>CM076462.1:27061353-27523853 GCA_038419695.1 Scomberomorus guttatus
ACCTGGGAGGGCAGGGAAGGTGGTGGACAGAGACAGACAGTGCTGCTGCTGACGGATCTGCTGTCCGTGAGTGTACACCCACTCCTGCAGAGGAGAGAGAGAGAGAGAGAGAGAGAGAGAGAGAGAGAGAGAGAGAGAGAGAGAGAGAGAGAGAGAGAGAGAGAGAGAGAGAGAGAGAGAGGGGAGAGAGAGAGAGAGAGAGAGAGAGAGAGAGAGAGAGAGAGACAGCGAGAGAGAGAGAGAGAGAGAGAGAGGGAGAGAGAGAGAGAGAGAGAGAGAGAGAGAGAGAGAGAGAGAGAGAGAGAGAGAGAGAGAGAGGGAGAGAGAGAGAGAGAGAGAGAGAGAGAGAGAGAGAGAGACAGCGAGAGAGAGAGAGAGAGAGAGAGAGACAGAGAGAGAGAGAGAGAGAGAGAGAGAGAGAGAGAGAGAGAGAGAGACAGAGAGAGAGAGAGAGAGAGAGAGAGAGAGAGAGGGAGAGAGAGAGAGCAGAGTTAATCTTTTTTATTTTTTATCATTTCAGTGTTTTAACTGTAAGTTCGGTTTTGAAAATTGACATTTTCGGTGCTGCTTTGGTTTGGTTTCTGATCAGCGTCATGAATGTAAAGTCATTCATATTATTGACGGAGAGGTGAGAAAGACATAGAGACAGTTTTTAGCTTATTGGTACTTTACCTGTGTATTTCCATGTAGTATTTATTTTGACAGCACTACATGTATCTGACAGCTGTAGTAATTAGTTAAAGATGTAGTCTGTGTAAGTCTGTGTAACCCAAATACTACACTCATATGTCATTGTCCGACATGTCATTCTCAAACCGTGGTCATTATTCTGCTGCTATAACAGCCTCCGCTCCTCTGGTTTGAGGTTTTCCACCAGATGTTGGAGCCTGGCTGCAGGGATTCACTCCCATTTAGCCACAAGAGCATCAGTGAGGTCCAACACTGATGCTGGGCGATAGGGCTCGGCTCACAGTTTCTGTTTCAGTTCATCGCAAAGGTGTTGGATGGGTTTGAGGTCGGGGCTCTCTGCAGGCCAATCAAGTTCATCTACACCAAACTGGGAACTTATTTACCGCGCTGACTTTGTGCACACAGAAACTGTCATGTTGAAACAGGACACAGTCTTCCCAAAAGTGATGCACTGTTGTCTAAAACATCACTGTGTGCTGTAGCATTAAGAGTTCCCTTTACTGGGACTACAGGGCCCAAACCATAAAAAATAGGCCCCGGACCAAAAGTACACAAAAGTCTGTATTTTATTGGCCTCATAGTCTGTGACTATGACAGATTAAGCTCTGCAACAGTGAATAAAGTGGTTAGCACAACGTGGACATGCTACATTACAACTTATGACATTAAAATGATTACGAATGAGTACTTTTACTTTTGATAGCTAGGGTTAGGGGTTAGTAGGGGTAGCTGCTAATTATTTACTTTGACCTGAGTACAATTTTGGGGATGCAGAACTTTTACTTGGAACAGAGTATTCTTACATTGTGCAACAGATACTTTTACGCAAGTACAGAGACATATGCAGTACTAGTCAAAGGTTTGGACACACCTCCCATTCACTTGAATGAGAAAGTGTGTCCAAACCTTTGACTGATACTGTAGATACAGAAGCAAACGATCAATATAGAGAATGATGAAGGAAAACAGATTGTAGTTAACTGCCAGCTTACAATAAGGGTAATAATATGTACTATTTTATTCTATACTATATCCATTGTAAAGAAACTGTATTTATTACATAAAACAAATTTCCAAAATATTGTTATTAATAGTTTAGAGAAAAAGATAAATGAATAAATACAAAAGAGAAACAAAAACATAGTATATTGTATAATATGTTATTATATACTTATCTTTTAAAGTGTGCAATATACAATACATAAAGCCATATACATTATAAGCCTGTCTAATATTGCAACACACACACACACACACACACACACACACACACACACACACACACACACCACACAGACACAGACAGTGTTGTATATTCATATCCACTCTGGCTGTTAAATATCCACATAGTGACATCTGCTCTCCGTGTCTGTGTGCATGTGTTATATGTGTGTGGGCATTAATTTATTCATGTGTAGCTATTTCAGTCTGATGCAGAGTTGTAAGTGAGTGTTGTAACTTTATTTTCTATTTGACTGATTTGAACTGCTGTAGCATTAAACTGCACATGCACACGCACACGCACACGCACACACGCACACACACACACACACCGTCACACATGCACAAGCATCATTACAGGCAGGCAATACTAAGGAGGTCAAGGTTCAAAGTAACAGCGCCCTGATGTATTAATGATCATGTACAAGAAGGACGTGTTAGGAAAGAAAATAAGAGGAGCAACATAAACACACACACACACACACACACACACACACACACACACACACACACACACACACACACTAGAGAATGTGTAACTAGGTCCAGGGTTATTATAGCTGGCAGGATCCGTGGTAAATTCAACCTGTCTGGTGTTCATGTGTGTGTGTGTGTGTGTGTGTGTGTGTGTTTTGAAGGGCTTTCCACACCCTTGGGGGACAGACAGTATATAAGGTCACACCAAAGTGAATCTCACTCACACACACACACACACACACACAACACACACACACACACACACACACACACACACATACTGGTATTATTTCATACAGGGATCCAACATATTCTAATTGATAATTTAATAATAACAATGGCAACGACTTAATTAACAATTTTAGCTATTGCTATGTTATTATTACAGGATAAAGACATCATTAGACAATACTATTATATATTAGTTAATTAATAGTGCCTGCAACTAATGGTTATATTTAGAATTGTTTAGTGGATTAAAAAAGAATCATTTAGGGCTGTAAAGTAGTCATAAACTCTCACACATGCCCATCACAGATTTCCAAAGTGAGGTCTTATCATGTCTGACTGAAACATTTACACATCAAATATACAATGATATGAAAACACAGAAAAGCAGCAATTGTCTTATTTTAGAAGCAACATGTTTGGCATTTTTTTCACTTGATAAATAACTTCATGGACTAATCCATTAATTTTTTGTTGATCTGTTTGTTTAATGAATCAACCAGTCATTACAGTAATCATAGTGAGAGTTATAGTATTATAATTAGCTGGAAGCTTTCTCATAGGCCTGTATGAAGTGACGGATGCTGATGTTTGGTTGACAAAAGGACAGTGGGAAGTCTTTTCAAAGCAGCTCTGTGATGTACTGAGTGTTATCTTAAATATCTCAACGCTGCAGGCTTTATTTCACCATATGATTGATTTATTGAACTGCAGCAAAGAGAATGACATCGGAGGTTAATTGGTGCTGTAGCTCAATATATCTTCTCTGCAGGAGCCTCCCAGGCTTCAGTGACTGCGTTTGCATGCATGCTAAAGATCCAGTCTGCTCTTAATCCAATCGAGGCAGCAATCTCACTGCTGAAGCTGTCATGTGAACATCTAATCACATCTACATTCATCACAAATTTAGACACATTCTTATATTATTTCATTTCATTTATTAGGATCAGCTTCATCATAACGGAGGGTCCAATCACACAACACACTAACACACAACATAAAACTCATAATAACACACTTATATTATGTCATCATCTTTACATACATGTATTCTGTCATCACAAACTATAATAATGTATTATTTTAGCCCATTTTTATTACATGTATTTTTATATACATAATGTTATATAGAATGTATTTAATTGCATTCTATTATTATATTTGTTTCATTCTATATTTATACTATGCACATTATATTAGATTACATTTATTATTTATTACTGCACTATTTATTTTTGCAGACCTATGCTCACTGGTACTGTGAAAACCTTTTTGATTTATTTGTTAATTGTATGTATTTTTTCCTGCGTATCTGTGTTGTGTACCTGCTCTCTATCCACTGTGCCGCTCCTGTCTTTTTCTTGTGTTGCTGTAATATGTAATTTCCCTCCTGCAGATCAAAAAATGTATCACGTCTTATCTTAATCAGACACAGCAAGCCTCTGTGTTGTATTTCTAAACAAAACAACAAGACAGAATGCAGTGGAGTGATGAGTGGAAGACCAAATGCTAAGTGAATACATGTATTTGCAGTATTTTAAGCAAATAACTTACTGTAATCAGAGCTACTGGTTTGCAGGTGAACACACTGAGTGTTAGGGTAGTTAAACATGAAGCAGGTCAGTGCTGAAACAGAGCGTGCACGCTCAGCAGAACTGTTCTCTGGATGAATAAAAGATTAAAAACAAAATGCAATTTGGCTCAAAATAACATTGACACCTGCGGCGCTGTGTACAGAGCTGTGAGTGTAAGCTTTATTTTTCTGGAGAAAGTTGGCTGAGCTGCCTCGTATTCATGCATTCACACACACACACATTCAGAGCTGACAGCAGAAGTGATTCAACCACAACTTCATGCCTGCATGTGCACTCATTACATTTGGGCCAGAATTATGTTTTTGCGGCTCAGTGGGTCGCATTTCATGCCCGTCAGTCTCCTACTCCTGCATCTTATATTTCTGCTCTGTTATACATAGTTGTCACCCTTAAATTATGTGAAACTTCAGATTAATGGAACAGAAGAATACATTTGAGTCCTTGATGGATGACATTACAAGCATTCTGGTCTGTTTTCTGCTGCTGTTGGTTCACAAATTGGTGTCTTTGCTTCCTCTACTATTGATTTCTTCCTGTGTGTGAATGTTGGTGCAAAATGGCGGCTCAAACAGAAATCCTCAGTCTTTGTGTCTGAAGGAGTGAAAGCAGATTACAGTGGATGTTTCAGATCACAGTTTCTGCTGTTAGTCTCTACTGTAGCTGCTGAAAATGTCTGAATATGATGTCACATTGTGAATACACTTTACAAGAACAACATCAAAAGCTTTGTTAGTGATTAGGGCTGCAGCTAACGATTATTTTCATTATTGATTAATGTGTAATTATCTTCTCAATGAATTGCTTTGTCAATAAATGTCAGTATTAAAAATAGCTGTTATAATTTCCTACAGCCTGAGGTGACGTCTTCAAATGTCCTTTTTTGTCCAACCAACTGTTAGTGACTATACAGTATTTTCAAAACCTCAATCTTGTTTTCATAAACAACCCCATGTGCTTATAATATAAAAAAAAACATCTTATATGATAATACTTAAAAAAAAATCCAACTACTCATTTTAATTGAGGATACATTGTGAATCCTACACTGAAGAACAATTTTATTTATTAACAACAGTTGCTAGCTTTTGTTTCTGAGATGGTCACAAGAGATCCTTGTCAAGAAAACATAAAAATAGGTCATTTTACACCAAGTGTTTGAATAAATGCTTTCCATTTTCAGGTGATGTCAATCTGGACAGCTCATGTTGCTGCTCTTTGTATTGTATTGTAGTAGCATCAAAAGTTGTCGGTGTAAATATGATAGAAATGATGGCCAAAACTAAGAAACAGCAAGAATGAAAAGATACATAATTTTCCTTTAATGTGGATAAAATTGGCTAAAGTTATTTACAAAGATCTGGGAAAATCTCATGTTTCTATTTTTTTTGGAACAAACTGAACAGAAAAATTAATTAAATTTTTAAAAGACATTCCCACCTGGGAGGTGGCTAGTTCAAACCAGACTTCTGAACATGAACAAACAGGGATTAAAAGCCTTCCAGGCTTCTCCACAGCAGCTGATAAGGGAGAGTTTCTTATTCACACACACACACACACACACACACACACACACACACACACACACACACACACACACACACACCCCAGTTGTTTTCCCTGTGAGTTTAAGGATTTGAACCAGCGACCTTCCAGTCACTGGATGGCCTCTCAGGCCTTCAGGCATTTCAGCTGCTGACACGTTCGCTCTCAGTGCGGCGGCTTGTTAGAGTGGATCACAGCCTCCACACTCACACTAAACACGGAATAATGAGAATCCTACGGGTATTAATTATGGCTGAGAGAAGGCAGAAACTACATGCACACACACACACACACACACATGCACAGGCTCTTTGGCGTGTTGCTGTGCTACAAGTAAAAATGAGCACAGTAAGAGCAGGTCTGACACACATATACACAAAGAAAAATAACTGGCCAAGCACATGCCCATACATGTGAACATGCACACACAGCTGCACACTCATACAACTTCATACACCCTGCCTGTCAGTCACTCAGACACACACTTTCCTGTACAATGCTGAGCTCACATTAGAAATATAATATGAAGCAGGGTTCAACCAGGTTTCACACACCAAACCATAACCACTTCATCCCTAACCCTAACCTTTACCAGGACCTCAGAAATGGCGTTCCAACAAGGTCTGTGTTTATACTGGAAAAGGTCCCAATGAGGTAACAAAAACACGTGTGTGTGTGTGTGTGTGTCTGTACTCACAAATATGTGTGTGTTCAGTAATAGAGGGTTGGAGTCAGTTTGCTGATTGCTGTACTGCTGCTTTTCTCAAATCAATGAAAGACTGTTAGCCTGTTTTTCCTCCATCTCTCTGATGCACACACACACACACATACACACACCTTCTGCTGTAACCTTATTATGTTTTAGTTTGACGACTCTATTTAACAGGAATCTTATTTACATCTACTAATGACCAGTGAGACAGAAACAGAGGTTGAGCATATTTTGTCATCCATCTTAATTGAAAACAGTTTTTTCCAGCAGCCCGCTGATGCACATTCACATAGCAGCCAGGTTAAAGCCTCTATGACTTCATTTTCTTTTCTGAATTCTCCAAAAAAAAAAGAAAGCTGCAATTTTCACCTTTTGTACATTATTTTCCCTGTGGAAATGAAGCTTCTACTATGTATAAAAAGTCAAATTTGGAGGTCAAATGTACAGGTCTTATGGAAAATAATACTTCGAGTGTACTGTATGGAATATGTCTGCTTTGAGGATTTCCTATTAAAGGATAGGTTCACAATCTGCCTTTAAACTACAGTCAGGAGCCCAAATGGACATTGAAACCTGTTTTTCTTGCTGTAATTATTCCTCCTGTTCATACTGACCATTAGAAGATCCTTTCATAATGTGTTTACAGTGTAAGTAATGGGGGACAAAATCCACAGTCCTCGTTTTGAGCAAAAATGTATTTTGTATTTTTGCATCTTTTAAGTGCATCAGAAGATAATATAAGGCTTCAGCTGTCTGAATAAAGTGGATATCTTCCACAATTACAGTCTTTAATAAAAAAGTCACTCTTTATGTCTAGATGGACAGGATATTCTCTGTTTTCTAAACCCTGTCTTTCTAACTCCATGACGACTCACCTGGTTGATGGCGGGGACCCCCTCTGTTCCTATGCAGGGAGCCAGTGTGAGGACAGGCAGCTCCTGGCCCTCCACCCTGCGAGACTCCAGACAGTTCTGCCTCTGTTTGATCACCCCAGACTGAGAGTCAGAGTCGTCTGGGACCCTGATGGAGGAAACACAACAAAGAATTCATTCAGGTAAAGGCTCCATATAACTGGAGATACATACTGTGCGTCTCAAATCTCAAATAAAACCAAAACTGCATTGCCAGACTCCACTAGAGGTAAGTGAGAAGATATGAGTTGTGGTAATTAGAGTGAACCCTTTAATCTCCAGCAACAGGGTTTAGAGGAAATGGTCTTAGACTCACAGCTTCACTGAGAGGAGAAAGAGGAACCCAATCATCTCCACCACGGTCTCATTAACTACATCAAGATATCAAAGTTCATTTGACAGTGATTTATCAGCATTTAAAAACATGACGTGCTGCACCTTTAACAAATCCACTGAAGGCCACGATTCTCTAAACTCATTAATTCAGAAAGTTTCTTCCCAATCTTTTTCTTTGATAAACTTTCTCAGTCTTTTCTTGTTACATTCTCGGCCGCGTTATAAAGTCGGGCTTAAGCCCTGTAGCATTAATTCAATCTGCTATCGCTCTCTGTTTTAATAACCCGTTAAAGGTTATTCTGCGTTTTAAGGGTCAGGTCCGTCTTCCCCTGAGAGCAAGCCTGTTAATTCCATTCTGAGGGATTAACACCAGCCTCCAGTGGGTAAATGGGCATTTAAATGTGAGTGTATGTGTGTGTGTGTGTGTGTGTGAAAGAGAGGAAGAGGACGCATTTAAATGTTTTAATTTAAATGAGTGCTTATGTGTCTTAAAGGTATTTGTATTTGACATGTTTGTGTGTGTGGAAGTTATGTTATGAATGAGGTGACATAAGACATAAAGATGGCCTGTGTGTGTGTGTGTGTGTGTGTGCGTGTGTGTGTGTGTGTGTACAGAATTTCTCTCTCCGTTCATTTCACTGATGTATTTGCTTCTGGTTGCACATCAAACTTTTAGTCCTTAATAATGGCAAAAACTGTATTGTCACATCTGTCAAACTCCATGGTCCTTGTTCATAACCTTGGCTTTCTGTTATATTTATTATTATATTATTATACAACTGTCTGAATAGTTCCCTCCATGATGTGTGTTGTTAAATACAAAGAGAAAAAAATCCCTTTCAGCATTTTAAAAATAATCTTAAAATGCCCCAGTGAGAAATAAAGCAAGTTTTGGGGTCATTCATAAAATTTCTCCTCTCTGAGTTTGCGTCTTAAGCAGCAAAAGCTTTCCCTGGACAGATAAGTCCAAACACACACACACACACACTTACTTGAGCTCCGGGTAGACGTTGTCCAAGTACCACTTGAAGGATTTGCACTTGAGCTTCTTGCGGAGTTCCACTCTGCCTCGGATACTGGCGGCAAACACACACAAACACACAAGCAGGCAGATAAAGAGAATCAATCAGACAGTCCTAATACTCAGACCAGTAGAAGCAGTCATAAAAATAACCAAAGACATAACAAAATTGACACAGATAATGGAAAAGACACACACAGCCAGGACAAATAATGGCAGTGTGTGATGTGAAAAGGCAGGTAAGACCTTAAAGCTGTGTTTAAATGTCAGTGTTTACCTGCTTGTGACAGATACACACTGACATTTACACACAGCTGTGTGGCGTTTAATGTCTGTTCCTACAGTGTCTGTGAGAGTCAGACATTGTGGGGACAATAGAGATTTCTCTACCAGCAGAGATTTTTATACTCAAAATTATTTTCTTTTAACACATCTAGTTATATTTGGCCACTGTAGGAAACGGCTATTTTTTGTTGCAGTTTTCTGGGCCCTTGCACAGCAAACTGACGTTGCCATCCTACATCCCATCTGCAAATCTCTGATTGGCTCGGCTGTGTTTCCAAACAAAGAAATGAGCGCAACACCAGACATTAAAAAAATTGTTTCAAATTAAATTGAGAACAGAGGTCATCGGGTTACTCATCAGTGCGAATAACAAGTGTGTGTTCTTACTCTCCGTAAGATTTTCCTCGTGCTGCAGGACGAGCAGAGTAGTAGAACAAGCGGAAGTCGTCCATCCACACCTCGGCTGTCCGACGTGTGTTCCTGCCACCGCACACGCGCACACACACACACGCACACACACACAGTTAGAAGCATGGATACCTCACATCCTATTTCTACTTCAGTGATGGCGAGCAGAGACAACTCAAGCCCCTTTCAAACATGCACCTCTTTACGTTAACTCTGTTGGCAATTTAACATGTAGCACCCTCGTCACTTTTATGTAAAAGCAGCAATCTCACTAGAACCTGTAACATTTCCGTATCACTTTCAACATGGCACAAGTTTGAATTGAATGTCATCAGATTAATGTAAAGTCTGCAGCAGCATGCGGTAAAATATACAGCAAGAGAAATGAGAGTCTTGTTTTGTCTTCTAACACAACTGTAATAAAACATTTTTCCTTTGTGGTGCACCTGGAGTGGAAGAGGTAAAAAACCCTCTCACAACCGTAATAATCAGACCAGACCACATCCTCTCTATATTTTCAATTTTCATTCATGCACCATGTTGTTTTCATTCAGCCGTATCTGAGGCATCAGTTTTTTTGTTTTCAGGAAATTTCATCGTGCAGGTGTGAATGTTTTTGACAAAATGCTGAGTTCGGGTCAGAGGTGTAATTCATTAATCACAAGGCCACAGCCTCCACACAGAGAGTGCACACAGGACTGCTACATCACAAATAACATGTGTTTGGTAACACTTTAAGCCTTACAGTGGACAGTGTCCTCTCCTCATCAGCAGTGTGGTGTTTGTCTCTGACTCGACTGATATTTTTACCCACAGGGAGATGGAGAAGCAGCAGAAAGGAGGAAGGAAAAAAATAGACACCAGCAAGCTGCCAGTGGTCACCTGCTGCCTTTAAACACCGGCTCTCTCTATCTATCTATCTATCTATCTATCTATCTATCTTTCATGTTTGTTTCTTTCTTCCTGTCTCAATCTCTCCATTATGTCCACTGAATCTCTTTTTCCATCCTCATACCTCTTTGTTTTTTCTAATTTTTTCCTTCCACACTAGTTTTATTATTTTCATACAACTTGTGACATGACAATATGAATACAATATTTTTTGAAGCAATATAAACATTTTCACAGTGAAAAACATAAACAACGAAACCTGCTGGGGTGGAGATCACAGAAAAACTAATTTCATTTACATGTAATCTGTATCATGGGGTCATTGGTAAATAAATAAATAAAATATTTAAGTATTGTTCTCATGATCTTGATTCTGCCTGTATTGTTTTCATATCTCAATATGTAAATTATGCAAACTACCCGTTTCTGCTATATTGTTATTTTTCACCTTGTTGCACATGTTTTATTTTACATTAGCACTGAAGCTCCTCTCACAGCCCTGTGCTGCCATCTGTTTGGCGACATCTTCGTAAATTGGGAGATTTATTTTAGCAAATTTCAAACAAGCAAATGTGCCTGAGCAGAGCTGACCCACCATGGTCATATTTAACAACTGGTTTCCTTCCTGCTTGATGGACAGAGGTCATCCATTCTTACATACTCTCTTGAGAGGGAAGATATGCAAACTCATACCTGTAGCTTTGTGGCGGCCTCGCTTGAGGTTGGGAGTTCAGTGACCCTTCAACTTGTTGGGCTTTGAGATTAATTTGGCTCACGTTTGCAGCTTGTGTCAATGTGCATTTTTCATTATCTGGCTAATATATCCAGATACAGACTGCATGTTTATACCAGGTGTAAATCCTCATTCGGTTCATTTCTGTTCAACTCAATGCGCTTTATTCACCCACACTGCACGAACAGTGAAGCACATTTTCTCTATCTCTCACCCCCATTTACTCTTTTTCTCTCTCTGTCTCTCTGTAGTAATTAGCTATTAGCTGAGTTTCTCTAAGCTGTGAACTATCTCATTGAAATGACAGAAACCCTCAATTACAGACATTACACACACTGACTGTGGCGGTTTAATGAAAGGGGAAGAGAGAGAGGATATACGCTGCTTGTAGGCGTATAAAGATAACATAAGGCACTTTATTGTCATTGTACTGCTGTGCAAGACAACAGCACAACAAGATTACGACGGCACTCCCTGATATTAAAATGATATTACAACAATAAAAAAAAAAAAAAGTCAAAATAAGAGCAGTACTCAAAGTGCTATCCAGGGTGCAGATAAACAATTAGCAGCATACAATTTAGCAGCAACACAAGATGCAATGAAAAAACAGTCTCAGTGATGTGTGTACGTGTGTTTGTGTGTGTGTTGTAGTGGGTGTGTGGGTGGGGGGTGGTGGAGCTGTCAGGCCATGTTCAACACTTTGACAGCTTTGGGGAAGAAGCTGTTTTTCAGTCATGTAGTGTGCGCGTGTATTGTCCTGTATCGCCTGCCAGAGGGGAGTCGTTTGAGGAGGTGGTGGGCAGGGCGGCTTGGGTCACTCATGATGTTGTAGGCCCCGGTAGATGTCCTCGACCGCCGGCAGCTGTGTCCCAATGATGTTTTGGGCCATATTGATGACCCTCTGCAGAGCTTTCTGATCCTTCCTGGTGCAGCTGGCATACTGCACTGTGAGGCAGTATTAAGGATACTCTCCACTGTGCACCAGTAAAAGGTCTGGCTTTCCTCAGCTTCCTCAGAAAATAGAGGTGTTGTTGTGCCTTCCTGATAACAGTGTAGGTGTGAATGGCCCAGGAAACATAAATACATGTCACACACAGGCTTACAATTAAAAACTCACACACACACACACACAAGGTCACAGCAGCAGGCATCGGTGAGGGAGGAAACAGCATAGTCTTTGTAATTGAATTATTAAGCAGCTCTTTTTTATTTAGCATATTCATAACCCAGACTGCCAGCGCCGAAGTCTCCAGCTAATTAACCGACAGAGCAACACGCGAGCAGACAACAGTAGCTTCGTTTGGGAGATTGGCGTTGATCACACGCATCAGGCCATTGTGATACAAATAAAAGTCATCGTCTTCCGCGCAGAACAGATGTTGCCTCGGTAACGACCAACAGGGAGCGAAATGATCAACTAAACAGACGAGCTAGAAAAAAAAAAAAAAAAACAGTCTCAGTGTTGTTGTGGATTATCTGGTTGACATAAAACAATATGTAGCCGTTTAGTGGAGGCTGTGCTCCCATGTGCCGTTCAGCAGCGGGAGTGCTCGTTTTGAGAACTGAAGCCGTCAACCTGGCAGCATTAGCGCCTTGCTCACATGCTGAGGTTTATGAATTACTGATCCGTTAAAGGAAAAATCCGCCAGATAAATATCATCAGTCTGTGGCGTTATGTAGATCCCAGAAGTTATTTTGTGATGAAGTGCTGCAATTTAGTTTTCGGAGAAACTCGCTCCCCCCGTCTACTTCACTTAGTCATTTACAATATTTCCCACAATGCCTTTCAACACATGCCTCGATATCAGGCTTCCTGTGGATATACAGAAGGGACAATTTAAAAAACATTATGTTTCTCATATGAGCTCAAATTTAAAAAAGAAACAAGCACTGTGTCCTAATTCCATACTAATTTTTTATTTTTCATTCCTTTCTATAAACTGTGAGGACTGCACCATAAAGTAATGTTGACACTCGATAATCTGAGTGGGACCAGCTTCCTTATTGTATCCTTGATTAATCTTTTTATATGAGATCAACATGCAGCCTGAGTACATTAGTCCTGTTAATGGATTATTGGACTGCCTGTAAACATCTTTCTGTTTGAACTGTTTGAAAGGGGCAGAGAACAGAATACAGCTTGTGCTAATAGGATAATATTGTACTCACAGCGCAAAGGCTTCCAGGCAGCTGTAAATCCACTTTAATAATGATGTGAGCAGTGCTCGGCGGCTGCGACACACAGCTCAGAGTGCAAACACTGCACATCTGTTTCCTCTGTGTTTATTATGTCAGTCAAGCAGTGAATCAGTCAGCATGAAAGTTAGTGAGATTATGAGTTAGGTATGTAGATAGGATACTATGTAGGTACACACAAAAAGGATTTTAGGAATTTGCAGACAAGTCAGACAAGTAATTACTTAGTTTGGTACAAATGTTAATCAATCAGGTGTTCAGTTCAACAGTGAATTCAGCTAGTAGGTCAGTATTATGGGTAATGGTGGGAACCATGTGATAAGTGAGGAGGACTTTTTGAATGATTGAGCAAATACAGAGAACAACACACTGGACGACGGGTAGACTATTATTAGAATGACGTAAGAAGCCCCCAAAATCCCACAAGAAAACACATTTTGCATACAGTAATCCTGTTACAAAATGGACAATCAAAAACTGTTTGATTTGCTAATTTATGCTGCAGTTTGCGCATTCCAGGGGAAGAAGAGGAAGAAAAATGTTACAGTTGATTAAGATGGTGGATAGACAGACAGATAAACAAGGACAGGAGCTGTAGGAAAGGTAACTTCCTCAGACTGAGCTGTGGCAAAACCTTTTTATAGTCAGGTGACAGTAACTGTCTTCCAGTCATAAAAATGTATAAAATAATATTAATGACAATGATGGGCAGCAAGTGGATCACAAGGCAAATAATCAGACTCTGATTTTATCTACAAACTGACCCAGTCCAACTGATTCTGATCACTTGTGACGCCTAAATCATAACTAATCAGTTAAAAAATTACACCTCTGTGCCTGAAGTCGACAGAAATCAAGCAGCACTCTGGCATCTCACACAGACATCAGAGTCAGTCTTAATAAGAAAAAAAAATTGGTTTTCCCTAAAATGTAACACAGTCTGAGGTGAAGTTTGTTCAGAAACTTACTTGATGTAGGTGTTGGCGTTGCCTTCAGGGAAGACGTACGGGTGTTTCTTCCTGAAGACGTGACCCACTCTGCTGCAGGGTAGGATCTCCAGACTGCCGCCACACTGCCACACCCGGAAGGAGATCTCTGCAACACACACACACACACACACACACAGTATTAACATGTCGGTCTTAAGTTCCATCATTCATTTTCTTTACCCACATATTCTGTTTAGGTTTGTTGGGAGGTTAATCTTAAAGTGTGTATTTTCTCAAGGGATTTATCAAGAAATATGCTTTACCAACTTCCAATTCCAACATTTGTTTCCAGTGCCTTGTCATTTTTTTATTGTCAGGACCAGAGCAAGCACTCAAATGTGTATCTAAGCTGCATAAAAGACAGCAGCAGACAGTGAAATCTGATTACAGGCGAGGAGAAAGGTCGTCTAAAACGATGACTTTGGTGCAGCAGGTATAATAATGTTTTTGTTTACATCAGCTGCAGTCATAATGCCTCAGAATCAGCTAAAAACATGCGTTAAACAACCAACATTCAATACAACAACATTTTAATATATTTTTTTTATATATTTATATTTTTTACCAAGATGTATCATCTTGTTATTTATGACAAATGACTGTTTATGGACGCTTAAATCTGCTGACAATAAAGTTGTTCTTTGTTTCCAAAATAGCAACTATTTTGATAATTGTCATTTTTTAAGCAAAATGCCAAACATTCTCTGGTTTCAGCTTCTTAAAAGTGATGATGCTGCACTTTTTTGTCATATATGATGACTAACATAAATTATAACAGCATTTATCTGCGTGTTATAAGATATGAGATCAGTTGTGTTACCTAATGTTAACTGGGGAACGTTGCTTATCTAAATTCTCTACCATTTTTGTGAGTGGCTCTGCTGATTTGACAACTTTTTTAAGGTGTAGCAAATTTATCTAAAATGAACTCTAAGAATGTTTTTTTTGTAAACATATCAGTTATTATTTTAGCAGATTCTGTCTCTCTGTGTAACCAGGCTTGTTGTTTATTGGAAGCTTTGCCTTTTTACTTCTCGTCTCCTTGTTAGTTTTGTATTCTGCACATCACGGCTAAGTGGGCCAAACCTCGTTGAATATTTGATGACGTGCTGACGGACTCTGATTTGTTTGTTTGATTTAGTGTGTGTGTGTGTGTACAGTAGTCCGCATGCACTGTGTGTGTTCATATGACCTGTTTACACTGTGCTCATTCTCTGATGTGAGAACAGCAACACACATAAGACACAACTAGCTTCACTTTAGTTCAAATCATTGTGTGTGTGACTGTGTGTGTGTATGTGCGCTCTAAGAGTTAGTGGCATTTAATTCACGTAGTTGATGTCTGTGAGCTCAAAGAAGAGAAAGAATGATGAGTTTCCACAAAGAACGAGCCGCTGAGGCCTTAAGAAAGTTTTATAGTGACTTCGAGGGAGAGAGACGTAGAGAGAGAGGGGGAGAGAGAGAGAGAGAGAGAGAGAGAGAGAGAGAGAGAGAGAGAGAGAGATGGGAAGTGAAAATGAGAGCATGGACTGGGTTTGATGAGGAAGAGGAGAGATGGAAGTAAAGATGAAACACCAGAGAGTACAAAGGAGAAAGAGAAGTCAGTGAGATACTGAGATACTGACACAGAGCCTGAGAGACTGACAGAAACATGACAGAGAGCAAATGAGTGTGTGTGTGTGTGTGTGTGTGTGTATGTGTATGTGTGTGTGTGTATGTGTGTGTGTGTGTGTGTGTGTGTGCGTGTCAGAGAAATGGAGGAAAAACAGTCTTTCATTGATTTGAGAAAAGCAGCAGTACAGCAATCAGCAAACTGACTCCAACCTTCTATTACTGAACACACACACATATTTGTGAGTACACACACACACACACACACACACACACACACAGTTCAGATGACTGGAGGCAGGTAGCAGCAGGAGAGCCAGATGTTGCTGCTGGATGGATGTCAGACTGTAAACACTTTTTCTGCTGAAAGAAAAGTTCACCTTCGTTCAGCTGATATTAAAGGACCTTTGTATTCCTGTCAGTTAACTAACCGGTTTAATCATTTCTCCCTTTTTGTGATTTGCCCAGCTGTTCATGGGCTAATCGTGCACTTTCTTATACTGTAATAGCGATCTAAAAACCCAGTCTCCAACAAAATGCATTTACATACTACTAATTTGCTTCGTCAAATACATTTTACCTGGATCATGTTCACCTGCATGTTTTTTTTCTATCCAGGCAGTGTGACGTTTTTATCCTGCACAGAATCATAGGGAGGACGTTTGGGTGGATGATCGGGCTGACAAAGCATAAACTTTGACATCAGTGTTTGCTGTGGTTAAATATTGAAAAAGTCAGGGCGCTTCCGTGACTTATGGTTAAGATGTTGACTATGAACCATAACGTGACCGGTCAAATCTGACCAGGGGACCTTGTTGCATCTCGCTCTCCCTCATTTCCTGTTATCTGTCTACTATCGCCATCTCATAAAGGCACATAATGCCCCCCAAAATTAGTCAAAAATAAATGACTAAAAAGTCAGTTCTGACTTTAAGCACAGGGCAGGGCATGAGCAGATGTTTTTTAACATTACACCAAAACCATGAGCCAAACTGACCATGTTCATTTCTGTTTTTTTCTCAGATTACAGAATTCTTGGTCCTATGCACAAGAATTTGTTTGAACTTTCTAACTAATGTAAAACCTTGAAATATATACATATATATATTTCAAAGGACCCTCGAGGAGTCAGGGTTGAGTCCTGAATTTCTTACAGGTCAGCTTCAGGTCCAGTACGGAGAGAAGGAATTATTACTGTGACCAAGAGTTATTTACACGTACATATGGGCACATTAGTATCATATTAAGACAGACTTGACAGACTTTATACTCGTTAATACAAAGTATTGACTCTGCGGTGATGTGTTTAGATTTTCTTTACTAAATATGTGTCAGTAACATGCCAGTAACTTAAATCACTGCAATTTTTTTTACCATCTCTCTCTGGCGGGATGATGATGATAATGAAAACATACTGTCAAAGTATCAGAGTTGCAGAAGCCAAAAAAAGGATAAATTACAGCTCTCCATATGTTCAAAGCTTTGGATTCTGGCTCAGAAAACAGTTTGCATCACTATGACTGCACTACAAATTAAATGCAATTCTGGTGTAATCCTCCCACATCTGCAAAGTGAGACTGTTCTTTTATTTTGAGAAAACTGAAATGAGAAGAGAGAAAGGTAGAGTAGAAGGAGGGAGAAGTTTAAATCCATCCATTTTTTTTAAACTGACACTGAAAAATAACTACAAATGTCCATCTTTATATCTAGAGAAGACTAAAACATGGTGGACTCGAGGTGGAAAAGTTGGTGTATTGATAAAAAGAAAACTAAGTGCAATGGCACTTATAACAGTGGTGGATGGAAACGCGTTCATTTTTTTTTTTTTACAATTTTCAGGAAATTCAGCTAAACATTTGGATGGAGACGTGGCCTGTGATGGTTCATCACAGTAAGAGAAGCTACTAGTGACTGCCACAGCAGCTGTCCTCCAATCGGGATGACTTACCAAAGTTCTCCCCGCCCCAGATGTCCATGGCGGTGTCATATTTGCCGAGGTGATTGAACCAGGACCTGTCAATCACAAAGAGCCCGCCCGCAATGATGGGAGTCCTGTCAGAGAGAGAGACAGCGAAAAAGAGAAGAGACAGAACGTGTGTTCAAAAAAAGAGAAGGCAGTATGTTCTTCCTAATTACTTGAATCTAAACTGTCTGAGTAAAGTCTGATGTTGTGCTGCCAGATTTAAGTCTCATCAAGCTCACAGGCCTGAAGAAGAACCCGTGATGATGAGACCTTTAGAAATCATCAGGGAACCATTTGATTGGCTGTGAGTTTAAAAACTGCAGTTTAAAAGAGTAAAATGACATCCTGTTTTTGGGTGGTTGCTAAGTCTCAGCAGCAGTAGTCATTTTATTGAACAGCAAACTGTGTCTCTACCCTTTTCTCACTGACATGTAGGCCTGAATCTAATCTCATCTCATCTAATCCTAAAGTAAAGATACTCTACTACTACTTCTTTAGATGCTTTATGTGTTTTCTAAAATGGAAATGAGCCTGTTGGTTTGCTGCCACACACACACACAAAACACACACACAATACACACAGTCTGAATCATGATCTGAAGGCCAGCATGTATCATCTAATACCTTCTGTTGATTAATGATTACCCTGCTGCACCGCCTGCAAATAGCATTCTTTGTGTGTGAGAGTGATACTGAATGTACTGTATGTATTGTATACACCGCATACAATACATACAATACATACAATACATACAGTACATTCAGACTCACTATGTGGACACACATAATGTAGGTGGATGCACATAAAACCTTTGTTAACCTCAATTCGTCCTTGTGTGTCTACAGGAATGTAAATGTGTGTGCATGTGAAAGTATGTGCTTGTGCTACTGTAGTGTGTGTGGACCATATATGTGACCGTTGTGCTGGTTTGTGTGTATGTACTTGTATTAATGGGAGCAAACTGAGGAAATTAAACAGCATGAAATAACTTGGCAAATAAATGAAATGAGACAAAGCTGCAGTGTGTGTGTGTGTGTGTGTGTGTGTGCTCTTGTTCTTATATCTTTGTGAGGACTGAGTATTAAACCTAGACAGTGAGGACATTTTCTGAATACGAGGACATTTTGTTCGCTCCCTATTGAGTCAACACTTGGTTTTAGGGATTAAGTTCGAGTCAGGTCTAAGTGAAGGTTAAGGGGGGGGGGGGTTTAGGTAGACATTTTATCCTCTTCCTTGACAATCATGTGGTAAACAGCAGATTTACGTAGTTCATGTAACAAAGTTATTAACCAGGAATTTGAGCTTGCACATATTTGACTGGCCATTGCAGTGCGTGGTTGGATGACATCACTTGCATTGCAGCCTTGTCCTTTTTTGCTGGAGCCTCTGCATCAAGACCCTGCTGTGCCATCTCAGTGGTCTCATTGCAATAAAAGAGGAAGCTTTTAACACAGTGCTAATTTTGTTCTGAACAGGCCTTAGCAGCACTGGAAGGATATTTTCTCTTGTACTGTACTTAAATACAATTTTGAGGTATTTGTACTGTAATTGGGTATTTCAAGTTTATTCTACTTAATACTTCTACTCCACTACATTTATTTGACAGCGATAGTTACTAGTTATGTGTAGTAATACTCATGCATTATGTCTATGAGGGTCCTCACAAGTATAGTGTACAAATGTGTGTGTGTTCCCAGACAGACACGGTGACTCAGTCCAGCCTCCGCAGGTTGACATTACACAGACAGAAGCAGCACACTGACATCCAGATAGAGACAGACCATCATAATAAACAAGCTGAACTCCATGTCTTTACTCGTATCTCCATAACACACACACACACACACACACACACACACACACACACACACACACACACACACACACACACACACACACACACACACACACACACACACACACACACACACACACACACACACACACACACACACACCACCACCACTTGTTCATCTGTGAGAGTTTAACACTCTGCCTCCTCCAAAAAAAAAAAAAAAGTCAGGCAGTCACAAGTTGGCACAGGGATAAATCTGTTTCTGCCACCAAGCTCTGACTTATGAAGAAGGCACAGAGCCAAAGTTTATTATTTATAACTGTGTGAGTGAGTGTGTGTGAGTGTGTGTGTGTGTGTGTGTTTGGGTCTGTGGCTCCTCTCCCTTCCCTTTGTTTGTTTGTTCATCTCTCCGAACCAAATGCTCTGTCAGGCATCAATGATCCACTTTTGTGTAAACTTGCCATGAGTGAAGTGTCTCACCACGGCCCAGCAGGGGGCGCTGCGCCAATGTCAGGTCAAAACAGGGTGATTCGTTTGTTACTGATTGTTGCAGGAGGGATATGCGTCATTTTAGCAGTGGAGCGTTACCACAGCATGGTACAGTTACTCAACACAGCCATAGAAAATGCGATCTTGCATATATAGTATTTATTATCTTTAAAGCTTTATTCTTATTTTTCAGGATTTGCTGCAATAGTCTGACATGTAAATAATGTGGATCTTATATCTCATATCTCATCTTTCTGGATTGTAAACATTTTTGATGCATTGCGAGTGTATGTTTTATTATGACATAACTAATGATGAGGTTCAAATTGGGACCCACACTTTGCAGAATCAGGGGTCTATATATGGACTTAGTTGGTCACATGTTGGGTACATGATGAAGATGTAATATTGAAACTTCATAGCTATACTTCATATCATTTAGAAGCATTTGGGACCTTTTCCTACAGTAAACATTCAGGCTGCCAAATTGTCATTAACAATGGAAAAAGTTCCAAAGTGGCTCAGTTACTCGTCTCACTCTGAATATTGAGAAAACAGTGACCGTGTTTTTTATGAATAAACAAAAACAAAGGATTTTTCCAAATATTTATATAGATGGACAAAAGATAAAAAACATGTTGATGAGTTTAAATACTTAGGCGTTACTCTAGACTCCAGTCTTACATTCAAAAGATGTGCCATGTATTGAAATATAACATAGCTAACATTAGACATATTAGGAATTTGTTAACAATTGAAGCCTCTAAGACATATTTGAATGCAATGATTTTTTTCTTATTTTCATTACTGTATATCATGTTGGTCAAGACGGTCTTAAAACCAGCCTGCGTGGATGTCAATAGGTCGTTGTAGGTTTTGCTGTGTTTTATTGTTTCTGTTCAGCTGCTCCGGGACTACAGAGGGAAATTAGCTAGTAGCTAAATCTGGTACAAAGCATTTCTAATAATAATAAACTGGTACATCAAGTATGGTTCAACTTACTGTCAGTTTGCTGCTGTCCAGTCTGATGAGCATTGTGCTACCTCTCTAGTTGCTATTGACAGTATGTTCATATGAGACCTGCTGCACACTGAGTGACAAACTTTCCAAACACACACAGGTGATAAACTCAATGGCCGACTAAAAATGATAAAATGGTAGGTTTTTTTTGACAAAATCTTGTGTAGCAGATGTAACAAAGAAGAATCTATGGAAAGATAACAGCTTGTGTGCACAGCATAAAAAATAAATCATTGTTCAGGACTTTGGGGGCTCGATAAGAAGCCAAAAGGTAGAGGCACAATAAATTGCTCAAAGACGAGGATGACAGTTCAGAAGCTCATGCACGGTGAAAACAACTGAAAGAAGAAAAAGGATAAAAAATGTTGCAGCTTTTGTTTTTTTGTTTTTTTACAGAGAAATTGTACTTGTTACAAACAAAATCTGAAGGTAGCTGTTTGGATAAATGACCCCTTAGTGTATCTTGTAATGAACTCTGTAGAAGTGTATGTGTGTAAATTCTGTGTTTTTATCATTGATGATTGTCCTGCTTGCCACTAAGCTTTTATTGGTCAACAAATAACATTACCTGAAATCACAGAAGATTAGTTTTAATATTAAAAGGAACTTTTGAAACACTTCTTGTGGCATTTATCCCATGTGAAATATTTACATTTGGGATATATTTGGAGATAGATCCAGTTGTCACCAGAAATTGTTTTCAAAGTATAATAGTTCAAACTAAAGATAAAAGAAAAAGATTTCAATAAATATACAGTATTGATATTTTGAAACACTGCAGTCTAAGTAGTCTAGACAAAATATATTTTTCCTCCCAAAGGATACTGCAACATCAACTGCATGTACACACACACACACACACACACACACACAGACACACACACACACACAGACAGACACACAGAGACACACACACACACACACACACGCACGCACGCACGCACGCACGCACGCACGCACGCACGCGCGCGCACACACACACACACACACACACGCACACACACACACATGCAGACACAGACAGAAACACATTTAGCAGCAATTAAAACTCTCAACTCAAGCTTGAAAATGGAAAGTGAGGATCAGGGTTAAACACCCACGTCAAACTTTTTCTGGCAAGTTTTTTTGTATTTATTTATTAAACTTTCTGAACATAGGGAAAACTTCTTCTGTGTTCAGTGAATATTTGGTGAAGGTGGAAGTTTAGATGTCAGGAACCAGCTTGAGCTTTCAGATTTTGAATGAAAGAAATGGCATCTAATTTTAATAGTTTTGTGTTTATCATTTTCCAGTTTTCCTGTGTATAAATGTCATGATTACTTATTACAAAAATGTACTCAAATACTCAATTACTTCTTCCATCTTTTCCCACCTCTCTGTTAATCTCCTCCACATGTTTCTATCCCTATCTCTATGTGGCTGTCTGCACTCTCTACACACTCTGTACTGTGCGTCTGTGTCTATGTGCATTGGCATTATACTGTATGTGTTTGTGTGTGTCAGCGTGTTACTTGATAGGCTGGGTCGGGTCAGTCCGGCGAGCTCTCTGCTCTGGCGACAGTTGCTCCCACTTAAAGTGGAGACTCCAATCAAAACCTTAGAGATAAAAAGAGATAAAAGAGGTACAAATATAAAGGATATACATATACATTATACTGTGTATAGAGAGAATATTGTACATTAACAAGGCTTCACTAAATTAAGAACAAGAAACACTGAATAGATGCTCCCAAAACAACAATTTATTGAGTAAAATTACGACATCTCAATCCATATATACACTTCACCTGATTCGACCCATGTGTGGATCCCACACACTAAAGACCACTGGGTTAAAATTTTACCCAGTTTGGGTCAATATAGCACCAATACAACACTGGGTTAACTTTAGCAACCTGTTATTTTGACCCAGTGTTACACACAAACACACAAACTAATACCTGTCACAAATTTATTGTTTCTTATACAAAATGATGTATATATGATATTCATAAGATACACAAGTTATTAACAATCTATAGCAAATAGTGACCTGTAAGTTTAAAAAGAGTCGAGTAGATTATAACAAGCTTCAGGTTCGGTAAAAAAACCAACAGTAAGATAGAAAATAACACTAAAACTGGGTTAAAACAACTTCTTGTCTTGAGAGGCTTTCTGGGTAACATTAACCCAGTGTTGTGTTGGTGCTTTATTGACCCAAACTGGGTAAAAATTAACCCATTGATTTTTAGTGTGCAGGTCAATCAATTACATCAATTACATTAACATATGGGACACATCATGCTTTTTGGGAGCATCTATTCAGTGTGTGGGCGCTCTTGATATAGTTTTTGCCTTTTAGCCAACGCAATTGATAACATGTTGGGATGTGTATACACCACCATAATGATGCATGAATGAGAACACAAAGGGAGGAATTTATACATTTAGATAAATTAGTTAACTGATAAATACTTTACAAATTGTAGATTTATTGTTTACTGTCACATTCGTCTGTTGCATGTCTGTCTTTTGCATTTGTATTTAATATTTTTGTCAATAAAGCATCAGTTTGTGTGGGTGTATGTGTGTGTGTGTGTGTGTGTGTGTGCACGCGTGTGTTGGCATGTGTAGGTGTGTGTGTTTGCTGATATGGCAGTCCAGCAGGCCAAGGAGTTGCTGCCACAGCATTCCCATCCCCCATTTGTGTGTGTGTGTGTGTGTGTAAACATCAACATGTGTGAGTCTGTGTGTATGTCTCAACATGTGTGTATGTGTATGTGTGTGTGTGTGTGTGTGAGAGAGTGGACAGGGCTATTATCAGCATTGACTGGCAGATTGCTGTTACCAACAGAATAAGATTGCACTAAGACAGGCTAATGGAAAGAGAGCGGGACAATGAAGCTCTTAGAAGAGACTGGCTTTAGGAAAAGTGAGGGATGACAGAGGGAGACGAGTGGAGAACACGGTTGTGTATTGTTCTGATGTTTATCAGGCCATTTGACTTCAGCTCATCTGTAACTGCAGAATCGTGTCGAGCTAAAAGAAAAAACCCACTTTAGATACTCTGTTCTACAGCGTCGATCCATTCTGCTCAGTCAATTATAGGAGAATTACTGATTTATCTACACATCCTCCGTTCTCTACTTTCACTGCAATTAGTGATTTCCTGGTTTCAGGTTTCCCATACTGCATTTCAGTAAGACATTAAAAAATCCTTGAAGTAGCATTTTGAAACAGAAGAAGCTCTGACGTACATCTGATAGCAGCCATCAGTCTCAGATATGATGGAGGAGCCTGGACTGGCTGATATCCAACATTTAAAAACACGTTTTGGCATTTTTTTATAGCTTTCTACTGAGTTGCAAAGTGTGAGGAGTTATTTTTGGCATCCAGGGTGCCAATACATGATTTACATGAATATTGTACATGAATACAATAGATGAATGAACAGAAACGATCAGATTTTTTCATAAAAAGTCAAAAGCACAAGTCTGCGTACATAAAAACAGGGGAAAAGTAACAAGGGGTATTTTGGTAAGAAACATCCAATCACCAAGCTTGAAATTCTGTAGAGTGCTCAGCTAATGGCGAGCTGATTTGTCATAACATAATAAAACATTTTGCCTTTTAAGTCAATTCACTTTTGGATTCTGAATTAAATTTTGGATGAATTCTGCAACTATGGTACAGTGTTTCGTAGAGTGTTTCTTTAGCAATGACAGCTGAGGCTTGTGACAGACAAATATGATTTCTTAGAAATGTAGCTGAAATATTTAAAACCCCAGCTTTCCTCCCAGCTCAGTGGTGATGATTTTGAATGTTAGCACAGTTTACAACTCAGTTTCAAAACATCAGCAGTGGCTGTGGAGTGTTACAGCCACACAATGGTACATTTTTCAAATATTTCTAATATCCACCTGAGATAAGATTGTATTTGAGGGAAAAACTCCTCATAATACCACTGAGATCCAACATGATGCCAATAAACATCTTTAGGGTCATCACAGGAAAGTAATACCTCAAAGGTGTCAAAACCTTGTCGAAACCTGTATATTACAGGTTCCTGACACTGAGAACAGGTTCATGAACTCATCATGAAGGGCTTCTTCATAAAGCAGGAACCCTCGGGGGTTACTCTCTGTCATCAAAAGACGCCCTGAAGGCGACTCAGAGCCATTTTCATTTTCACAGAGTGTAGATGAAGGAAAGTGTTTTCATACCTCCACGGAGATCAGCAGAGGCCGCCACGTAGGCGAATGTGTCCATGTTGATGATGTCGATGACGGGGCTGACCACACGGGTTGGGTCCTGGGGACACACAAAAACACAGACACACATTCATGTTGGGTTAGCGCTGTAAAGCAAAAAAAAGGACAAAAAAAGAGAAGAAAGGGAAAAGTAAAAGGGACAAAATACTGGAAAGAGAACTGCAGAAAGAGAAATAAAGGATATTAAGAAAAAAGAAAATGTGTTCCTGTGGGTAGATCATCAAATTCCTTTGCAACAAATGAGATTTTCAGTTCAGTGTGTGTGCACGTGTGTGTGAAAGAGACTGTATATTCCAAGGTCGTTATATTACACCACATTAAAAGGAGTTTCAGTCATTCAGCACCAATCATGCACACTGCACATTGAGTGAGGTGACAGTGACCTCTACCTCTGTTCACTTCCATTCAATTCCATTTTATTCACTTTAATGGCATTAATGTTTGACTGTTGAGCCATATGAAAATAAGAAAATACTGAAAACTCTTCTACGGAACACAACACAGATGAATCCTGTGGACATTAGGAGTTATGCTTCCACTGGATTAAACTAGCATCTCTCTCACAAAAGGAACCTGCATGACCACTATGGCTAGAGGTCTAGTTTAGGCTAACATAGTGTAGTGTAAGGTTTTTAAGTCAAGTATCTCAGCACCTGGGAAAGAAAGCAATTAGTAAGGGATTGGGAATATGAGATTGCATGAGGTACTATTATATTACCATCCCTGTGAAATGCTATCTAGTATCTCACAGTATGCTGTCAGTCTAAAGTTTGTTGTGCTACCATGTTCCTGTTGGTGCTATACGCCTAACATTTTCTGCTCCTCTTTGCAGATGATGCACTCTTCTCATGCAACAAGCAAGTTGTTAGCTGCTGACTCAACTCTTCAGTTTACATCATGTGACCTTCAGTGTTGCCAATGATTCCTCTAGAACAATAACATTTTATAATGACTCAACAATTTCTTACTCCCCTGCAAATTATCATTTTTACATGTCTGCCTATGTACTGGTTAAACATGTTGATTTGTGGGTTTTAGAGGTGTTGGTAGGTGTAGTTTTAAACGTTGGACAGAGACAGGCTAGCTGTTTCCCCCCTGCCTCCAGTCTTTATGCTAAGCCAAGGTATTGACTGACTCCATCTCCGAACTTAATGCACATACATGAGATTCATCTCATTTCACTCTTGGAAAGATATTTAATTTATCTATTACAGCAAAATATGCAAGTATGAATTTAATTCCTTAGTGTCTGCATAAATTACTGTTTACAAGACCGAAACCCACCAGTGAGTCCAGGTTTAAGTAGACAATGTGTTAAGTGGCAAACTTTTTAAATAAATGGATAAGTGCACTTTTGAGTAGCTTACAAAAATAATGCTAAATTTGTGTTTCTGGTGGATTTGACAAATGTACAGTACTGTTGTTTCCTAAAACTAAACTGAGGTTCACATATTTATCACGACTTACACATCAGACAATATGAACACAATAAAAAATGCTGCAGGTTATATTATTTTTTGCTAGTATATCACTCACCCCTGTTTAATCATCCATAAGGTCATAAGACTCTTATGGATTTGGATCGTAATTCCCCCCTTAAACCTTAAACTGAGTCCTAAACCCTTGTAAAAGTGAGAACTGGCGAAATGTCTGCACTTGATTTCCCTCATATTTCTACCTTGATGGCACCATTTGCTCTTCGCAAGGATAAAAGTACAACACACACACACACACACACACACACACACACACACACACACATAAGCATGCCAGACTTGGACTCCCTGTTAAATCATGGAGTGTCCCTCTATTAGTTTGGTCAAACGGCTGGATGCGTCTTCAGTCAGTGATATTACAGAGCAGGTGGAGCGGTTCTGGACCATTAGCTGCAGGGTCAGTGCAAGGGGACGCAAGCTGCATCCCTCCACAGCTCCAACCACATTACAAAGCACTGCGCCTGCTTTAATAGCTGTTAGGGTAATGACACTGTGCAGCACTCAGGGTGAAGCATTTGCGACATTACTGTTGTAATTGGATGAGCGTTATTTTCAAATCGCTCGGGAGCTGTCTCTTAATTTCAGCTATTTCCTCTTTTTTCCACCTGAGTTGAACATTTAGAATGAGAACATCTGATGACCGAGCTGAGAGGAAACTGACCCCAAACATCCCGTATCATCATCACCCTTCATGAATCTTTCCTGCAGTGCTGGATTACTACTACTCACATTTTGTTCCTGAATATTATGAGGTATGATTGTTATGGAACAATAGCATATTATATAATTTTATAATTATATAATTTCTGCAGGTGCAGACTTTCAACTTCTGTCCAAAATGCTACACAAGAACACAGAAGTTAACAGAGGAGCCTTCAGGTTGGACCTGCACATGCTACAGTGCTATTTGATATAATCTTTTCAGATTAAATTGATAGTACATAACGCTGCTGTCTTGTTTTTGGCTTCAGTCTTTTGCTGTTTTTTTAAAGACACTGATCAAAGACTGCTGCTAACATATGGAAACCGAACCCACCATCCCAATAAAAGAGAAGCACAATTTTCACTGCACTTTTGTACCTTTTTATCTTCTGGCTGTGCTTTTTTTAAATCCTGGAAAAGCAATGTCAGTGTTTATTGCTGTATGGCTCAGGAAGCTCTGTGGGCACACCTCCTGGGCTAACCTCTATTAGTCTGTTTTCTTTTTCTAGTCTTTTGGCACAATTTTCTTTGTTAAGCCCTGGTGGCTTTGCGACTCAGGCTAAATATTCCTACTGTATCAGTGTTAAAACATGAAACATATCACTTACTTACTCACTTACATAGACAACCAGGAAAAGAGCCATCACATACTGGGCATACACCTGAAATCACTCACCATTCATTCCATTATTAGCTATTTACTGTGTTTTTAGTCATCTCTGATTCTTCAGTTATGACTAAATTATCCCACAATGCAACATAAAAAGTATGTGAATAAGAAAAACAAATCCCAGTTACCATCATCTCTTGTGTATGACATCAAAACTAGACTTATAGACTTATTTTTTACTTTGAATTACCTCTCTGACAATAAATAAACATAAGACAGTTATCTGCCATGAATGATGAAACAATGGTTGGTTTTTTTAACAAGTCTTAGCCACATAGTGCTGTCAAAGCCTCATGGAAACTGTCAAGAATATTCTGTCTCTTTGCTAAAATGTCAAATTACCTTGCTAGTGTGATAACAGACACAAATGTAGCTCAAAATATGGGCAGAAAAAGTATATTGTTTTAATGAATGATATGAGAAAATGCATGCGGTCGGGAAAGCAAGTGGAACAGAAGCTAACCTGGAAGTTGGGCTGGGCTTGAGCTCTTTATATCAACCAGACAGACTATTATTTTGAGGGGAACAGAACTTCACAGTGGTCTCAAGTTCTGCCTGTGTGTGTGTTTACCTGGATCAATAGCTCATACATTTAAATCTAAATATATGACTATAAAGCAACTGGACAGACAGTGATGGATGGCTCTCTTGCACACACACACACATTTAGACCGTGAGTATGAATATGGATGATGTTGGGTATAGAGGCAGAAACAGATCAGGCTCTGTGGTGGTTTTACCTATTGATCGCTGCTCTATAGATGGAGATCAAAGGGCTTTAATATCAGCAAAAACAACTGTTGACTTGATGCATTGGAGAAAGAGGGACAGGTGAGGAAAGGAGGAGATGGGAAGGGTGGAAAAAGAGAGGATGTGTGAGGAGAGATGCAGAAAGATGAGAGGAGACAAGGGGAGGCAGAAGAAAAGACAATAGAAGAGAAGAGAAATGTTGAAGGAGGTGATGAGAGAAAAGAAAAGAAGAAAGCAGAGAGGTGGTGGCAGTAGGGGAAAGTGGAGTGGAGAGGGCAGGAGTCAAACAAAGTGATAAAAAAGAAGAGGTACAGAATAAAAGGAGGTGAGAAAAGATGTGTAGAAGAAGAGTGGAGAGACAGGGATGTAGGAGAAAAAGGTGTAAAGGGAGCACAAAAGGAGAGCAGTCAAATAAGGTGACAGAGTAAAAATGAAGGAGGTGAGAACAGAAAATAGGAGAGGAGGTGTAAGAACAGGAAGAAGAGAAATGGAGAGGAGGTATCTACTGTAAAAAGCCAAAGAAAATGTTAGAAGAAAGAAATAATGAAAAAAAGGAGGAGAGAGAGAATGAGGACAGAGGTGAGAGGGCAAGAGAGAGGAGAGAGAATTGGATGGCATGAGAGAGAAATAGAAGTGGTATGACAGGAAAGAAGAGAAAAAGATGAAGGATGAGGTGTAAGGAGAGAGATGTGATGAGAAAAGAAGAGAGGGAAGATGAGAGGACAGACAGGAGGTGCGGAGAGAGGAAAAAACAGGAAAAAGGGAGGTCAGGAGAGAGAAGAAGGGGACAGTGATAAAGGGAGACAAGGTGAGAAAAGGGAGGACAAAGTGACAAATGGTAAAAAGTGACATGAGGAGAGGAGGAGGATGAGAGGAAGGGGAGGAGGAGGAGGAGGAGGAAGAGGGACAAACAGAGGGGAGTGGGTAGTGGGGGGGTGAAGGAGAGAGTGCAGCACTTATTTCTTAATAAGAGGCAATCAGACCGACAGCTATTTTCTCCCATGGCGCTATTTCACCTCGACCACTGGAGTTATCACACACACACACACACACACACACACACACACACACACACACACACACACACACGCGCGCGCGCACGCACGCGCACGCACACACACACGCGCGCACACACACGCACACACACACACACACACACAAACACACACACACAGACTTCTGAAGTGCAGTAAAGTGCTCAATATTTTTGAAGTGGCCTTGCTGAAGTTATTGACACTCATGATCTCATTCACACACACTTATACACACACAGCAGCGAGCGAATCATGAATGAGGATTTAACGGTGAAGAGTGAAGAGTTGTGTTGTGGTCTACCTGTTTGATCCTCTGCAGGAGGGGAGGCAGCCAGTCCTTGTTGACCTCACAGTGGCTGTCCAGGAAGGTGAGGACCCCCGCCCTCGCAGCATCGGCCCCTCGCACTCTGGATCTGATCAGACCTGATGCAAAAACACACGTGGGTAATTTTTAAATGCCTGATACAGTAACACATCATCCATATTTACACACAGCGTATCTGCTTCAGGTGCAGCTTCTCATTCTGTTTGAGCCCAGATGATCTTTACCTCGCTCACTAATTACATAAATGTGTACAGTTCAGGCAAAAAGAGGCTCTCTGCCAGGACTTTACATTAATAGTCCTGAATCCTTCCTCATCATTTTCCAACCAATCGACTTTGTTCTATTCAAGTGTCCCAGTGACAGTGTGACACTGATGCCACATTCACATCATATCGCAGTTATTGTAATTAGCAGTTCCCCACTTAGTCATAATTACTGAGCTTGGAAAACTAGAATTTTTCTGAAAGCCCTGATATATATAAGTGATATATTCCACTTAATATATGGAAGTGCCTGAAAACCAAGCAAACATGGATGCCTCAATAATTTTATGATCTTAGATTTGAACCCATTTCAGTTTAAATGCAGCAGGTTTCCCACCTCTGTCAGGTTGTCCTGATCCTTGTTCGCTTTCCCAATGACTCTTGATTTCTCACATATCACATAAATACATATGTTCATACATACTTCAAACATGCAGTATGCATACAGTACAGGCACTTGGATTCAGCTGATATTGAACATAAAGCCGTCAGAGCTACTCTGCTAAATTGAAATCCTCCACTTTGCCTGTTGAAATTGATTCTTTTCAGGGCAGCAGATCGGATAAGACAGTATATATTCAACTTTCATGCTCACAAGCTGTGACTATCGGTTACACACATACAAACACACTACTCCACCCTCACACAAACACACAGACACACACACACTTTCATCCAAGCTGCCTCACAGCAGCAGGAAGACAGAATATTTTTAGGCACGGGGCGGGAATGGAACCCTTAACCGTGGCAGAGTTAGTGCCTTGCTCTGCCTGTTGACATCCTCTCTCCCTCATTCTCTCAGTCAGTCAGCAAAGGGGAAAATCGATGCAGGGCTCTTAGAGGCCCTGTCAGACATGGACACAACCTTTTAACAGGCCCATCACACTCTGCATGTGTGTGTGTTACTGGAAAGGTGTGTGTGTGTGTGTGTGTGTGTGTGTGTGTGTGTGTGTGTGTGTGTGTGTTTTTCAAAGGAAAGAGAGAAAGTGAGTGAAGGTTAGTGTTTGGGGGAGAAAATGTGTGTTTTGGCTGATTGTGGTTGTGTTTTAGAAAGACAGAGAGAAACAGAGTGTGTGTGTGTGCGTATGTGTGTGTGTGAGTGTGCGTGCGCGCGCGCGCGTGTGTGTGTGTGTGTGTGTGTGTGTGTAAATGAGCCTGTTAGGGAGGCCTCCCTGATGGAGGCCACTGTTCTCTTCTATTTGTACTAAATGGTCTAATCGATACTCCCTGACATGGAGACATAGTGTGTGTGTGCTCTTTTGAATAAGTGTCTACACGTGCAAGGCTGAGTGCACAACGCTGTGTGTGTGTGTGTGTGTGTTATTGTGTATGGTGGGTCCATTTGTGCGTGTGTGTCGGTGACATTGTACTAGGGGCCGTGAAGTTTCACGCGGCGCTGTTAGGCCGAGGCTCAGCCAATTAAAAATCCCATTTCATCCTCAATAAGGCTTTATTTTCTGGATGGATGGACACACGCGCACATACTGGACTCACATAAGCAGACACACGTGCACACTCACAGAACTGGACACATTTACACTGAAACACACACACTCACTCACTCACTCACTCACTCACTCACTCACTCACACAGTGCAGAACAGGCTGACTTTGTACAGAAGAGAGTGTTAATCTACACTGATAACTCTGAACTGTCTTCACTTATCACATCTGTGTGTGTGTGTGTGTGTGTGTGTGTGTGTGTGTGTGTGTGTTCTACAGTATGGTACGTCTATGCTTGTGAAGATCAATTCGAATTTTAGACATTAGAAGTGAGGATATTTTTTTGACCCAAAAGGACAGTTTGAGTTCTACAGTCAGGTTATGACATGTTGTGTAAACATGTCCAAAGCCACAGTCAAAGCCGGCTGTTGTTGATTTTAATAGAGACTCAGAGTCACAATTGCGTGTGAAGTGTGTACAGCAGTCTACTTCTGTGTTGTAGAAAAAACTCCTCGTAGGTCCAAAGCTCTGTTAGAAGTGACACATTTAGCAATTTATTAGTGAAGCAACAATTGTTTGAACATACTGGACAAACAACATACAGGTCGCTCTAGATAACAAGGTGAAGAGGCAACCACACAAATTGAAAATGTTTTAACTTTTCGGAAAATAAGAATTTACATTTATCCCAAAGTTGTAGGACTCTAATTAATGAGCAGAGAGAGACTAAAGGAAAGATGAGATGTTCTGGAGGGAAACAAGAAAACTGGAGTTCCTGGTGAAACACATTCACAAGCACATTGCCTGATTGTAGCTAATAAACATGGCAATGGAAGTGTTCCGATTTCCGATAAGACAAAGCAATGATTTGCTTGCAATCAATCTGAACGCAAGCTTTAGAATCAGGTTTAGGTACCCGAGGTATACGATACCCAAGCAAGCGCCTGGTTTGCTTTTCTAGTGCATGCAGTGGTAGCAGCTAGCAGGGCGAACAGTTCGCGCAGCCAATTTTGGTCCTTGAGCAGGTGACAACATTTACACCAAGCGGACCCACACGGCCACACAAACTCGGAAACTATTAAATGGTCTTACAATGTCAATGAGGGTGTGTGGGTGTGTGCATGTGTCACCAGTGAAGACATACAATCTCTGCCTGGTGTATTTTTATGGGCATTAAAAAGACAATCAAGTCAGAGGGCCCGAAGCCATAAACTATTAACAAGCCAAACTGATGAACCCTGTGCGTGTGTGTGTGTGTGTGATCAGCATGACTGTGCTATAATGAAATCCTTCAGTGACAGCATGTAGGACAAGTGTTCCTGTTGTTAAAGAGAGAGAGACAGACACAGAGGTGAGTGAGAGAGGAAGATAAAAACTATAAAAGACAAGAAACAGAGTGAACTACAAAGATAAAACATCAAGTATGAGGAAAGAAAAAGAAAGTGTGAGGCATGCAGAGAGGAAGGAAGAAACTTGCAGAAAAAAAGACAGAACAAAGGGATGTTATATTTTCAGACTTTTCTATGCAGCAGTGACACTGCTCTCACCTCACCAACAAGAACATTACAAGTGGTTTCTGAGTGTTTTGTGCTTTCGTTTGCCCGGGTGAGAACGATGCGATTTGAACTGAGGTGGCACTAAATAACAGCAATGAGGCGTCTGAAAATGCCTCAGTCTGTCTCTCTCGGGTGAACTGTGCTGAGGTTAGTTTAGAGTGAGAAGGTAATCTGAACCATCCAGAGAAGATGGAAGGGTCATTGTGAAGGTAAATGTAGATGTATTCACATTCATCGACCCTTCATGTTCACAGCTGCATCTTTGAGCTTGAAAGTCAGAGTTATTGAGACTTTATCCGTCCTGTTCTTTGTCATTTCTTTGATTTTATGGTCTGAATGATATCTTGTTCTTCTTATTATTGGAACAATCTCAATACTTTATTCTTTACTGTATTTGGGTCCCCATGAGCTTCCAAAAAGTGGTTTCTAGTCTTCCTGCGGTCCACTTAACTATTTACATGTATTTTTTTATTATGACAATTTTAATCTAACTTCCTCAGGATTATGTGTGATCCATGAAAAGCTTCAATACTCAGCAAGTAGATTTTCACTTTGGTAAAACCTTATGGCATGTTTTGGAAAATGGCTGAACATGATCTACAAAATGCACCGTTTGTTAACACACATCTCCACATTGGGGGTCGTCTGATTGTATAAACTCTTTAAAAATGTTGTAAAAAAGTTTTTTTTTCAAGAATTTATTACATAGTTTGACTCCCAGACTTCTTTGGATGGATGTATCATAGGGTGTTTTTTTTAAATCCACACATTTGCTGCAACTAATGATTATTTTCATTATCGATATATATATATATATATTTCCTCTATTAATTGTCAGAAAATAGTGAAAAAATCTTGTTATTATTTCCCCACAGCTCACTGAGATGTATTCAGATGTCCAACAGTCCAAAATCTAAAGATATTCAGCAGCAAATTTGAGAAGCTTGACCAAAGAATATTTGTCATTTTTGCTTAAAGAAAATGATCAAAACAATTAATTATTATCATAATAATTTTTCTGTTGATCAACTAATCAATGAATCTTACATGTGCATTACATCACTATTCAAAGTACCAGCATTATGTGAAAGTTCTACATGGTACCACAGGTGGAGCATCGGGTGGTAAAAGGTTAAAGGACTAAAACACCTAAAATCATCAACAATACGCAACATTCACTGTTGTTTTAAAGAAGAATGAAATGTTCTTTAAGTCCTGAGCTTCAAATACTATTTTCACCTAAAGCATCTGTACATATGGATCATCTGCAGTGGAATTAGAGAAGCCTCTCTAAACCTTGGCCCCTTCTCATGCTTTAAATTCCCAAAATGCTCATGACCCTATCACATTGCCAGACTGTCATGTTAATTTGTGTATTGCAATCATTTGTATTCTATATTTAAGACCATGGAGGCAGCTCCAAATGGATTATATAGAAAAATGATAAGCAAATCCATGATGCATGACTGTGTTAACCATTAAAATGAGGAGCAACATCCATATTTAGTGTGACTGATGCATCAACTCTACTGGTTGTCATGACATTTTTTGGAATTTTAGAAAGAAAGTAGTTATATTTTGGGTTGTAGTCTTCTTGTACTTGAATGTGTGGTGTGTTTGGTTTAGACATTTTCTTTTCTGTAACATTTTCTTATGACAGTCTGCGTCTTTCTCTTTGCCTCTATGGGCTCTATTTCAGTAGCACTTCCTGTCACTTCAATTCACTTCAAGTCTTTTCCATATGTAGCCAAAGAAGAGTGAATCAATTTCCCTTCACCCACAGTCGTCTGTCTGCTGGTGAGTGTGTGTTTATAGAAGGAAATGTTTAGGAGTTGAAAAGGTTTTCTATTCACACTGAGACAATTTATTCTATACAGTACACACACACACACACACACACACACACAAACATTTTTAAATACTGTATGCAGACACACACAAACACATAAAAAGTAAGTTTTATGAAGACAGTTAAACATGCAAATGTGCACACAGACATGTAGAAAATACATAAACACAACAACCAACCATGCTGGCGTACCTTCTCTCTTGTTGTTGCGAAGACATTTGACTTTGGGCAGTTTGGTGAGAAGCTGGCAGTCACTTTCTGAAAAATACAGAGCATAAATTAAATAGAATATAAAAGAACAGAACAGAATATAATGTTGTGTGCTGTGTAATATATCTGGATAATTTCTCTGAAACTCTGCAGGGAAATCAGCAACTCATTGAAAAGCTCTGCAGCAGCAAGAGAACAATTCAAAGCTTTCAGTTTGACAACTCAGACACGTTTAGTTGCTGTTCAGCCAACTGGCTGCTCCCCACTGAATTTTTGAGTTGTATTAATATATATTTTAAATATTACTGTCTGCTTATTAAAAAATACTCTAGTGGGAAGTGTCAAACTGGAAAGAAGAAAAGAAAAAAAGTAGAGAAAAACAACCACTGGGATATGATCATTTATCAAGGTGAAATTAATATTTAAAACATGTTTGAGAACAACAATTGTATTTTTAAATATTGCCTCTTCTTACAATATCAAAATCAGATTCAAAACAATAACCTTATGTATTAGTACAACTATGAATTAAAATTACAAAAGAACAAGAGATTTAAAACTTTTTTACACTTTATATCTGAGAGATTGTCATATTATCATCTGACAATTAAACACACTGAAATGTAATATTGTTATATGATGATGTGATCAGTAAAGCTCTATTATATTTTTTAACACAAAAACATAGACATAAGCTCCTTTCATACATACATGTTATCTGGACATTACCCAGAGGAGCTGTATGTGAGACCGGACATTAAACAGACTTCACGCTGCCAGCTCCCTAAAACAAAGTCTGTGTAATATCTGACTGAGCCCATGTGTGAATACAGCAGGTCATTGGGTGGGCATGTTTCTATCATGTGACTGGCACAAAACCGGAAGAATACAAACATCTGAGGGTGAAGAAGAAGGGTCATTTAAACAACTGGAGAGAGGGAACTCCTGTCAGTAGGAGCCGACGCCGAAATCGTCAGACAAATTCAAGGAACGGCATGAGACTCAGTTGTTTATGACAAATTATGAACCAGCTATGTGACGTGCATAGTTTTTGTGTCATGTCCTGCCTCCTGCTCGCTCTACCCAGGCACCGCCCCCTCGTTTGAGTATTTCCAGTAGGTGAGAACACGTCTGACACGGACAATCTGTGTGCCACATGTGTGAAAAAGCAACTCCAGATAATGTCCAGACCTGATTCTCCAGACATCTTCTGCCAAACAAATGGCAGAAGAAGAAAAGAAGAAAATGGCTATACAGTATTTCTTATTATCTTATTCTTTTTAATCACATTTTATTTTTACTGACTTCAAAAGGAAGATACTGTAAGTAGCGATTAGAAAACTGCAAGTATGTGAACTGCAAGTTGAACTGCTATGAAAAGAAAAAAAAAACATTGAGTCATACTGTCAAAGTTTAGCGGCCCTGAATGACTGAAAACCTCCATCAGAGCCCTTTGACCCAGAAGGGACGCCTGGTCGCTCTCCTCTACACTGAACTCCTCCTTTCAAGCAGGAAACTGCAAACTTTGTGAAAAAAGAACATTTTGACCCAGATGGAGGGTAGGAGAAAGTGTTTTGACCCACTATGAGGGTTAATTCTTTAAAAAGTATACTTTTGACCAGGGAGTCAAAAACAAATGCTTCCTTGCTGCACAAAGACACAATTTTCTCTTTTGGGACTGAACTGAATTGAAAGTGTGCGAGTGAGCAGTGAAGTCGAAAGTTGGATAAATGGTTGAAAAAGTCCAGCGTCTGCCACTCCAACTGGTAGTACATACAAAGACCAAACCTAATGAAAATAGAGACCAACAATTCCAATATGACTATGTCTTGTACAAAAACAAAAATCTTGCAACCATACACACATTTATATAATTAATAGTGTTGCATAATCTTCAGTCCTCACTATATCCTACATGGCAACAGAATAATACTAATGATGAGCAGTCTTTCTGGTCAATTACTGAATGTGAAGCAGGATGTTAGTTGGGTAAAAAACAGGATTCATGCTAAGTCAAACATCCAAAAATAAATCACTGCAAGAAATTAGGATGATAGCCAAAGGCGAGATATGCTACGTGGTATTAAATGAAACACTGCTGTGTGGGAGGAAAGAAAATTAAGTTCTTGAGATTTCAGCCTCTACATGTTCAGTTGTAGGGCGACTTGTTTCAAGTGTACATATTGTGTACAAATAATATAGTGAACACTGTTTATTATGTTGTAGCTCATTTGTACATATTCTATCTTTGGTTGTTTATTTGCATATCAGTCTGCACTGTTGATTGCGTCTCTCTGCTGCTGCCTCGTCTGTTTTGATCATTTCTTCAGAGTCTAAATCTGGCACTATTTAACCTTCATCACTTGGATATTCACTTCTGCACATGAGAGTACGGCACCATCTGTCCTGATTGGCTGTCAGGTTGTTGACTGAGCAGATGTCTTTGATAATAGCATGTTGGAGAGACTGTAGAGAATCTTCAGCAGGTAGTATCGAGTCACAAGTTCTCTAAAGTTGTTTTTTTCTTACTGGAACCATCGGTGTTCATGTTTTTCCTCTCTCTGCTGTGTAGGAAGTTTTCTTTTTATTTCTAGTTTATGCTCATGTCTATGTCTTTCACCAACTACAAACCAAAGGACAGAGGACAGAACTGATTAGCTGTGCGGCAAGAGGATAGAAAAGGAGCCACAGGAAAAACCAGGACCATTTTTCAGTACTTCCCAGCAGTATGTAACAATAATTCCTAATGATATAATTCATTTATTTAACTCGACCTGGACCCAGATAAGTGTCAGAAAATGGATGGATGAATTAACCAATTAAAAATCATTAATGCATTTCAGTTTATTTCAGTTTTTGATGATTGGATGAGCTTCTTAGCCCCATTAGCTATCAGTAGTGACAGTGTTTGCTGCAGATCGGATGGTGTCGACTGAAACTCCAAAATCAGGATTAAACAGCTTTTTGCAATTGATGCCAGTGTTGAAACAAACCCCCTTTTAGGTATATATGTATATGCATCATATATTTTATGACTAACATTACTGTTTAAAGCAGGCAAAAGAAAATATTTAAGACGTGTAAATAAAATGTTTTTTTTAATACTTTCTCAGGCCTTTTCTTGAGGAAACTAATTTAAATCCTTTTTAAGACTTTTAGACCTGCAGATACCCTAAAAAAAAACTGTTGGTTTTGTTGCCCCCAATTCAGGCTTTTTGATTTCAAACAGATAATCACACACATCACAAAAAATCTAATTGCTGAAGTTTTTGTTGTTTTCCTTGTTGTTTCCATGAAATATTACAAATATTGCACACAAGCACTTGAGTACCTTTGGTCATACATGAATAAACTTTGCGTCAGTAACTCAAATAAAGTTCCAAGAACAAAGCTGCTGCTTCACTGTAGCTCTGTACACAAAGGCTTTTGTTTTGCTTTTGCATTTGTGTTTTTCTTATCACTGCTGTACTCCCTGGCCATAAAAACCAGCACAGACATATTGTTTTTGATCGTATCCAGTTCAGCTTTGCAGATATGGAGGAGAACAAGAGTGGCAAGAAAAATGGAAACTGCAGTCGATCTGAACAATTTCTGTGATCGCTGCTCTTGTAAAAGTGTTCAAGGCTTTTAACTTGTACACAATCTTTAACTGACTGTTCCTGTACAACAACTTTCACTGACAGAAACTAAGCGTATATTTACTCAAGTACTGCATTCAAGTTCTCAGTTATGTTCCACTTTACTCTTCTGTCACCTTTCAGAGCAAATATTGTACTTTTATCTCAATTACATGATATTTGACAGCTGTAGTACCTAGTTACTTTTCAGATTTACATAAAAAATATAATCATCTTATAAAATATGATGTATTGTTCTAGATGTAACCATCCAACATTATAAAAAAGGGTCAAAGCTCCACCTTGGTCACATAAAACATCAAATTGCTGCTTACACTTGTGTGCATTAGTAATAAAAATCTATTTTTAAACTGAATATTCGATTTTATATGTATAACACCTCACCTCACCTGCCTGTGTCTCTCAGCCTCAAGCTCACTGGTTACAAATGAAGACATAAATGTTTCAAAAAGGGTTTAGAATATATAGATTCATTATTTATAAGGTTGTCTGTAAAAAAAAAGGAGGAAAAAAAGGTAGATTCTGTAGTATTTGGCAATTGTTACTTAAACAGGAGTAAATAGTAAATGGACTGCATTTATATAGTAACTTATAGTAACTAGTCTTTAGACCACTCAAAGCACTTTTGCAAAACATACAAACATTTGCAAACTGGAAGAGTCGGGAATCAAACCTTTTCTGTGTGTTCTAGTGAGTATTTCTGGCAGCAGGACAGTGTGTGTGTGTGTGTGTGATTGACTCAAAATAAACTACAATGTGTGTGTTTATGGTAATGAGAGAATATGTCACAGTGTGGCTCATTGATGTGTTTTTAATAGGTTTTAGACAACAATGGAGGCACAAAGGAATAAGATCTATCAGGCTTTTGGATACACAGATAATACTTGTTAGTAGGATACATTTATTTTTGGTTTTGCTGTTTTTATTGGTTGTGTTGACAATAAGAAAAAATGTAGCCTCATTCTAAATAATCTGAATACTGCCAGTTTCATTGCTTTAAGGAGAATGTGTGCTATTTTTTGTGGTCTTTTCAGTTGACTTCATCTGGACTTTGTGTCTCTCTGGAGGCAGAGCGGACACAGCTGGAAGTGAAACACTGTTTGTGCAGCTCATCGGTCTCTTTTTTGACCTGGAATGGAGGTCTCTTTTCACCTCCATTGTAATCCTGAAACTGTGGACCCAGCTGCTGTGGACACATCTCCTTCTCTCTGACCTGTTATATAGGTCTCATCTCTGTTATCTCTGACCTGGAAGAGACCTGGAATGTGTGTGTTTCTGTTTGTTTGTGTGTCCAGCTGCAGCTCACCGTTGTCGCTGAAGTCGTCCACCAGAATGATCTCATAGATGAGGTGAATTGGAGTCCGGTTTAAAACACTGGACAGAAAGACAAAATAAAATATTAGTCTCAAATATGCACAAACACAAGTAGACAGCGGTGCAATAAAAAAAAAAGCTGACAAATAAATGCCAACCTGCATGCACACACACACACCCAGGTGCTCATGAATCCATTATGTACGCACTGCACGCCATATGAAACAACATATTGAAAATGTCAGCCCAAATTCCTGTTATTAAAATGTATGACGTGTCGCTTCTAAAAAACTATTTCATTAAAGAGGAAGATTGAAACATAAAAAATTCATAACTTTTACTGGAAGAAAATGAGAAAATGTGTTTTGTTCTGGGTGGGTTTCTGCTCTACTTTATTTCATTATTTCTTCTCTTCAATAACCTCTGTGTTTATCATCCCCTCTGGATAAGACTGTGGAGGGAGGTATGAGGGGAGGAAAAGGGGAGGAAGTGAAGGAAAGGAAAGGAAAGGGATAAAGGAGGAGGTGAGAAAGAGAAGGACACAAAGAGGGAGGGATGAGAGGAAGGGGTGATGAAGTAAAGAGAGATGGAGGATGGGAGGGAAAGAAAAGGGGAGAGAAGGAGGGAAAAAAATGAAAGAGCGGGAACAAGAGTGTGAGGGATGAGGTAATGAAAGGGGAGGAAGGAGGAGGGAGAAGAGAGAGAGGATACAGAAGGGTGTGGAAGAAGATGGAAATGTGAAGAAAAAATAAGGAACAAAAGGTAGAAGACACAAAAGAAGCTAAAAAGAAAGGAAAGGGATGAGGGAAGGAGAAAAATGGAGGAGGTGATGGAGGAGGAAAGAGAGAAGGAAGGAGAGTGAATGAGGAAGGGAAGGGAGGATAAAAAGGTGGAAGAAAAGGGAAGAGAAGCGGAGCTTGTAGAGGATGGATGGCGCAGGAGGAAGGATGGAAGAGAGAAAAGAGGGAGAGACTGGAGAAACAAAGAAAATAGGCAAAGAGAGAAAAAAGAGGAGATAGAGTTAAAGGGGCTAAAGGGGAAGGATGGAGGGAGAACGAAAGAAATGAAGATGGAAAAGAAGGTGGAAAAGGGAAGGAAAGAAAAGAAAGAATATGGAAGACAGGGAGAGAAAGAATGAAAAGTGGGAGGAAGAGGAAAGAGGGGAGGGAACAAGAATCAGCTGGAAGAATGGATGAAATGAAGGAGGGAACGAGTAAGAAGAGAAATAAGGGAGTTAGAGAAAGAGAAAGGGGATGAAGGAAGGAGAGAAAATGGAGAAAGGAGGAAAGAAAGAAAACAATTATGCAAGTATGAAGAGTATGAAGATACAATCTAGGAAAAAAGAAAGCAAGAAAAAATGAGCAAAGGAGGAAGAGAAGGATGTTTGTTTACTGAGACCGAACAAAAGAAGTAGCTAGATGGAAAACGATGGATGGAATTAGGAGGGGGTGAAGGAGAAGAAGGGAGAGCGGAATAGGAGGAATAAGGAGGAGTGGACGTTGGTAATGTAGGAGGAGGAGGTATGGAGCAAACCCTGTGAGTCTCTGAGGCACCGGACCCCATCAGGAGGAGTGATGGATGCAGGGAGGGAGGAGAGGTGGAGCGAGATGAAAGAGTGAGGGATAATAAAGAAAGAGGAGGAGAGAGAGAGGAGAGAGAGAGAGAGAGAGAGAGATGGCAGGCTAGTAAGGGAGACAAATAACCCTGATTGTAACTCTCTCTCTCCCTCTCTCTCCCTCTCTCTCTCTCTCTCTCTCCCTCTGTGTGTGTGTGTGTGTGTGTGTGTGTGTGTGTGTGTGTCGAGTCGAGGTCCGATCAGGAGAGATGGATGAACGGATTGATGGATGAGATGGAGGGAGGAGGGAGGAGGAAAGAGAAGGATGAAAGGTGTGGGGCAAGAAAATAAGTGGAAGAATGAAAAAGAAAGAAGGGTGGTAGATGAGGTGGTGAAGCAGAAAGACGATAGTTTATTGTTCTCATTAGATCACATTACATCCTCCACTGAATGAATGAATGAATCTATCTATGTATTCAATTCACTTCAATTCAATTTAATTTAAATCAATGCATTTCAATTCAAAAGGGCTTTATTGACATGGGAAACATACGTTTATATTGTCAAAGCAAGTGTGAAATATTAGCAAAAAATGTACATAAATCCTGTTAAAATATATATATTATTTTTATTTTTTATAAATGTATTTGAAGGTATCTGTTCTGTATGTATGTACAGTACGTATGTCTCTGTACAGAGATCAGCACAGTGCAGGAAAACAGGTGAATGAAGTCTTCTATCTCTCTATCTATCTATCTATCTCTCTCTCTACAGTGAGGATGGATAAATGACACAATCGCTGTTCTTTCTCTCTTCTTTCTCTCTTTCTACCTTCTCTCCTCCATTTTACCACCTCCTCACCTCTCTCTCTATCTCTCTCTCACACACACACACACACACACACACAGACACACAGGAGTTCCCATTCTCTGGTTCACAGGCCACTAGCTATGAGGCTTAACCTCCCCTCAGGCGTGCTGAGGGAGAAGCTATCTTCAGCTCACAGAAAATATTATCACCGCTGACAATACTGCAGTCGGCTGACACAGAATAGCAGCTCTATATCTGCACCGCTCATTTCCAACACTATATATCAATTTTAGAAGGTTTTTTTTTTATTTTCATTACCTACAGCTGCAGTTTGGAGAGCGCTTTCATCCAAAGTGCCTTGAGAGTGTGCATTTTTTGAGCTGTGTGTGTGGTCCGCGGTGGGAATTCAACCCCCACTCCCTGGTGCTGATGCTAAATGGGTGCTGCTGTACGACGGCCAGGGTGAGGGGTTCAGTCCCGCTGGAGTCACCCGTGCTCAGCTCTGTGGCAGCAGAGGAAACGCTGACTATATCGGTTGATGTACAACTACACCATCTCACTAGAATTTTACACACATTGTTTATTTTTTCTGTCAAATTAATTACTAATTACGTCTGATTGATTTTCTGTCTTGTCAATTAGCTCAGAATGGTGGCCTATCTAAGGTGTAGCCCACTTCTTGCCAAGTGCATGCTGGGATAGCATCCAGCCCCACATGACCCTGAACATGATAAGCAGTTTAGAAAATGGACAGATGGATGGATAGTCACTTAGCTTGCTAACTATAGCACATTAGGCTTGCTTAATATGAAACAGGTGTGTGGACTGGACTCTCGGAGCACTTTTATAATTTGCCAAGGCCAAAGCAGGAGAATGTTTTCTGGCACAAACAGCAAAGGCAGCAGACACTAAAAGCCTCCATGAAGGTCAGAAGCACTTGTTTTTGAATGAATTATAGTAACTTTAGGGCAGATTTTCCTTCAGGTGTTGTATCAGAAAAACGAGGAGGAAAGAGAAACACGGGGTACTGTAGGAGAAGCAGTTTATGTTTTTTATAGAATTGAAATGTATGGAGCACCACAGCAGCTGAATGGTTACTGCGCATGCCACATAACTGCAACGTCTCAATTCAATTCCAGCCAGGGACCTTTGTTGCATGTCATACATGTTGTTGCATGTCATGTCTGTCTGTTGTGCTGCTGATATGCTGGAGAAGTGAACTACACATATATATACAGTATATTCACTGTACACTGAGTGTACATGTGTTTCCTTTTTGTGTGTGTTGTTGTAATGACTTATGGTACCTGTTTGCTTGTTTTGTTCTTTCTTTTGCACTGGAACACTGTTGCATGGCAATAATAAAATATCTATCTATACCCATCTCTCGTTCCCCTTGTTTCCTGTCTGCCTCTTCGCTGCCCACTGTCCAATAAAGGCAAAAATGCCAAAAAAAAAATTGAAATGCTTTGGGGTGTCCCTGTCAAACCCATCCATGGAATACATCTGGAAAAGTAAAAAAAACAACAAGCATTCTTGATTTATTAGTTAATTTGATACTGCTATCTGCCATCGGTGTTGAGGTTAACATTTTTTGAAATAACATAAAATGTAAAAGAAAAAAAAAACACATATTTTCATGCAGGTTTGGAAGTGGAGACCTAAAGTTTGGGACTTGGACTTAACTCTTCCCAGTCATGACTTTGGTTATGTTAAGACATAATTTATGTCCAAATTATACTTTCTGCATCTGCATAGTGGCGAGGGTCTAAATGACATACACTTCCTCATATGTTCATGTCTGCAAGAGTCTTACGTACGTGCCTACTAGCACTCCATACGCATGTGTGTTAAATGCAGTCACCTAATGTATGTATGTGTCTGTGTATCTGCTGTCTGCCATGCTGTCCGTGTCAGTTTTGGAGTATATCAGGACTTTATTTGTGATTTGCAAAACAGACTCAAGTCTCTTCCTAACTGCCCAACATGTTTAGTAGGATTTAACTTTACTTGTATCCTTTATTATGTATTTTTACAGCTTGCTAAATTAGCTTGTTGGCTTAAACTACTGTAGCTTACAATGCTAACGATGCTAACAATTTGAAAGCCCTGAGCACTAATACAAGATAATTTATTGTGTAAATTTCTGTGTACCCAAAAACTTATTCTAATCCCAGGTGTTAAACCGTATATTTAATCTTTGTTTGTGCACTGACAACTCTCCACTGGTCCTCCATGACGCCAGCAGATGTGTTTGCTGAACATGTGATGCACCTACAAAACCTCTATTACAGGTTTCAGATGTGTTGCCTTTCTGCTGCCCAGGATTTGTGGATTTATTTACACCTGAGAAATGATGCTTTCAGCTGTTGTGAGTCGGATTTCTTCTGCTCGGTTGGTTACAGTAAAAACACCTTCCAACTCTCCTTCATACTGACTACATTTACAGGCACACTAATATTCCACTATTATTCCAAATATGACAATATTCTGAATTTGATACAGGTCATGTAATCAGCATATTCCATTAGGATATTCCGAGTTAGTTAGGCCTTATTCAGAATGTAGCATTTTCCGATTAAGACATGTGGGATATGCTGATATTATTTGGATTATAGGAGCATTCTTTGGACATGTATACAGTGCATTTGGAATATGCATCTCAGTTGGGATTTTTATGGTAGTTTGCGACACACGGACTGACATTGATGACTCGGTGTGATGCACTAAAAACACTCAGCAGTGTAGTAAACATCATGGGACAACCTAGGCACTGGATGTGCCTGTAACTATAAATTTATAATATCAGTCCGATCAATATCACTTATAAATATCAGGCAGCAGCTCACTAATGTTTTTCACCTCGCTGGTTTCTTTTGTGATTCCCGTTCCCACTGGAGCAGAGGGAAACCCTGAAAACTCTCTGCATGTAAACGGGAATATTAGTGGAATATTCATTGTCATTAGCCATGTAAAAAGCTTAGTACGAATATTGTATTTTGTGGAATAAGGCAAAAACTGGAATATTTTGTTCATGTAAACATGGTCATTGTGAATCAGCTGTTTTTCACTGACTAAATTCCCCACAGGTGAGGAGTCATATTAGTTTCTACTGTTCATGTGGTATAAGACTTTGGTCAGCGCACACATTTTTTATCCTCTCTAAAGCTTTCTGCATTTCCATCTCTCTCTGTTCATACCTCAGGTCTGTTCCCTCCCTCCTGCTTCCCCCTCGCTCTCTGTCTGATTGGTTGGCTGACAGCTAGTGCTTCCATCTTCTACTTTGCTGGAGTAATTCATCACCCCTTGCTCTCCACCACTGTATCCACCGTTCTTTCTGTTCATCTACATCCCCCCATCTTTCTCCAACTTATTTCTCTTTCAGGACCTCTGACAGTAATGGAAGAATTCCATTGCAAAAATGAGATGTCCCCTTTCTGAAAAAATTACCATTTAGTCATAAATGATACCCACTTCCAGTTATGGCGGCCTGCTAGGAAGACGCAACTTTTAGTGCTCTTATGTTAAGTGCTCTTATTTTGTGCTTTTATCCATGTTAAGGTACTGGAATGTCGACTGCAGTGGAAAAATCAGCTAAAGGTCGTACAAAAATGCTGCAATCTAAACTAGTGAACTTCGGGACGCCCGAACAAAACCTGGAAGCTAAAGAAGGCTGTGCTAATGTGCTAATAGAAATAAATTAGGCTTTTGGACTTTTTTATGAAGATCTATATAATTCTGACAAAAATGTGGATCTGCAGATTTAAAAAACGTTCTTAGATAATCTCAACATACCTGGTATCCCAGAATCCCAGAAGAACTTAAATCCAGTTTGGAAGCTCAGTTATCATCAGAAGAGGTCTCTGATGCAATTAACAGTATGAAATCTGGAAAGGCTGCGGGGCCAGACGGCCTACCTATAGATATTTATAAAAAGTTTAAATCGAAGTTACAGACCCCTCTTTTAGATATGTTATTAGAATCTTTTCAAAACGGGATCCTCCCACCACCCTTGAGAGACGCCTTGTTTACGATGTTACTAAAACCAGGAAACCCTGAAATAGATGTGAAAATCTGAGACCAATAAGTCTTCTTAATTTGGACGCCATGTCAAATCCTTGTGAAAAGGCTTGAAGGCTTACTTCCAGGGATAATTGAGAAAGATCAAGATGGGTTTATTAAGAATCACCAAAGGGGTTTCACAATGTCAGGAGGGTACTGAACATTTTACACAGCCAGAAGGAAATACCAGATACTGTTCCTCTATCGCTAGATGCTGAGAAAGTGTTTGATAGGGTAGAATGGCCCTATATCCCTGACATCCTTAAACACTTTGGATGTGGGGAAAACCTTTGCAAATGGTTCAAATTGTTATATATAAACTGATGTCATTTGAGGAGCTTGTAATTAAACACGACATTCCACAGAAACATTTTTTTCTAAATATACCTCCCTATTCACTGTTAGAGAAAACTATTTTAAAGGACTGAGGAAAAAACATCATATCTGGATTTTATGACTTATATCTTGGTCCCCTGAGTCTTCCAAAGCTAAACCTAGAGTTTGGAGAGAGGATTTACAGGAAGACATTTCATTTGATGAGTGGGAAGGTGCTTGCGAGGAAGCTCAAACACGAACAGCAGATACATGTCTTAAGCTTTTACAATATAATTGGCTGATGCGCACATATATTACCCCAGAAAAGCTAAATAAATGTAATAGTAATACCCTAGATTTGTGTTTTAAATGTGGACAAACCAAAGGAACATTTTTTTCTTTGTGTTTGGGAATGTAATAAGATAAAGAAGTTCTGGGAAGAGGTAAAATATATGATGGAAGAGATTTTATCAATACAATTAACTATGGAGCCCGAGTTTTTCTTATTAGGTTGTTATCCAAAAGAACATAATATAAGGAAGAAAGAGCAAATCTTTTTAAAAACTATGTTTGTTACAGGTAAAATGGATGATAGCACTATCATGGAAAAATGTAAATCGACCAAGTATTGGTAAATGGCTAAAATAACTGTCTGCATGTATATTCTTAGAATAAAAATACCTACAAGAGCTATTTTAAAAAGTGTGGAGTCCTTTTATTAATTACCTTGAACATACAGACTTGTAAAGTGTACTGGGTCAGCCAAGAGGCCTAATGCTTCATGTTGACTGTATGATGGGATGAAGTGGTGATTACTGGCTGCAGGAGAACATTTTTTATTTCTGTTTATTTAATTTTGAATGTATTTTTATTTTACTTTATTTTTTATTTGTTTGTATGTTGATATAGTTCTGTATTGCTTATGTTTCTTGAAAAACCAATAAAGAAAGTGTAAAAACGATATAAATGGTAATATTCTCTACACAAAGATATTTAAGATTACATAACATTTAAAATATAAAGAAATTAACATCGTATATATCTATAAAATAGTACATAATTATCTCTTTTTTAAATGAAACTCTGCTCCTTCATTGCACCTTAAATCTTTCTCGCTCTGACAGAAAGCCTTAACCAGCAGATCCACAGAAACTGTTCTTGGAAAGAAATCCTGATTCAGCCACTCAATACATTCTGTCTAACCCCCCTGGATGCATTAGACTATATATCTGCACCCAGTAAATACTGTCTCATCACAGCCGATCCACGGTGCTACTCATACTGTACATTTTCAGTCCCAGTCTGGGATTAGAAGGCTAGTCTGTCCACATGAAATACAGTCTCATCAGTGCTAATCTGGATGTTTTATATCTACATTCAGTAATTACTGTTTGATGATTCTTTATTAAGTGAAAGTTGTATGATAATCGAATACTGTAACGTTCTCTGTAAATACTGTCTGCTCTTGACAAATATTGTCTAATCTCAGCTGAAGTTGGATGTTATATGCATGTGATCAGTGAATGTTGTTTAATCAGAGGAAAGTTAAAGTCTGATGATAACTTAAACAGGATTCTGGTCATTTGGGGACTAAACAGGCTTTGGAGCGTTGAGCTAATTGCGTGCCTTCTCTAAAATCTTTTAAAATTAAAATTCATGTAAATCAATGTTCCAATTGAACAATATATTTTCTCTGGGGGTGCAAAAGGAAGAGATAAAAAATGGAGATGGAATAAAGAGACAGAAGATGAGAGGGGTACAATAGCAGCACTAAGGCCCTTTCAATACGTGTACTGTAAGGAAACAAACCAAAGACTGTAAATCTACCAGATGACCTCTTTCTAATAAATCCTGAGTGATCAGTTGTAGAGGAAGTGATTTGGACTCTTTACTGTGCGTTTTTAGGGCCGCTGAATCAGAAAGTGCTGAGCTGGTGCTGATCTAGAAGTGGTATTTCTACACACTTCTACATTCCCATTGACTGCTGAGCAGAGCAGGATGGCTTGTTGGCTGGATTACAAACTGACTGATGGGCCAACTGGGTAATTAGGTGGCTAACTGAGATTAAGTGAGATTAGTCTCAGTCAGAACCAATTTCTTTACCTACCCAAAAGAAAACACAGAGGTCTGGATTATCCAGTAACCAGGACCTAGAATGATGATGGAGGCTTTCCTTTAAGTTTTCCAAAAGTCATTTTTTTGAAGCTTTGTACACCATACTTAAATTTCTGTTCTCCCCTGTTATACTGGCAAAACTCTCTGCAGCCGATCTATCAAACCAAAACTATCAGCATGGTTAGAGACCACTGAGTAAATGTGGAAATATGTTGTTTTTTGTGTGATTTACATGAACTGATCCTATAAATCCTCAGGGCAAAGCACTTTGCCTTTGATAGCTCTAACTATCAGTCATTGGTAACTGAAACTACATTTCCCAGAATCTTCTGAAGTGACTAGAAATAAGAATTTTCATCCGAGTGGCTTTAAGGGTTATACCAGTCATAGTGGAAAGCTCCTCCTATCGACATACGATCTGCGGTCTCTGTTGACGCCTTTAAAAAACAGCTTACAGTTATCAGTTATTAAATAAACTTTACTTACTTACTTATTTGACTCACGACAGTCTCATAAACTGTGATGTGTTTAGTTCCACTACATGTTCACCTGCTGCAGTTTACAGTGACTGTTGTGCCTCCAGGTGGCGAGCTGTCCCCTGTCTGTCTCATTGTGAATTTACGTCGCATCTACGAGAAGGTCAGACTGAAAATGACTCTGCACACTGATCTGTGCTCTCAGGTTTTGTTAGTTGATGAAGGATCATCTCTGGTTACCAGCTGAAGAGCTCAGAGTGGACTGAACAGTTTCCAGATTCTGCTTTGTTCAGTTTGTCTCAGCCTGCCGGGACACCAAAGCCAGCGGCGGTCTGCAGATATCAGACTGATGTTTTGTAAAGAAACACAAACAGCAGCCGATCCATTAGTGAGCAGACTTTCCTGCTCTGTCTGTGAAACTGATTATTATACTGGATATGATCTGCCTAGTAGAAGCATCTGGTACTGACAGCCTATAGCTGTGTGGGATAACCAGTATTTTATGCATAATGATGACAGCCCTGCAGGTGGTGCAGGTTTATTATTCTTGCTCAACTGTCTTAAATAAATATGATGTTCTGAGGCTAATGTCTAATTATAAAAAACAAAACATCGGTGCCTTGTGTGCAGCTTTGCCTAAAACTGCATATAAAAAGTTGGTCCTGTCTCCTAACCACAGCACTACCTTCTCCTAAATAACTACAGCAAAGGTGACAGTATGACGCATCCATGCTTGAAAATCAGCTTCACACAAAGCTGTTTGCTTGTGATGATGCACCGGGTGAACAGGAAATGGAAAGTGCTAGAATTATCTAATTTGGCCCACCTACACTCAGTCGCTTGTATAATATCACTTGTATAATACAAGGGACATGCTTGGTGCTGACTTTTCTGTATTAATTAATATTGTATGTGGTAAGACTTTATGGTATTCTCCTATATACAGTGTGCATGTGCTTGTGTTTTCTGTCTGGTGCATTAATTATGTAGATTACGGCATGTCAGTCTTTATATGTGAATGTGCTTAGAGTGCCCTTACATAGGGAAAACATCAGCTGGTTAATGAATGCATGTAAACAAAAGAAAAAAATGATAAGTGCTGGCTGGATATCAAAACAAACATCACACTCGCAAATTTTATTCACCTTTTTTTTTTCCTGCCAATTAACGTGCAACATGTTTGTATTGACTTGACTGTAGATGTTTTTAAGCAAAAATGAGGTTAAAACAAGATAATGAACATGGAAATGCATTAAGGCTGGATATTTTTTTATATTTCTCCATTTTTAACGTCTTGTGCTGCTGCAGTGTTTGTGCTGTGGATCCTTCTTGTAGGATCAGTTGTTTTTTCATTTAGTTTGGGATTAATGAGTCAAATTTCTTAAAATAGCAGCTTCAATCAAATAATATTTGTCACACTGGAAGAGATTTATCTCTGCCTCTCTTCTTTTCCCATGATGCTCCTGTCTCCTCCTTAAAAGTGGAACCTTTGCAGTTCAAGAAGCTGTTTCACATGAACACACACACGGACGTGCACACACACACACACACACACACACACACACACACACACACACACACACACACACAGAGCCAAAACAAACTAAACCCATTAAAACCAAATATGTCCTCAAAAGCTCCACATCTCTTTTCTCCCTTCTTTCTCTCTCTTTCTTTCTCTCTGCCTGCTTATCTCTCGCCCAGCAGAGACAGAGAAGATGAGATCAATTTTAGGATCAGAGCTTGATTAAATATCGACAAGGCCCGGCTTCTCCCTCAGAAAGCAACTCTTTGATCACGAGATGAAAAGCTTTCAAAGTGCCCATCATTGTCTCAGAAATCAAACTTATTAAAGTTTGGCCTGCATATCGTCCAGCCCCCAAAGCACACAAAACTCCAAAATTATACCATTTTGGTAATTGTAGGCATTCAATACGCATTCGGTGTTTTCAGAGTCCCTGGAGCAAAGCATGATTGCAGATAGTAAAAAGAAAACGTATCTAGCTATTATCTGGCTATTCAGATTTTTTTCTTTCTGCTTGAAAACTGACGCTTGAAATTAGATTGCAGTTTTTTGCTGTCTTCAACTAAATATCTTTCAAAGCCTCTTAGAAAAACCTCTTAGAAAGTTTCATAACACTGAATATCTTTTGTAAACTTTTTGGCTGTGATTCAGTGAAGATTGGAAAATAAGCATATTGACATTTTTCAAAAGTATTCACCCATAAAGAATGATGATGGAGGCTTTTTCTCAGCTCAGTACTTTACTTCACATTATCATAGTTTACTTGAGGGCAAACAGTAGTGTCTATGGGATGAAGGGTTTTGCATCATTCAGTGAGTCAACAATACAGTTGGCTCTAATAATAATGTGAAACTGTGCACTACTGTAGGTTATACACCTTCCTCATGAGGGCACATCTGTCCATACTGACAGTATTGATTCAGGGTGGGTTCAGGTACATTTCCATGCACATAATGCAGGTTTTTCTCCTAAAATGTGAATATCAATATTCAACATTAGACATTAAATGTTGAATATCAATAGATACTAACTGTCATTAACTGTTTATTGTTCTTGTGTTGTTACTACTCTACTTCTTTCATATTTAATTATTTTATTGTGAGGCCCTTTGTAACCTCTGTTTTCAAAAGTGTTATATACAGTAAAAAACCTTACTTATTATGTAGTGTTACTGTTAATAACAGAGTTTGATGCTAAGATATGGTCTTTGTGCTGGATTCAAGCTGAAACATTATTTTAACATATATATAAACATTTTTACTCTTGCTTGAGGTGGTTTTTGCCTTTTTCGAAAAAGAGTTAATGCACTAAATGGGAGATGACTGATCAGCTGTTTCTGTTGTCGGCGTCTTCCCAGATATTCCCATAATGCATGAAAACATGGCTGAAACGTGCCTAATTGGCGTTTTCCTTTTTGCAACATTTTAAAAGTTTGCTTAAAATTCACTTGGAAACACAGCAAATGACTTCACTTTAATAAAAAATAAAGATGAAAATTGTTCAATGTGATGGATAATAGATCTCAGGCGATATTCAAGTTGAATTTTATTGTGCACTGAAATTAACTTTAACTAGTGACCCCCCAGAAGGTAGAAGATCAATCTAAAAATTGATGGTTTGTGTTGGGTGGGCAGTAATGCAAATTACACACAATTTGTAGTTAATGAGCCAAAACCTGCAAAACCACTGGATGGTCCATTAAATGTTCTTTAGAAAAGCGCTAACACTTCCAGATCCAAGCGGTGCTGTTCTGTCAGACGACTCTGACCTCTAACATCTGACCTCTTCCTTTTCATCAGACCAGAGGAGACTTTCAGAACTATAAGAACCAGTGAGCTCACTCTTTCACACTACCACAAAAACACGGTCCAGAAAAATTACCTGAAAAATTTGTTTCCTTGGCAACCAGCTACCACTCTCAAAACCTGTTCTTCTGTGCAACTTTTGAACACTTAAAAACTCTACGATAAAGAGAAGCTGCTCCAACTGTCTCACTACATCACCATTATCACTATATCACCATTATCACTATATCACCATTATCACTATATCACCATTATCACTATATCACCATTATCACTACATCACCATTATCACTATATCACCATTATCTGTCTGTTAGCTGTTGTAACTGTCAGCTGCCTTTTTGTGGGTTTTGTGAAAAACTGTAAACTGATCTTTTGCAGCAAGATTAACTTTTCTAAACTTTAGCAAACTGCTTGTGGTGCTTGTTTTATACCTGTACCTGTACCTGGCCTCTCTCAGTGGCCGCTTCCTGTGAACCTACTACACCTTCATTCATACGTAAAACAGGACATGGCCACTTTAAAAAGTAAAACAAAGATGAGATGAAATCTGGTCTAATCAATGCCACAAACTCTGGATTTTTGGTTTTGCCCTTATCTTTGATGCATCTCTGTGAGATCACTTGTCAATCAAACAGTGTGGGTGGTTCTTTACTTTTGGATTTTCTGTTGATGCAGTTCATGGATGTATTAAGAGAGCTGAAATTCAATTCAACTTTTGTGGCCAACTGCAGTACTGCGACACAAAAACAAAACAATCCCATGCAGCCCAAAAAGCCTTTTACTCCATGAACTCATCATACAGTAAAAGAAACGTCTGTAAAACTGCTGACAGGTCGCCTCAAATGACAAACAAGATCAATTATTAATCTTTATGTTATGAGTTCCATCCATGAACCTTTCTCAGAGGCCAGAAAAGCTATGTCTAGATGTAAAGAGAAAAAAAGAAGAGAAAAAACTTATGCAATAGATAATAACCTGAATGGGGCACCATGGTGAAGCTTCTTTCTTTCTCTGCTCATCAGCTACAGTGGCTGTTACTGTAAAAATGTGATGATTGTCTGCCAGAATAGAGCTACTGTACCACACAGCGAGTGTTCAGAACAGCAAATGGAAAACGCTGGGTTGGTTTACTTTTTTTTCAACAATTTGCATTCAAGGGCAGTGGCATAAAAATGTCCATATTAAAATGTTATGGATTATTACTGTTATAAATGTCTTAAAAATATAAGATATGTTTTCATGTCACATAAAACTGCAGCAAAAGCTTCAGAGGATCCTATTTATCCTGGTGAGAGCCAAAGATCCAAATTCACAAACTAAAAATAAAAGGCAGCTAAACTAGTTCCAGCTCCAAGTCACCACCGGCAAACACGCACACAAACACACACACATGCACACAAACACGCACACACACTCACACACAGACACGCACGTACATATAGAGAGCCAGAGCCAAAGGGAGCACTGGGGCCCAGGGAGACAGATTGTCTTTTAATTGGTTGAAAACTGCAGAGCTTTGAGAAGGGCTGAAGGGACACACACACACACACACACACACACACACACACACACACACACACACACACACACACACACCATGCACACAGACACACACACACAATGTCCTCTGTGATAGTAAGGAGACGTAGCCAGTCCCTGCTGACTGACTGGTATAATGAGCTGAACTCAGGCCAAAACCTGGAGGTGAGTGTGTGTGTGTTTGTATTGTGTGTGTGTGTGTGTGTGTGTGTGTGTGTGTGAGAACGACAACCTGCTGATACCATCAAACTGAAAGACAGGAAGATGGTTCAGAGATTGAGGGTCAGGAGAGTGTAAATGTGTGTGTGTGTTTGTGACCCCCCCACTGTGATTTTTGGCAGCTGAATGTTTCCTCCCTCAGCAGCCAAAAGTAAAAACACTGAATTTTGACCGATACAGTGTTCTGAAGGCTGATACTGCAACCAGCTGATGAAGATTAAAGCTGCTGATAACTAATATTCTGTTAGAATTCAATATCCCAAATTTTACAGATTCTTGCATATATGCAAATTATATGTACAGTAGCTGTACATTCAATAAATCATATGTGATCTCAAAATGACACCTTACATTTCACACTTTACTTTCATCATTTCCAGATAATACTAGTTTATGATTGGCAGAAAACTGTTTTTTTTTTTCACAAAAAGAAAAGAATAACTGAAGCACCACGAGACAATAACATAGCAAAAAATAAATAAATTCATAAATGAACTGAAAGATCTCTTAAAATGTCAGAATATCTATGATATTTATGTATTTAAGTTATCCGCCTCAGTCAAATTCATTCTCATAAAACATTCCACAATTTTCTTGTGGATGTTTGGTAAATATGACATATATCTGATCAAACATGACACTTGATAAATGTCCACTTTTGTGTTACCTCCGTATAGTGCGAAGCAGGGTGGATCTAGCCTCGTTGTGGAAGGTGATGATGATGGAGGTGGGAGGAAGATCAGAGTCATAGTGAAGGATGGTGCACCTGCAGACAGAAAACAGGATTCAACATGACATCAGATCCATTGATCCAAATAGACATTCCCCAAGTGAAGGAAATCACAAAATAACCTCAGCCTAAAATAACAATCTTTGTAGACGTGAATGTAGGACAACATGAATAAAAGTGAAAAAAAACTCCCACATGTTTTATTAATTACTGCTGGTATACAGAATATACTGTGATATCATCATCGTCATGTAGAGCAAAAAGTTGTAAAGAAATAGAGCAGCAATAACCCAGAGCGTGCACTTTTTCACCTTTTCAACATCACGTCACGTGAGCCAACATGCTGATTCCATGATTTTAGACCTTTTCCATTTTCACTGAAAAACCCGTCATTTAAACAAAAAATAATTTCTAAACACTGCAGACATTTTTCTGGTTTTAACCAGAACAATAAAGACTTAAAAGCATCTCATGAAAGCAAATTAAAAGCTGTTTTACACATAAACTACATCTGGCAAATGAGGCCGATCTGGTTGTACATGTCCAGTAGTAGCAGAAAACATACCATCTATACACCTATTATACACCTATAATAATGATATTTAAGATCCCTTAAAACCTTTTACATATAATTGTAACATATAATTGTATACTTGATGGTCAGGTGGATGCTCGTGTATTATTATGAATCACTTCTGTTTGTGATTAGATAATTAGAAATCAACGTATTTCTCCATTTTGCTGGGACTGTGTGGATTTACACTGATGATATTTCAATTCTGTCTTCTGGTGCACATACTTACACGCACACACATACACACACACTTAAAGTAACTGTGTGGTCACACCAGACCTGTTGAAGATGAATTATAGATGAGCAGCCAGAGGCTCATTAAAATACACCACATATCAGTGTCTGTGAGTGTGTGTGCCGCCATCGCTGGGTCAGCAGCCTTTTTGTCTAAAAGAGCAGAGGCACACACACACACACACACACACACACACACACACACACACACACACACACAGTATAATGAGATGACTGGCCTTTACCTATCAGTTTGATGGATTGGTGACATTTTCAAACAGAAACAGGCGGCTTGCTCTGTTCTGGCCTTCATTTTTAAAAACCTCACCTTTCTCAAATTTGTGCTTGTGTGTCCGTCTAAAACTTAACACACAACATGCTGCACCATTAGCCAGCTTAACATGTGCTACTCTACTGTTTATCTAATCTGCTTTTTCTACCTTTATTATGTGTATTTAGCCACGCTAGCAGCACAGCTCTAGGGATGATAATGTCAGTCTGTCAGTCAGCTCATTGCTTTGGTCCAGACTGAAATATCTATTACTACGTACTAAATAACTATTGGATGGACTGCCGTGGCTTTTTGTACATTCTTGGGCTCCAGAAAATGTTTTTTTTTTTTTTTTTTTACTTATTCTGTTTTATTCAACATTTACTTGATGGATTAGCACAAAATGTTGGACAGACATCTGTGGTTCCCAGATGATTAATCCTAAAGACTTCTCATTAACCACCATCATCTGGTCTAAATTTCTGGTGGTAAATTTCTGGTGTTGATTTGCTGAATATCCAATTAAAATACTGTACAACACAAAGATAAAAAGATTTGATTGAATTTTCATATTTTCCTAAACTTGGAAAGATGAAAGAAGTTGCATGTGAAAAAAAACTATAAGCAACAATACAGTGAAGAACAGAATGAAAACATGAAATAGCTTGTTTGAGTTTAAAGCGACCTGAGCAACACCTGTGCTCATGAAGCACCAACATACAGAATGACAGACATGCACTATTATTTCATTCAAATCAAAATATCAAAATTTACTAAATGAGTTTATTTCACTGTTTGTTATATTTACTTGTCTGAAAGTTTTAGAGCTTGTTTTTTTGTTAATTTTATTTGTTTGCTAACAGAATTGTACTGGATACAATATTGTTTGTTTTAAATTACTGTATCTTGTATGACCATAACAAAGTCAATAAAATAATTAATTAACCAACCAACTAACCACTGAAATCATAGGTTCTTGTAATACAATTATAACATCACACATTTATTCCTGTTGGGTTAGTTATGATATCCTACAGAAACATGTTTTTTTTTTCAGATCATACAGCACAAAGAGTGACAGCACTATTTGTTGTACCATAACTACAAACCAATATTTATCATAACAGCAACATGTTTCCCAGCTTGCCACCAAGAAATGTTGGAAAACTCTTCTCTGCTGCTGCCCTACTTTGTAGTTTAGAGAGATAAGACATGTTTTCCTTGAACTATCTTAGCTTGTGTAGCTCAGAGGCAAGATGACTTATCTACTTTTCAGCAATCTAAATTAAGGTGACAAAATAAACATGTGGACGAGTTGTGATCATGCAGGAACCTGCATATTTGAGGGCATCAAGCGGTCGATATTTTCCAGTACAAGCCCTGAATCTCTATGAAGTTTGGTCAATTCATCTGTTTAACCCAAACTCCAACCTCACAAAGCCTTTTCACAAGGAACTCTGCTAACTTTGACACATACAGAATCTGATCAAATATGAATGTAAATAAAATATCCAGTCAGCAGTGTTTTGTCGTGATCACTACCTTCTTAATATATTTTGTTGTCTTCCACCTTCCAGTAAATCAACAGTTCATTTGGGTTGTGTATAATAATTCTGCATATCTTTTAACTAAATTTCTACACTAGAAAACCCAATAGTGTCACATCACCAGTGTGTCCTGTCAAAGTGTCTGAACCTCCTTCTGTGATTTGCTGGGGGTTAGAACACAAACTCAGCTCCTAATTTGTTGTATTAACAGGTTGGCACGCAGCATCAGTCAGTGCACACGAGCACCCGGCTGTGAAATAATACTATCAGCACCTCATTAACTCGCAATTTGATTTTTTTTTTTTTTTTTTTAGTTAAGAGGCTTGATGATTACGTTGGAAAACAATATCACCAAAGCAAATTACAGAATGTAGAATTTCAGAAACAAGTATATGGTTCATGCTTTTACTCCTGTAATATGTACGTGTACAAACTTTATAGTGTCTATCTACATATCTAATAATGTCTTTTCTTTCCTGTCTATCTTTCTTTCTCAGTTCATTATACTTTTCTTTAATTCTTCTTTTTTGCTTTTACAGTACTTGCATCATCAGCTGCAATTTCTATCATGAAAACATTTGATAAAGGAATCAAATTAAATACGTTATGAAGACAGAAAGCAGAGAAATGCATACAAGCCAATTAGTATAGCTCATGGGTCAGTTTGTGAGTTTTAAACACACTTTTTAAAGCTAATTTTTAAAAAAATCAAGGCCAGAAAAGGCTCTGAGCAGACTGTTGTCACTTTGCATTCAGACTTATTTCTGTCTTTGTGCTACCTCCCTTCTTTCTTCTTTTTTCCTTTTATATTGTCTCCCTCTCCTTCTCACTGAGAATAGGAATACACGCTGTATATATTTGTCATATCATATCCCATCATGCCCCTCTCTGCCTCCTCCATCCCCCTATCTCCCTGTCTCCATCTCTGGTTTTCCTGCAGTTGATTTATTCAGCAGCTCTACCAGAGAGGAACGATGAGAAGATAAAGACGAGCTGCTACTGTGTGTGTGTGTGTGTGTGTGTGTGTGTGTGTGTGTGTGTGTGTGTGTGTGTGTGTTGGAAAAAGCGAGCAAGAAGGACGAACGAGGCCAAGAGACACCGTGACAGACAGGCAGAGAGAGAGACAGACAGATATACGGATAAAAGTTGTGCTGACAGATGACTGATGTTGAAGCTGATATGAACAAGCTTCCATACTCCCTGAGCGTATGTATGTGTGTGTGTGTGTGTGTGCGCATACATGCGTGTGTGAGTTAACTTCTTGCATCAAAGCTCAAGAGAACACACATTGGGAAGGAAAAGGAAGGAAATACAGGAGAGGGGAGAAAATAGATGAAGAGGAGGAGAGGGACAGAAGGAAATAGAGAGGAGGAATACATGATGGGCGAGTCAAAATAAGGTAAAGGAGGTGAGGAGAATTGAGGAGGTTTAACGAAAAGAAAAGTGGTTTACAAGGTTATAACAAGAAAAGCAGGTGAGACGAAGGAAGGACAAAAAGGAGGTGAGTGGGCAAGAGCAAATACAGGAGAGGAGATTTGGAGAAGAGAGGAGCAAACAGCGACTATGATAGGTAGGTAAAAAGAATAAAGGAGAGGAGGAAAAAGAAAGACTAGTGAAGAAATGGAGATGTAAATGTAGAGAGAGGTAAAGGTAGAAAAAGAGAGAAGTGAAGAAAGAGACAAAAACAAACACAAATTCAACAAGAAAAGAAAAGAAAACCAGGAGAGTTATCATCCATTAAATAAGCACCAGACTAGACCTTAAAGGTCACATTATGCAAAATGCACTTTTTCATGTCTTTTCAACATACATATGTGTCCCCGCTGTGTCTAGAGACCCCCCCAACTATGAGAAAAGAAAAAGCTGTAAGTTTTGCCATGTTTTATGCTGTTTTACTGTTTATTTAGCAGGTTAGCCTGTTGAACTTGGCATTGTTGCGCGGCTAATATGGCTAGCGATGTTGGACTAATGCGGTTGTGGGACAGTTAAGAGAAACTGTGTGAACGTTAAGCCTCAGTTGAAGCCAACTAAACAATGACAGTAGCAGGTTGGATGGTGGTAAATGTTTTTTTCATGTTGCTTTTTGTGGAACTTTGAACTGCAGCGCTAGTTCAGCTAGCTTTGTTATTACATGCACCGTGATCATCGCCGGTATGTGTGTGTTGCGGCTGTAACGTTATGTAAATGTACTTGAAGGTAACAATACACATGTAAAAAAGAAATGCTCAAACTGCAGGAATTCCTTTGCTTGGCAACGTTGTGTAACTTTGATTAGCACCCAGCAGCTAACTTGCTCAGACCATAAAACTGCCCACTGTTGCCCACTGTGGCAGTGTGTGTAAAGTCAAGCCGAGGCTAATACGTCCATTCTTATGCACAGATACAATTAGTGTTACTGTAATACTAGTATTAGTGATGCTACTGCAGCTCCGTTGCAGTTTTTGTATGAATATAAATGTCAACAGCCCTCGGTCATATAATCTTGCATTGTATTGTGGCTGGAAAGCCACAACATGTTGTAGAGTGGGGCGTGGGGAGCAGCAGCTCATCTGCATTTAAAGCTACAGACACAGAAACAGCCCGTTGAGAACAGAGGGGTATAGAGACATGCTAGGATGCATAATCTCAGTGGCATTTTCAGCAAAAAACTTCAAAGACATGTTTTGCGGGCATCAGAGACCTATATTAACTGGTTGAAAAGGAGTATAATATTTCACCTTTAATCATCTCCCAATGTATACGAAACTCTATATCTCCATACTGCCCATTGTTTGACAAAAAGAAAAAGAAAAAGAGAAAAGAAGGAGGTGGAAGAGACAAAAACATGACAGACAACAAAGCTAGGAGAAGAAAGAGGGAAAAGGGGGAAAAGAGGAAGGAGGAGAGGAGAGGAGGTTAAGAGGGGTGCAGAAGGTAAAAAGAAAAAAAAGAATAGAAGAGGAGAAAAAGGAAAAATAGTAGGAGAGAGACGAACAGAGTGTTTATTGTAGATTTCTGTCCAGATGGTGTGAAAATCATTCATATTTAATGAGCAGAGCCATTTGAGGAGTGGATGTTGGTTGTGTGTGTGTTGGCTCATCAAAGTTCATCTGGAGTTGAGATAAACACATGAAAGGAGAGGTCAAAACCAGTGGTGTCCACACACACACACACACACACACACACACAGTCTCAGACACACGCACACAGTCTCTCTCACACACACACACACACACACAGTCTCAGACACACGCACACAGTCTCTCACACACACACACACACACACACACACACACACACACACACAGTCTCACACACTCTCTCTGCAGGCGGTGCGGCCGACCTGTCAAAGTGTGTGTTCGTGCTGCAAAATACTAATGACCACTGATGTAGCCCTGAGATACTGTCAGACCTGTTCACACACACACAGAGTACCTACCTGCAGCCTCTGATTAACACTCCTCTCTCTGTCCTTCATTTGTTCTGCCTCTTGGCTTTTTTTTCTATTCTCTTTTTCCTCCATTTCTCTTTTCCTCTCTCTCAGTGCTCTGCCATCGCCTCTCTGTCTTCCCCTCCTGTTCATGTTTCTCTCCTGTCTCACTCATGGCTGACAAGTTGCCTTCATAAAGACATCAAGACTTACGCTCCTTATTGTAAGTAAGTAGTGATCTACAGCGCTACAATGCTTCAATTTTCTATCAAACTTCAGCAAAGTCAAAATCAGTGCTTTCCAAAATGCACATAATCATTAAAAAGATCACCAATCAGCTACCTCTAAAATTAAGGTGTAGTTAAGTTTAGGAAACGATTGCATCATGGTTACAAGTAACCAGCAGTGACCGACTGCTGTCAAACACTTTGTACGCTCACCCATCCACTTCAACCTTCTTCTTAAAGTTACTACAATGAACTTTCATTTTGTGTTGACTTTAGCGCCCCCTGTGGACAAAAGCGGTAGTGTTTTCCCGGAATGAAGACTGCATTTCCCATGAGCACCGCTGCCTCGTGTCGTAAAGATCTTGGCTAGCGTGTGCATTTGTTTTTGAAGCGAGTGAAAGAAAGACGCTACTTATTTTTAATACTAAGTTTCTTTTTTAAGCACAGCTGTTTGTTGAATGCATAGCGATGAGGTAATGTATCTGTTTGTTGCTATGTAAGATTAATAATTGTAATATAACGATGGTGAAGCAAAGTAAACTTTGTTTTAGTACCGTTCATACACCGAGGTTACATGTAAGGCTGCATTCACACCAAATCCAGCAACACGACACCTTCCTGCAGGGTTGTGCAGGGTTGTGTGGAGGTGTTTATTTGTGCTTTAGAACTTAACTACTGTGAAACAATCAGAAAATAACATTTTATTTCTCAGATTCACTCCTTTATTCTTGCTACATCACTGCTCCCTCTCTTCATTCACTGTCTAGCTCGCTTGGCCACCACTGCTCTCTCTCTCTCTCTCTCTCTCTCTCTCTCTCTCACACTCTCTCTTTTTCTCACATCTTTTTTTAAAATGAGACGGGAAGCCGACAACAAGTCTAACTTTACTTTTAACGTTATCAAACGAAGAGAAATGTCCTCCCTCATGCTACAATGCTACATGTAATGTAAACATCGGCTCTTCCGGTCTGCGTGCTGTTAATTGAGGCATCAGAGGCATCATGAGACAGTTTAGAGTCTTAACCAGTTAAAAACTCCTTGTAGTAACTTTAAGAAGCTGATGTGTCACCTCACGTGATTCCTTCCTTTGTTCTTGACAGACAAGAGGTGACTGATGCTGCTGTCTCCACTGCAGTGAGACTACAGTAATAAATTCTATTAGAGGTTGCATATTTTTCACTTATTGGTTTTAGAAAGACATGGTGCTCGGCAACAGATGACATTTTATGTCATCTTGGGAGTCAGAATGATAGAAGAATAGGTTACATATCACCTAACATGCACACACACACAAAACAGATATAATAACACAAGTAGAAGTCCCAGTCAGCAAGGAAAAGAAGTTAAACCGTGACTGAGAACCAAGCCGGCTTTATATACAGGAAGAAACCTAAAAATCCAACACTTCACTCTGGATCAGGTTCTAATCTATCTTGTACCAACTACTTTCTAACCCCAACACAAAAACAACCAGCTTCTTGCCCCAACGTGGCTTTTTCAGTGTGGGAGAAAATGTGTCTTTTGTTGTTCAATTAACTTTCTTCTCTGAAGCTTTTTCTGTTTTTCAGCAATAAAATAATTCTGGCAGCTGCAATAATTTCACAATCTCACAATAGTGACTCACAACTGTGATTTTTTTCCTCCACTATAAGCTGACCAGGTAACATTTACATCCAGACAGTGGTGTCATGTTCACAGACACTGACATGTGGACAGGAGAAACCAGGGATCAAACCATCAACCCTACAGTTAAAAACTGACCTTCTCTACCACCTGAGGTACGACATCTCTTCTGCTGTGGCCATGAAACTTCTACTTGAGTCATAAAAATCTGAACTTGGACTTGACTTGGTTGTTGTAAGACTTGACTTACTTACTGAGGCCTTGCTAACGAGTCATTGGTTGTTCTCTTTGTATCCAATATGCATCATTTTCTGTTTGTAATCGTGTGTAATACTGTGGGTTTTTTCACACTATATGCAGGAATGGTGAACTTCATATGTAACAATGGAAGATGGAAAAGTGCTTACATTAAGCAGATACAGTGCAGTGAATAGTTATTTGCACAGAAAGGGAACTGAGAAAAGTACTGAATACAGTATTTTTCAATGTGATATTCTTTAGGGTAAAAATGTGCAACGGGAAGTATAATATCACTTTGGTTTTATTTGGCCTGGGTGCCATGATATGGAACAATGTCAGTTTATTCTGAGCAAAGTTACAGCACGCCTGCTGGAGTAAGATATTTTGGTAAGCTTTTCACCTCTGGCCTTTCTTTCTTTGTTTTCCCACTATCTCTGTCTCGCTTCTATTCAGGTGTTCACAGAGGAGAAGATGGCCTAGTTTTGGCTGGTTAGGCAACATCAATTTACATATTTACACACACACACACACACACACACAATGGTGGTGAATGAGGGAGCAAGGGATTTCTCTTCTCTTGATTGAGAAAAAGAAAAGAAAAGACAAGACAAGAAAAGAAAAGAGAGACAGCAAGGGACAGTTGATAATGCCTCATTTCTTTTTTTTACTGGAAAATTCCATTAGGAAAATTTCCGAGTCAGTAATTCCATTGAATGAGTAGCTCAAATGAATAGTTGCAGTGGATTCAACAATTTTAATTGAAGCAGGTTCAATCCCCAAAAGGAGTGAAGGACTGTGTGTGTACACTGCTAAAGAAAAACTGACCAGGTTGTGGCCTGATATCACTCAGTTCTGCTGCCAGTGTCGAGATTTGAGTGTTTTTAATTTCTACTTTTATTAAGCACAGACGTAGTGTTTGTTGTATCTCAGGAGACTAAAAACTCCTGGGTCAACATAACAAACTATTTAACTGTTCTTCGGCCGGCGGGTTAACCTTTCTCTAAGTTTCATTGAAATCTATCAACAGAAACTGTCATCACCAAAAAAATGACAGCTCCTGTCATTTGTTCAAACACTTAAGATCAAAGATTACCAGCTGAGCAAAGCAGGCAACTTCCACAAGGTCTCAGAACTTCAGGGCTCTGAAAGCTCCAGGCTTACTGTGTTTCAACTGGTTGGTAGAAATTTAATTTAAACCACCACCACTAAAGCAGCAACTGACATGATAATGGCCTGAAGGTGGGTCCTGCTTTAATTCTTTAATTTCCTGTCTTGAAGAAAGTCCCTGTGTCAAAGCCTAGATTTACTAGACTTAAATTATTTCACTTTTGTGCCTACAGTATATTGCTGTATATTCCTAAATTAATGTATAGAGTGGGAAGAACAGGGACAATGGGGGCCCAACAGTTCATTTTGCCCCTTTGCAGGTTAATCCAGGAATGCTTACAATAAACAATTTTAACATTTTCCTGATAAATCAACCTCTCTTGCTTGTGTAAATAATGAACTCACAGCAATATATGTGAAAGAAGCGTGACTTTGTTATAAAATATCAACAATAGAAGTTGGTTTCTTTCAAACAGGAACTTTCTCTAACCCTTAACCAAGTAGTTTAGTTTCCTAAATGTAACCAAAGAGGTCACAGACCAGAAAACATCCACATGAAGACACTGAAAAACTGCTAACAAACACAAATGAAAATGGAAACTCCTTGGGGAGGTAATAGTGTGATATGGAAATATTCCATAAATATGTAATATATGCATAATGGAATTACTGGAAAAAATGTCAAAATGTTTGTGTTCAGTATATGAAATACATAAATAACAAATGAAATGCATGGAAAATGAGTACAGAAGGAAAACTATAAATATTACTGCATATGTAAGGGAAATTATACAGAGAAAAAAACCTTTTATAGGTAGTGTGACACTTATCACTGTGTGGTGTATGTGCTGTGCATCATTTGAGAATACAATAGAAGTGTTGAATATTATCTATCCTTTATGGAAAACAATTTCATTCTCTGATAATGTCTACCATATTCAAAAAGACATAGACATCTACTTAACTGTATGGCAGTACATATTATCTCTAAGGAACGTGGCCGTGTGTTTGAGAGGGAGGAGGGTTGCTGTCATGTCTGACGCGTCTGTTGGATTAGCTTTTACACAGCTGACAGACAACACTGCTGCCACGACAACATCCCGTTCTTCTTTGTGATCCTGTGCTGCATTTCGTCTGAAAATCAATTTCTCTCAACATGTGATGTTTTTTGTGGCTGCAGCAGGCAAAGCAGATATCAGACACAGACCTGCTTTCTCAGTTCAGCACAGACCAACAGTCTGATGTAATGTAGCCACAAACTGTGGAAAGTGTTTACTGTACTTCATGATTTCATGAAAAACAACAACTGCGTACCTAAATAACAAAATAGGTTTTTATGGCGGTTACAAATATAATTCATATGAGCTTTATTTAGCACGTCTACTGCTGCTGTACTTTCACAACAACCATGAAACAAGTCAAATACTGTTTGTATCTTGCTCTCACAATGGAGATTTTAGATCAGTGTGTGTTAGCTGTTGTATTAAGCTGTGTATTATTTACTTCATCTTTCATTGCTATGATGTCATAAACAGTAAACTCACTGAAGCAATGTTATCCAACATCAAAATGCACTTTTTCATGCTCTGCAAAATTTGTATGTAGAAACAGATGGTGAAGTTTTCAAAGTCATCAGTACAGTCACGACTTTAAAAAGGAGGCAATCTCATTTTGGAGTAGTATGCTTCATTATCATCACTCTACAACTGTCCTGCTGTATTATCACAACAGTATAATATTCCCTCTGATCTGAGCTAAATTAGGCCAAGTAAACAGATCTGACTGCAGACTCTGATCTAATCCATTTAAGGGGATTTCATCAACAGACTTCTGTGTTTGTTGTCAAAGAGTTGCTATTCCATGTTTTTGTTGTTTAAATAATAACATAAAAGTAAAGATGAGTGAATAAGATGTTTAGGTGACATTGTGCAGTCACTCAATCACGCACAGAATTAAACTCTAAAAATCTTGAGCAGAAGTTGTTTTTCAGAGTTTAATGTTTATCGGGATATTTTTTTAACTGTTTATTTTGTGTTGAAAGTGCGCCATGAAACAACTAAATTTAGAGGCGGAGGGGGCGAGGCTGTCACACATACTGTACTGCAAATCCTGGCGAAGATTAACAAGGGAGAGCATCTTCCAAACTAACTCCAACACCCACCATCAGATTAAAAGGAGAACACTGTCACCCAGGAGAACTGGTTTTGGCCTCTCTGATGGGCTAACCTGAAAAACACAACAATCCCACAGCAAGAGAGCTAAAAACGGATTAAAGAGAAGACACACGACGGTTTCAGAGCCAAGCAACAGTTAAGAAGCAGTTGTTATTGGTGGAGTTGGTTAAGGGGAAGGAGGTGGGTGAACAAAGGCAAGATTTTCAGACACGATAGAAGATAGGATGCTTTTTAAAGAAAAAGAAAATTATTTTAACAACTACCGGGGCTCCTCGGGTTCCTTGTTAACGCTGCTGTGATCCCCCGGCGGAGCGGAGAGATTCATGTTTTCCAGAGTTTTCTGGCTGTTTGAAAAACATGAGGCTGGAACTGCTGGGAGAGACGCTTCACCCCTGTGCTGTTTATGTATTCATGCTTTACAGTTCCACAACTCTGACTACCCCTGAGTGTGTGTGTGTGTGTGTGTGTGTGTGTGTGTGTGTGTGTGTGTGTGTAAAGTTGTATGGAAACATTTGCATGAATTTGAGTTTGTGTATGTCTTCATATATCTACATATATTCAGTGTTTTTGTGATGGGTCTAGAATGTGTATGTGTGACAGGGAGGGGGAGGGCTGCAAAAACTACTGCAAAAGTGCCCTCTAAGGTGTCCACACAAAGGAGAATCACTATCTTAGTTATGGGTAAATCAGGATGAAATGCCTTATAGAGTGCCTCTATATGTGACAGTGTGGAATGAAGTGCCCTCATGGGTGCCCTTTCAGTGGAAGAAAACCTGATAGTGCCCTGTAAAGAACCCCACAAGATGTAATGCAGAGCCCTATGAGTTACTGTTGTAATGAGGTGACCTGGATGTCCTGTATGGGTTCCCTTCTAGTGAAAAAAGTGGGAAAAGTGCTATTTAGGGTTCCCCTAAGTCTAACATAAGGACGTGCAGAATTGGGTGCCCTGTATGGGAGAAAAAACATTGTGAAATGTCCTTCCAGTGAAGAACATGAGATACTTTGCCTTATGAGATGCCCTTACAATGGAGTAGACTGCCCATTATGGTAGAAATGAATGTATCCTTTATGTAGGCTGACCATCAGGAACATAAAGTAGCCTTAAAAACATGTTGTAGTTGTTGTAGCTGATGTTATTGCATTCAGTACGACTCACTAGTTTGCTCAGCTTCACTCTGTATAGATTGTTCTATTGCCTTTGGGTCAGTGCAGTCTAAGCTGTAACCTTGATACTACTATAATATGATATATAGGTCACATAACGAGGCTTTTTTGTGATCAAAACAAGTGTATGGATTACATTTTATTAAGGATGCATTACTATAACCGTGCAGTTATAGGTTGATCACTGTAAGCGGTTTCCACTGTATTCTTTTCTCAAAATGCATTTACAACCCTTTAGCTTGGATTAATTTGCACTTGTAGAGAGGGAGATTAGCATTGGGTTACCCTACGATTACATAATGCCAAGAAGAGACAGAACATTGAAGACGAGGACAATACAAAGGGATTTGAAAAATGCAGCTAGAGGCAGCAAGGGAGGAGATGACAGAGATAAAGGTACATTTGCATCAGCCATTAGCAATTAGAGGAATGCCCAATAGAACCTAAACCTCTGCCTAGGCATGTTAAAAAGGTTCAAAGATTGTATCCTGTCATGAAAGCTGTTATGAAATCTGGAAGAGAACCTTTTGAGTAACCCTGCTAACTGACAAAACTCCTCAAAATAAATGCTGCATTACCAGAGACAACTGCATCAGTCGACCAATCATTCTCCAAAGTGAAGCTCAAGTGAAGATCAAGACTCAGCTGAGAAACAGACGCTCTCAGATCTTCTGCTGCTGTCCATTGAGAGGGACGTCCCAATTGACCATAATGAGGTCATTAACATTTACAGACTCATGGCCTAAAGAATTCTCCTTTTATTTCACCAATCTTGCTTCTCACTTCCCTGATAAGACTGATCAAAACAGTTCATTCTCAAAATGTTAATAGTCCCATATTTTTACTACGGATGTGTTTGAGAAGTAAACATTTAAATGATGTTGGCCAATAAATGTTTAAGAAGTAAATCCTTTGTAATACAGAGGTGTTATTTCCTTATATTCTGAGTCATCCTGTAAATTGTTAATCTTAATTAGGGATGTAGCCTGTTTACCACACATGCATAGTTGTTCTCTGCTGGTGGGGGCCCACTGAGTGTATCAGGCCTCAGACAGCCTGAGTCCATTGTGTGCAGGTGCATTTGGTGCAGTTGTTTTATTTTCCAAATCATCAGTGCTAAAACAGCCGTGGATCTTTTAAATTATGAACCACATCAAATCATCTATTGTATCACACAATAATACATATATAACATGCATCTGTTACACACTTCAGCCATTTCATTAAGCTGGTTGTTCTCTCCTCCACCTCTTGTGGGAGGCAGGGATCTAGTTAGCCATCTCTCTTCTCTTCTCTTTCACTCTGTTATGTAAGTGAACCTCTTTGAAGAAACTTTGAAGACAGGCGGCACACATGAGTGGGTAACTGTGTCATGACAGTCAGAAACCCCATGAGGACGGTCTTCACTGGGATTTTGGGAAGAGAGATGCAACTGGTGCAGAGCAGAGCCAAGCTGCTGTATCAAAGGAGGATCTGTGATGATAATATGGGGAGATATATTTAATATATTAATACCACAAATACTGACGTACAGCTACCTCTACTACTGATAACTGCTATTAACCTCACTACTGTAACTACCACTGCTGCATGTTTTGTCTCAAAACACTTTGCAGTTACTATTTATATTTGGTGTATGTAGTAATTATTTATTATTACTTCATTTTGTGCAGTACATACTTACAGATCACTTACACTGTATCTATAATACATTAAGCACCTGTGTGGGGTTAAATAATGTTTATTAAGTTTATCTTACTACTATAACAATTGTACAACTACTTCAACTTCTGTTATTACACCCAAGTCTACGACAATCTCTGCTACAACTACTACTCCTTCTACTTTATTACTATGCTACTGCTTATACTAGTACTACCAATATTACTGCTACTATTTCTACCACTACTGTTATCACTACAAGTACGACGGCCTCTAAAGGAGCCAGTTCTTTATATTACTCCTACATTACTGTCTAAACCTCTGGAATTGGTGAAGAGTGTCCAATCCCTTAAATAAAAAAGTTAAAACTGATGTGTTTGCATTGATTTGAGTGGCATGGATCAGGAGCAGGGTCTTAACTGGAACCACAGGTTTTGAATTTAGTATAATATATATATAGTTGGAGATGTGTGACAGCAACAGGGATCGTTGTATCATGTATTCTAACGAGCTTACTGGAGTTCTGGTGAGTAAAGTCTTTGTCTATTCATGGCAGGAACAAAGGCAATTGGAAATTTTCACAGTACATGATCCTATTTTGCAGGGTAACGATAAAGCATGATTGCTTATTTGCTTTTGTTTTGTGTATGCATTTGAGAACGTAGAGAATAGTGAGGAACAGATAAAGAAACTAAACACAGGAAGTGACTGAATGAATATGCACACAAGACTAATACTAATACTGCTACTACCACTATTAATAATAATAACAATGATAATAATAATAACAACAACATAATGTCCTCGTTCCCACCCACTCTGTCCTTCGCTCTGTTTCCTAATTCTTCCTTCCCTCACTGCACTCTCTGTCAGTCTGTCCGTCTCCCCCCTTTCATCCTGTCATGTCAGCTCAGAGGGAAACCAGGATCTCGACTCAGACAAGGCTTTGAACAATAAAGCAGATGAAAGATCTGTCACTGAGAACGACAGAGAGCAAGAGAACAACAGAGAGACTGAGGGAGAGAGAGGTCTCTCTCTGTGTTCTCTTTCACACCCTTGTCTCTATTTCTGTCTCTCTATCAGCTGAACGGACTTCAGACAGAGATTTAGGGAGTTGGAAAGAGAGAGAGAGAGATAGAGAGAGAGAGAGGGGATGAGAGTGGGTGGAGGGAGAGGAAGAAAGTGAGGATGACAGCAAAAGGGAGATGAGAAAATGAAAGAAAATGAGAGACATAGTGGAGACTATGAAACTAAAATGACAGAAAATGAGAGGCAGAAGAGGTGACATAACAAAAAAAATGAGGAAAAAAAGATTACAGAAAGAAACGAAAAGGGACAACAAGGGAGTTTTTTTTGCGATGTCTATTTAGAATCACAGTTTTTGAGTACCTCCAGACAGAGATACAAGCTGGACGTTTGGTTCACGTTAGTCATTTTTGTGCTTTGTTTGATGGAAAACATGATCTCAGATGTATCAACTAATAAATCCACTTTAATTGAAGGTGAAATATCTGATCAAGGGCAACAGAAGTCTTTATCAGCGTCGTCTTCAAACACCTAAAAATCTTCAGTATCATCATGCAGGCGATACATGACCTTGTCAAAAGCTCAAATCTCTGCACTACCCTCATTAAACAGCATCCCAACATTGAGTTCCTTGTGCCAGCGTATTCTTGGCCAACCCCCCCAAAAACAGTGCAGTTCAGGCTTTCAGTTCAGACATCTCAGCAGTCTACTATCTTGCAAAAACAAACATGAAAGGTGACGGGTTTCCAGGTGACTTGTACATGTCAGATGCAGCTTGACGTGGAGCAGCAGCCTGCCATTTTGGTTGCCTGTGCATGCTTTTGTGCAGAAGAGTGGGAAAAAAAATTGCCAGAAATTGAATTTGGTGAAGAGAGTTCAGGAGGTTCAGACATTACAGGTTGTGATTTCTGCAGAGAGGGTTGGATGAAAACTGTAAAGCCCAACCCGTTAAGTGCAGCGAGGTTGTGTGTTGTTTGTTGTTTTTACTGCATATGGTAATGCACACATGCTGCTACGGCAGGAGACTCAAAGTATCACATCTGTCAACAAGCCTCTTTGTGGTTCTACTTGTTAGCGCTCAGTTGAGCACATTTAAGAGTAAACATGCATTAGCATCCACTCATACTGCGACAGAAGCTAAACTCAGTCCCTATTTTCTGTGTCAGGAAGCAGAGGTGGTGCTCCATATTTACAGCCAGTAATAAAAACAAACTGTTTCTTATTTTGCAGAAAAAATGCAGCAAACTATAACAACATAGAGTTACATATAAAGTGTAACTAGTCAAAGTCATTTGTAGGGTAAACTTTATTGTTTCTTGTCCTGTATGGACAGCTTTTGACAGCTGTCTTATTGACTCATTGCTGTTGCTGCTGTGTTGACATGAGCTTCAGATACAATTGTGACAGGATGACTCATTTAACTTCACCCTCCTGAAGACAAGAGCTTGTTCTGAAATGGAACCGATTCCAAATGGATCAAATTTATATAAAATAAAATTTAAAACTTAAAAGTGCTGTGCTCCCGTCTACCTTATGGATGCATCACCGTGTTGGTATATACTGTAGTTTAATGCTGCTTGAAGGTCTAATATGATGAAGCATCTTTCCTGCTCCATGTTATAAAAATGCAGCATATCTAGAAAATGAAATATTTCTTTTTCTTTTTACCAAAAACAGTAAAAAGAAAAACTACATCGTCATCACTGTTTATTATCATTTCTCAGCCACAGCTCCCATGAGGCTTTAAACTAGCGATGGGATCACAGGGCTCATGGGGTGACATGTAGTTGTTAAATGCTTACATCTTAACGAGTAGGGGTTATATTCAAGATAGATAGATAGATATTAGCATATTTACTACAGCAGATGTTCTCCTTTAATGGAGCGACATTACTGAATGACTCTGCCAAATTATGGGTTGTTTGTAGCTTTAATGTTGCTAGGCTATCAAGTTTCTTCATATCTGTTTACTGTGAGTCTAAAAAACCCTGTGTTGCTGGAGTGTTGGGAACTCCAGCTGACCCTACGTGAGTTTCTGATGGCTTGTTTAATGTGTTTTGCTGCCATATAAGATGTAATTTTTGACGACTGAAAACAAGGTAAAAGTGTCTCATTGTCTTTTCTGCAGAAACAGTCTGTCAAACAGCCAAATAATTACTGATTTCATGGACTGTAATGATGAGAAGTTCAAATAGACAGTCTGAAAATCTGCCACAGAACATCAAGCCAACTGCGTCAGAGTATGTGACTGATAAACAGAGTGAAGAATTAGCTGCACCTGAAAAAAATACCTGGACATGCTACACAAATGTGGAATTTATGTTATAATTTGAAATATTTCAAGTATTTTTACAAGATAAAGGGTATGGATTATTATTATTATTCCTGGGAAACCTTCCCAGCAGGACTAATCTGAAGTGTTTCTCATCGTTTACCAAAAGCAGGAGGAGCAGGTACCCATTTACAGCTGAGAGTGTGGACAGAAACGTTCAGCAATATGTTTTAAGATTTTCAGAATGACTGATGAGAGAAACGCTCACTGAGCAAAGCCACAGACTGAAGGAAGCTAGTGGAACAAAGGCAAGGCTATCTGTGCTGCTCTAGTGTTTTATCATATTTTTATTACTCCTTCCAATGTTGATGAAGTAATAAAAATCATGATGTATTTCAAATTTTCACCTCATGTATTACTGCAGCAGATGATATCATGGCCGCCACCTTCCTCAGCACAGTATGGCAGCCTCACACTCTGCTCCTGTACACTCCTGCTTACATTACAGCATGTAGGAGATGAGACTCCGTTAGCATCCATATATTCTATGTGTGTGTGTGTGTGTGTGTGTGTGTGTGCGTCAGTCCTGACATAGCTGCAACTCCCAAGTCAGTTTGCTTCATACAAGCAGGAAACCATCACTCACTCTGTAGCCCCAGGTCAGACACACACACATACACGTGCGCACACACACACACACACACAGTGTGGTAGATGAATGTTTGGAGGCAGGCAGAGGGAGAGGTTTTCTACATGGAGGATTCTGTACAATGGATCTGTGGTCACTCTCCATCACACACACACACACACACAAACACACACACACACACACACACACAAACGCACAGAGCGATGACAGTGTGTGTGGCTTCTGCTGGGTGATGAATGAAGCAATATTTCAGTCTAAACCAGCATCCCACCACAGATGGTGGTATAGAGAAACGCTTATACATTACCACACACCCAGATTCATTCCACCTCTCTCTCTCTCACACACACACACACACGCACACACGCACACACACACTATGCTGTGAAAACCCCATCTATCAGAAGAATCACCTGTCTTACTACACACACGTACGTACAGTATATACAAACAATTCTATATGCAAACACATACAGAGAAAACATGGTCACACACACACACACACACACACTCATTAAACTCTGCACAGAGTGTTGTGTTGTTTCATTGTGTTCGGCGAAAACCCAGAGGGCACATAACTCAGTGCCAAGCAAGCATTAGCAGCACCTCACACACACACACACACACACACACACACACAAACAGTGTACACATACTGGGACTGCTGAACACAAGCATACACACCCTTATATTGACACATACAACCACACAGCTCACACACACACACGCACGCACAATCAGACACCCGTAGTCGGCTTAGCAGTTTGTGTGATGCCAGGTTGCCCGCAGGTCTGGTAGCAACAGCCTCTGCTGTCCTAGTTGTTTTCCATCCAAACCTCTTTCACACACAGACACACTCACACACACACACTCACACACACTGAAACCTGAGGTGAGAGACGAGCAGAAGCAGTAGCACAGCAGTTATTTTAAACACCAGGATGTTTTGTTTATAAATCTCAGTAAAATAATTTTTGGATGACACAAACTGAGCAGCGGGACTAAGAAACCAAAGAGTCGTTGCACAAGACACTGAATCCCAAATCCCATCAGACGTCTGACACTGAACTCTGACCCTTCACCTCCTGGTGGAGGGAGACAAGAGAAGATAAGACTGTCTGACCACGTGGTCATTACACTTAAAGCAGCACAATTTGGCACAATTAAATACAAGTATCAATCAGATTTTAACAGTGAAACATCTTTTTGTGCACCTCAAGAAGCACAAGGATAAATTTAGTTTGAAGGAAAATTTCAGGTTATTACAACTTGGGTCTTCTTTGCGTAGTGTTGGCCACCATTCCTATCAGCAATAATAACATTTTATTCACCAAGTTAACTGCTGAGATCTGAGAACACGACCCTAATAAGAAGTCAGACGAGGGAAGAGACATGATCAGTTACAGGTTAGTCAAACTTATTTGGAACAAAGACAAACAAAGGCAAACACTGAAATTATTACCCAAAATATCTGTAAACATTCACCACAGTTTATAGACTGATTTATAGTTCATCTTTGACTGACTATGTTTTCCTGTACAATGATATTTTCTCCAAATAAGGTAATTTTCATCCGGGGCTGTGACAGGGATTGATAAGGAAAGAGGAAGCACAAACAGACTGTGCTAAGTTCAAGGTAATTACTGTATAAATAACCCATAAAGTTGTGTTTAAGTTAATTATTATTGCTGAATCATATAGTTTCCTCACAGCCTGGCAGCAAATGTTCTGTGGCCAGGGGTTGGGAAAAACTGGATTAGATCATTTGGCTAAACGGTTGGTTTGTTTACAGCCTGCTCATGTTTCTTGCTGTATTAAACTATTGTAGGGAGTTCAGTGCCTTCCCTGATCTCAGCAATTACATCGGTGAGTACAATGTTATCTTAAGTGACAGAAATGACAAAGATAAGACCCAAAAGAATGATCTTTTAAGGATTTGAGGGTAAAGAAGTCCTTCAAACCTTCCCCTGCTGCTGTCAAAGAGTGTTGTTATAGTGCAGCCTTAAATGGTGGCAAAGTAAAACATAACAAAAACTGTCATTATAAAAAATAGAATCAGTGTCTTGCTGTGTGTTTTTCAGTCTGGTTTCATGGAAGTCATTTTTCTTCCTTAGAAATTCATTTCAACAGCTTGTTTCCTCCATTATTTATGTATTTGTTGTTGCACCATTTTCTTCCTAGATGAGCTTTTATGTAATTTATGTCTGCTTTTCATTTTGATGTCTTGCAGTGAGGTGCTTTTATGAAACCCTTGGGGAGGCTTTTTGTCTCATCTGCATTGTTTGTACATGGTATCCTTTATCTCTCTTCTTTCCAGCAGGATAACATTTTATAAATCATATTTTATAGCAAAAAAAGCTGTGAGTGGTATGAAAACTAGTCCCAGAGATCATGTATGTGCTTTCATTTGGTCGTGTTCCAGCATTTATAGGCTTGTTTTAGCAGTAAGACAGGCAAAGTGGAAAACACTAACAATCCAAATGTTGCCAAATTTGGTCCAAATACTTTGGCAGGTAACCAACCAGGCTGCTTTCTGTTTGATTCAGCACTTCACTTGTTGAAATATGGAAAGCTGTGGGTGAAATTCAGAAACTGTTAACTTGACAGGTGGAGAGAGAAGTCAGAAAGTAGAGAAAAAGTCAATACAAAGAAACAATTTTTGAAAGTAAATTGGCTCAAGCTGCCGGCTACATCCTGGAAAGTTTTGAGTTTCGTCTCTTCTTCAACCAATGTTTGGAAGTTAAAAGTGTCTTTAGAAACATAGTAACATATGTGTGAAAGGCACTGGTGAATTTTGGATACAATACACACAGTGAAGAATCGGAGATTACATTTTCTGTCCTGTTTCCAAGTTCACCTGGATGTGGTGCCCCCTTGAGTCTCAGAAGTGTACATGCTTACTGTTTTTGTAACACAGGTGTTAACATCCAACAAAGAGTCTTTCACTTCCCCTCTATTCTGCCCAATAAAGCTGCATTCTTCTCCTGAGCAGCACTATTAGAGCTGCCAGCTGTTAAATGCCTTGCTGCAGGGCACCTCAGTGGTATTTACCAAAGTAATAGAAGAGATTTTGTTCCCTTCAAAGATCTTCCGGATTGCTTGCTACTCTTTTTTGAAATTTTTAGCTGAACTGGCAGGTGAAGTCAGGGAGAAAAATCAAAAATGACAACTCACAGGGTAGTTCATGACCTCAGGATTTAGCTTTTCAGTGTTTTGACTCATTTTAGCCTTCAGGTTGTCAGACTATTTCTGGGACAAACTGGTTAACATGACCTAGTTTACTGAAGTTGAAACATGCCAACCAATCATCCTCCTCTTCTCCTGTTAAAACTAAAGAAGCCAAGACCTGTTTTAAGCCTCGTCCAATAGCTTTTAAATACGTTTTCTCATCAAGTGTCACACTGTAATAATTAACTTTTGTTTGCCATGATTTGGCCACTGAATGCTGAGTTAACTTGGAAGCTCTTATCAGCATTACACTGCTTGACGTTCACACGTTGCACAGTGAACCTCAGGAGTACAACCAGTCTGTTAGTGATGCTGGTTGAGTGCCTTGCTCAAGGTTACTGCAGGAGAGGATGATGGCTGCTGTTCATTTTTTCTTCCCAGCATGTCACATCCAATAAAGCAGGAGACACCTTAAAAATAACTTGATTTTCTTTTTCCTTTTTTTTTTTTTGGAGCGAGAAGTGAGGGAGGTAACAGCTCACAGGGGGGTTTGAGTTACCTTAGTGCCACTGCTGGTGATACATTTAGAGAAAATTCTCCACAGGTTACTGTATGTTTGAAGTCAAACTATTTTTATCTCAGGGGACGCACAAGTTAATTTGACCCAGTTTGGTTGAAACATGCCAGTGAGTGATGATACCTTGTGAAAACCAATTAAAAACATGAAATCAAAACCAATTTTCATTTCAAATGCTCATGAGTGTCACATTGTAAGAATAATTTAGAAATAATTTTTAACTTTAATTTGTCCAGGGAACATCATCTGAGATGTACTCTTATCAGAAAAATGAATTCATTTTCACACAGATCCACACTTTTACTCCTGCTACAGTCTGCTGCTGTTGACATTAATATCTCCAGTTAAGGATTACTTTGCTCAGTGGCACCTCAGGAGTGATTGTTGAAAGAAAACAGGTCAATTTGACAAAAAAAAAAATCTTTGCTCAAGCTCCACTTATAAGCTTTTTCTGGAGCTTTCAAGGTTAGTTTTTTCTAAAGGTTTTGGAAATTCTTTGAAAAAAGTTAGTAAGTAAGACCTTGAGTTGGAGTTTTCTTTAAACAAAAGTTATGTTTAAATTCAGTGCATTATGTTTATCCTTGAGGTGTACCGTCACCAACTCATTCAGTGGAATAGCATGAAACCGCTACAAGGTCTGTGTATCGTCACATCCTCGTGTTTGTGCCCTCATCGAGATACAAAACTGGGACCTGCTCGTGAAAATATTGCTCCATAGCGTTACTAGTGGTGAAAAAAATGTATACAGAGTAAATATTATTATTTTAGGAAAATAAAATACCATTAACAGTGTTTGACACCGTGTTTTTGAAAAATGAACTCACACACACACACACACACACACTTACACAAATGGTGCAGTGTAAGACATCGCTTTCTAATATTTCTTGGATCTCCCATCTGTGATTCAGGTCTCGTTTAGTGATGCCTTGAGGCTGAATGTTGCAGGAAGTGATGCTGAAAAAGAGTTGTGTTTCTCCCTCTGGCCTTCTCCTCCTCTCATCTGTTTCACACACACACACACACACACACACACACACACACACACACACACACACACACACACACACAAACACACACACACAAACTGATACTCTATAGTTGTGAGGACAGTGCATTGACAGCAACCACCGTTTTGTACACAGATGGTGGGTAAGTCCTCACAATGTGATGATAATACACACACACAGTCTATGAAATTTTAAACTAGAATTTCCATAATACTAAATTATTCCTGATAATCAAGATGGGTAAAGAACATGTAAGGATAGAAATTTTACAAGGATTAAGACACACACACACACACACACAGTCTGCTGCAGGCTGCAGGCTGAGAGCTGAGGTGGTATGTCGTAATGAGGGTCGCTGTCTGACCAGGCCACAGATCTAAAAGTGGAACACTGCTGACACTGATCTATGGTTAACTGCAGCTCGCTCTGGAAAACCTGAATCTCATGAAAGTTACTGATAATGCAGCCTTAAAGGGGACATATTGTAGAAAGGGAGGTTTCCATTTCTTTTTTAAGTATAAAGCAGGTCTAGGTGATGTATAAATACTGTGAAAGTATCACAATGTTCAGTCCACAGTCTGTATTCAGAAACTTTAAACGAACCATTTGTGTTGTCACAATTATACACTCAGCGTTTCCCTTCCCTTAGAGGTGCAGCCCGCCCCTTCTGAAAGAAACAAAATATGTTTATTTATGTTATTTACCTAATTTATGTGCACTCATTTCATTTGAGCCCATGTGAGAGTCTCTACTGTGTTTTGCTGTCATTTATGGTCGCACTAGTTTCTCTCCTCTCCTCTGCTCTCTGTGCACTACAATCTGTTAACTGTGGTTGGCCTGGATGTGCGTCACTCAGAAAACAGTCAGCCAATCAGAAGAGAGGAGCATTGAGCAGACACAAACAGCCTATTTCAGGCAGAGGGGCTGCATCCATGGCTTGTACAGCTGTAACTAGAGGCTTTTTGACCATAAAACTTAAAGAAAGGGGCATAATAAGACCTCTTTAAACCTGGTGGATTCTCTACATTCACTGATACCTTTACAAGTTTGTCAAGTGTCTTTATTTTGTTCACAATTTGTGGTGCTGCATCTTGTATTCAAAATGGATTATATTATTGTGTTCTTATTACATTACATTCATTTGGCAGTGCTTTTTTCTAAAAAATTTGGGGTTCAGTGTTTTGCTCACCCTATTCTCCTTATTACCAATCTACAAAAAATAAACCCTGATGACAAAATGAAAATAAAAATAAAAAGGCATCATATGATTATTATACATCCATACATACACATAATATTATAATTTCATTTGAAGGTATTATCTTTACACCATGTAAGGATATATTTTATTGATGGAGAGTTGAAAATGTGATTGAACATAGACATAGTGTGCACACTTGTTGATCATTATTAATACCTTAGTGATTACTTGGTCAGCTGCTGTGATTTCAACACTCATTTTCTGGCCCACATCGTCAGTTTTAAAACATTTCATGTAAAGTTTCCTAACCTGCTTATAGTTAGGGTGCTCAGCTGCACTTTGAGCTAAATGCTGACATAGCATGTTAGCATGCAAACAGTAAGCATGTTTGCATGGTATGTTAGGCTTTAACTTAAAGCCCAGCTGAGCCTACAGCTGAGGCTGACAAAAAACATTTCACAATGATTAAAACTGCGCCAAGTCTGAGTTTAGCTTGTGGCCTTTGCTCTGGAGCTACTCTCAGGACCAACCTGAGACACTTGTACATCAGATCCACTCATAAAAATATTATATTTAAACAGTTTTTAAAAAATAGTTTTTCCTGGTTATCTTTTCCTTAATGTGTTTCTGAAAATGGTTGATGTAAATTTAGCTTTTTTATGAGGAAATGTTAATCATTAGATGCCATAAAAATGGCCATGAACAAATGTTGCAACACCTCTGTCTGGTCAGTCTGTATTGCACATCAGGGCTTCTACTTTCTGAAGAACTGCCTCTTGCACTCATAAAAGAGGAACACCACTTTCAACCATTTTCTGTTGATCCCTGCAGGTTTTTTCAAAGCATTTTCACAACAACTGACCTAATCGGTTGAATGTAAGAAGTATTTTGTACTTGCAGTTCTTTCGTTTTGTGTGTGTGTATGTAGTTATTAGCCTGTGTGTATTGTACATTAGGGCTGTAAAAATTGGCCAAAAATGGCACTTGATTATTCCTTCTAAAAAAACACAAATGTTGGAAACATTCAAATATCTATTTTTGCACATTATGTCTATAAGAGGGCAAACCAATCCAACGAGACATAACTACTCATATAGATATATGCTAAAGTGAGAACTGAGAACGTGCTGTAGACTGATCTAGTATTCAATAGCCCCTTTTTTATACAGGTTAGGTAATATTCATACTGGTTACCAAAATCCAAAGTATTTCCAAACGGGGCTTTTTAGGGTGCTTTCACACCTGCCTTGTTTAATTCAGTTGAATTGAACTCTGGTTCATTTATCCCCTCAGTGTGGTTCGTTTGGGCAGGTGTGAACACAGAAATCACACTCAGGTGTGGACCAAAACAACCGGACTGAGACCTTGTTGAAGAGGTGGTCTCGGTCCGGTTACAAATGAACTCTGGTACGGTTCATTCTGGTATGAACGTAATCTGACCTCGATCCGACTCAACTGCAAGGAGCATTGCGCATTTTTTGGATTAAACCAGCTCCTGTAGCCAGCTGTGCTGTGCATTATGCTCCCTTCTCCTCTTCAGCCGACTGAAGGCAGCACGTCTTCTTGGCGTAATGTGAAGCAACACATTGTTCTCTAGACGTTGCCTTAAAGTACGTTCAAATGTGCCATTCTGCTCACAAAGTTTGGCTTAGTATATGGCCCAAATGACTGAGCCGGATTATCCATATATCGGTGAGTGCCCGGGGGCACCAGACAATGTGCCGTGCTGGGGGGCACCAACGTGAAAAACAAGAAAAACGTGGTCAGAAACAGCAGATGCACCATTTATAAAGCATTTGATTTAGCTTTTATTTATCATTATTCTTATTAAGAAAATGAATAATAATAATAAGAAAACAGTTTAAATGTAGCCGCTGCTGCGTCTTTCAGCACCACAGATGAGAGAAGAGGGAGAGATTTGATTTGATTTGATAAATTTTATTTCTAAACATGTATAAAAACACAGTTTATTTCAGTAATAACAGTAGTATATTTTATTGCTGGTAGAAAATATGTTCATTACTAACATAATCCACCCTCATATGTGGAACAAGTACACCGAGTGTACATTTCTCTTGAAATTTTGCTGTGTGAAATCAAACCGAACCAAAGGGAAAATGCACAACTCATCCACAGATTCAGACCAAAGCCAACAGGTGTGAAAACACCCTCAGATTGTTCGGAGCACAAATTGCTCTCTGCGGCCGAGTTGGGTTGTGAACTCTCTGCCATCATTACCACACAGTTGTCGCTCGTTTCAGCTTGTCCGAATATTATTTTTCACAATCGAATGTGTTGTTTTTACAATTCAATTAATATAATCGAATTTAAAACGTTCGCTGACAGTCTTAGTGTACATGTGTTTGTGTATGTATCTGTGTTCATGAAAATGTGTGTGTATTGCATGTGTGTTGTTTGTGCACGTATTTAAGTGTGTGTTTTAAGTCTCATACTGTTGTGGTCAGGTGTGCGTCTTCACACTGCCAGCTACACACACACACACACACACACACACACACACACACACACACAGTGCTGGTCCTCAGTTCTCTTGCAGCCAGCAGGCAGATGACCTTCTCTTCAAAGTGCTGATGTCCTGTTTCCTCCAAACCCCTCAACACTTAGCCGGCAGAGCTCAGCAGAGGAGCTGCCGCCGCTTCTGCTGTTGCTATGAGACAAATGGAAATCTGTCTGGGGAACAGTCATTGTTCACTTTCCGTTTCTGAAGGTACAGTAAAATAGTGATGTATTGCAAAATAAAGCATCTTAATACAGATGGAAAGTCTTACAATGCAGATACAGGAGCCGGTTATTTAAATTAAGATAACATATCGATGTCATATATCGCAATTGACACTTATGGACTGTTCTGTCATCCTTACTTTCATTTTCTTGTATATTATATTACTATTTTCATTCTAAACATACAACTTACATCTCAATCATCATGCACGACCCTGTAAATTCACTGAACTACGGATAGACAAAATGTAATTTACTGTATGAAAAAATGCATGTAAAAAAACAGCTCATTTTGGGGGCTAGCTTAACTTAAGCTTGACATAAGCATAAGTATCCCAACCACAATGTAAAAACAATTTAAAATAGAAGTTATGAACTTGTAATTTTGCTCGAGTAAAAGTAGAATATTGGCAGTAAATGTTTATGTATCATGAGTAAATACATAATACATATCTGAAGAAGGATCCCTTTCAAAATTTTAAGTTGTTGATGTATGTAAGCAGTAATAAGATCTATAGAAACTTAATGCAAAGCAAGAAATATTATATATAGTCGGTTAGTTAGTCAGTCAGGCAGTTGGTCAGTGCTCTCTGCTTTTTCCTTAATTGGGCACTGTCACAACACTGGAGGACACACACACACACACACACACACACACACACACGCCAATCTCACGCTCACATGGCTCCACCTCAGTGTCATCCGTAGATTCTCTAATCAAATCTGATGGGGAGAGAAAGTGACTGACAGACTGTGTTTGAGTGTGTATGTGTTGCTGTATGTGTGTGTGTGTGTCTGTGTGGTGTGTGTGGTCCTTCAAATTTAGTGGCAGCTATCTGAGGTAAACAGCTGGTGATTGGAGGGGGTACGTCCTATTTTGGAGAGCTTCCCAGACACTCTCACACACACACACACACACACACACACACACACACACACACACACACACACACACACACACACACACACACACACACACACACACACAGAGTGACAGTGAGACCAGAAAAAACTATCCTCACTCTAATATACAACATGCCTCATCAGTTCCCTAAACAAACACACACACACCAAATCCCACATCGCACTGTTGACACACACTTCAGCAGAAGCACATGAATAAACAAAGACATACACACAGAAAACACAATAACAGGCCACCAGACTCCACTGTGGTTGTACTAACACACTACAAAAGACTGTCATGTTCCCAAAAACAACATTTATCCAACAAGGTCTTTACTGAGCGTTATAATAACTGTCATATAACATAACAAAATATTAAAACACAAAGTAGTACAGTAATATTTCTAAACTGATACTGAAAGTAAAATGCAGAAGTTGCCAAATGTTTTAGCGCCTCACAGTGAGACTTTCGCTCATACTTCACCCAAAATGATGTTATAAATTAAAAACAAACACAGTATAACATACATATACAGTGTGCACTGTGCTGCTGAGTCATTGTGTAAGTGGAGAGCTAAAACTTTAAAAATATATTTTTATGCAGTCCAGTAGACCAGCAGTTCCCAACCTGAGGCTGCAAATTACTTATTGAACCAAAAAACATATATTTATAATATGCAAATGTCTCCCATGTTGTTAATCTTGGTGATAAATGTCCTTTTCCTGTGAAATAATAAATGCTCGCAGCCCCTGGGCTTCCGGTTTTTATTATTCGGATAAAAAAGTGTCAGCATTTGGTTTCAAAGTTTTGTGCAGCCCGTGACTCAGCGCACCTGTCATTAAATTAGTCATTCAAACACTCAGTGGGCTCCTTTCAAAATTCACCACCCGGTGGGAAATACAACACAGCTTCAACCTCATCCATTTCTTCTGTTTTGCTGTTGCTACAAGCAAAGCAAAGCTACGCCATTTCTTTTTGATCCATCACCAGTCTACTTTGCCTAATTTATGTGAATCTTGAGATGCAGTGGAAACAAAAACACAAACATGCTGAAGGTACTCCGAGGTGCTGGTAGACCAATCACCTCCTTGTCCCGATGCACATTTACGACGATACAATACAGCATTTATATCTAATGAGATGGTTACAATGTCAGACTAAGCAGCGATGGTCGTGCAGTGAGTTGAATACACATTAAGGCTGTCAGCGAATATTCTAAATTCAATTATATAATTGAATTGTAAAAAAAAACATATATTTGATTGTCAAAATTACACAATGTCACTTTTAGTGATTGAAAATGAAATGTAGGACAAGCTGAAACAAGTGACAACCGTGTGGTAATGATGGCAGAGAGTTCACAACCAAACTCGGCCGCAGAGAGCGATTTGCACTCCGAGCAATCTGAGGGCGTTTTCACACCTGTTGGCTTTGATCTGAATCTGTGGATGAGTTGTGCATTTTCCCTTTGGTTCGGTTTGGTTTCACACAGCAAAATTTCAAGCGAACCAAAATGTATCAACAAAAGCCACGTGGGAGCAGTCACTCTGTTCACTGGTCAGAAATCTCGTGGGGTTTCTTTTTAGCTACAGGCTACAACATTTATAAGGCACTTGATTTTCCTTCTCGCCTTTATAAAACAGAAAATAAAACTAATGTACGAACCGTACCAGAGTTCGTTTGTAACCGGACCGAGACCACCTCTTCAACAAGGTCTCGGTCCGGTTGTTTTGGTCCACACCTGAGTGTGATTTCTGTGTTCACACCTGCCCAAACGAACCACACTGAGGGGATAAATGAACCAGAGTTCGAATCAAATGGTTCGATTCTCTTATGGACATAATGTGCAAAAATAGATATTCGAATGGTTCCAGCCTATGTGTTTTTTTAGAAGGAATAACTGAACATGATTTTTGGCCATTTTTGACAGGCATAATACACGTTGAACTCTGACTGATAGCTTGTGTTAAAATCTGAATGACGTGCAAAGCAGGAGGGGCAAGACACAGACATATGGCATCAGAAATGTCAACAATCACAGCATCAAAGCATCATGAAGCACATCGTAGACGTTCTCAAACTAGGTACGACAAGGCAAAGAAATTCTGACATGTAAGCCTTCCCATCTGGGCTTCATTAGTCATCAGTAGATACGCAATTAATTCTCCTCCATGATTGTTTCTGATGCTACATGGATTTTGGATTGGGCCATGTTTTAGGTTGATATTGTAGTCTGATCCCACATAATGCTGCAGCTGTCTAAAAATAAGAAAACAGGTCTAATTGTAGCCCTTACCTACCTTTGTTACTGTAAAAATATATGCAACCAGTCAGTCAGTAAGGAAGTCATTAAGTCCAGTCAGTGAATCAGTTCATTAGTCAGTCAGTCAGTAGATTCACTGTCACAGACGGCCCGGTCGGGAGGAGATGGTTGTTCTGTTGTTAAGAAGCATGCTTGTTAGGCATAAAACACACTCACACACACACACACACACACACACATACGTACGCACACATACACACACGTACACACACACAAACAGACACACACACACACACGCGCACACACACACACACACAAAGCGAAGCTGCAGTCCCTGTGGACCTATTAGTGCATCCTCGTGTCATCTATCTGAGCTTAAGTTCTCTATTGTTTGTGACACACCAGACACACACACACACACACACACACTTACAGATGCTGAGATACAACTATGCAACCGCCCCCTTGACACACACATAACCACACACACACACACACACACACACACACACACACACACACACACACAAAAAGACACACAGAGAAAAGACTGCGGCACCTGTCAGTGCCTCCGGGGAGCTATATTGGTGTTTAGGAGCAGCCGTTACAGAGGCATACAGGCTAATTAAAACACACTCCTTTCTCAACACACGTGCCTGCGCACACACACACACACACACACTAAAATCAGAGTGTGAAAAATACACAAAAGAGAGAATGACACTGCTTGTGTGTGTCTGTGTGTGTGTGTGTGTGTGCACGCCAAGTGGTGCGTGACAACTGTATTGCTCCCAGCAGCACAGCTGTCCGAGGCAATACAGCCTGGACACACACCTCTTCATCAAGTTAAATAACAGCTACACACACACACACACACACACACACACAAAATAAACACACCTCAGCCTTTGAATTATCTTATTTTTAGAGGTCTCCATAAAGCCAAACAATAAAGAGATCTGGGGCAAGCAAACATAATATGTTTCCATCCACCTATTTTTATGCACAAGAACAAGCAGAAATATAATCAAAAACTTTTTATGGTTGACTGAGTTGGAAAAGTCAGCATGTCCAAATAGATCCACATTTTGAGAATACACCTTGACATTGCTGTAAGTGCTACTGCTTCTTGTACTACAGTAGACAAATCATTGATCAAAATGCTGCCACTGACTGTTGGGGATTGTTGTTTTGGACACCTGCGTTTGTTAGAGCAAAATTTCAGACCAAAATCAACTGCTGTGATCAAAGAATCTGATCTTCCATATAAAATTAAACTTTGATGAACTTTGACATGAATATTTCCGCCACTGACCAAACTGGCATTACACAACATTGACATGGTTTGGTCACCATGCAGTTTTTTATCACGCTGCTCTGTCTGTGTATAAACTGCTCACATAAGAGGCATCATCTGCAGTCAGTGGTGAGACATGAGTTGATGATACAAATATGTTTTGTGAATAACTTAACTTATTGGCTGGTTAGCAACTGAGGTATCCATGAAAAAGACAATAATTTATGGACAAAGTAGATACTCAAACATCTTAATTCTTAAAGGGGACATTTCATGCACATTTACAGGTACATATATTTATATTCTGGGGTTTTATTTTGCATTATATACAGTTAAAGAAAATTGGCCCTTTATGCAGCCCCTCAGTTCAGCCTCTGTCTGAAACAGGCCATTTTATCTCCTGTCTCTTTAAGGCCCCCCTCTTGATGAACCCACTCTGTTCTGATTGGACAGCTTCCAGAAGCTTCTACCAGCTCCAGAAGCTATGTAAACAAACTACAGTAGTAGTTCTCCTTCTTTACTCGAAATGGAAAATTCTCAAATTCATCCGTAAATGTTTGAGCCCAAATCCGATCCAAAATATACAAGTGGACAACATGAACAACCCGTGGAACAACCTTAGCAACAGACCACAGAACAGACGGCCATTTACAGGCATGAGTGACGAGCCGACATCGTCTCCTCTGGGAAGTAGAGGTCACTTGGTAAACAAAGCGTTCAGAATAGGCTGAAGCCCTGGCTTTTGTCTTGAAGGGAGCATTTTTACATACATTCACCTCAAGTTTTGGAACTTTGACCATGTTTAACATGGACATCCATCATAACAGTATATATATAAAAGAAAATGCCAAAAAGCATATGTCCCCTTTAAAGAATCGATTGTCTTTAGCAGGTATAAGCCTTCTCTTAACAGTGCGTTTTAAAGTTTCTAAGGAACTGAGGTTGTTTACTTTCAGGCCTGTGACATCATCAGCCTAATTGATACAACTGGACAATCAGCCGGCACGCCAGATATTTATTTATTCATATTTTATTTACACCTCCACCTGCTCTTGATTATGGTCTTAAAGCAAAACTAAAAGCTTGAAACAACTTGAAATGCCACTGTCCTGTTTTGGAGTAACTCTACTCTTTATGAGCTACTGTAGCCACAGTAGTAGTAGTCACCAAGCTAACAGCACCAACGTCTTTGCAATGACATATGAATGAATTTCGCTGCCACTTTCTGCTCTGAAATCAATTACTCATGTCATCTTGAGATGTCCTCTTCAATATATTCCCAAGGTAAAGTATAGTAACACACATTGATTCATATTGTATTTTGCCATAATTTCAGAAATCCACTTAAAAGTTGCACAATGTTTGAATGGAAAAATAACTAATATTGTAGTGGTTAGCAGAAGTCTTACGTCATCACGCATCCAGAAACACGCAGATATAAATGAGAAGTGTGGCTGACAGTTACACAGATACAGCGGCCGACAGTGACTGAATTAATCTGATGATGTGAGAGGCATACGGCGCTAACACTATTAAGTGGGATTATTTACTTGCAGTGTGAACCTCAGTGAATTGCTGAACAGGCAAGAGGGAGGAAATGCTCGCTGACACGCTCAATACACACATTAAACATTTCACTCTGATCACACCACATAAAAAATAAATACATTACAAGATATTAAAAAATCCAACAGCCCTGCTGCCGCACAGAGGAGAGATGGCTGGAATAACTACAATGATAACAATAATAACAATAATAATAATAATAATAATAATGATGGGAGACAGTCCATTCAATGCTGCCCACAGCTAGAAAAAAATGTATTTTTTAAATTAATTTATTTAATTTTAATATTTCTCCAGGGTTGTGTGGGAGGACTTAAGGCTGTATCATCCTGCCTTAATCAGCTGCTGAATCCACCTACAATTCAAGACCCGTTAGATGATATGATAAGGTCCCGTCAGGCCTTTAGTGCTGTTTCAAAAGCTTGTCCGCCTAATTTTTAATTTGATGTCAGTATCCAGGTCTGAATAAAACATGTTTGTAATGTTCATGGCTATATCTGATTTGTATTGTCATTTTTAGTGTCTCTTTGTATTGGGATTTCATTAGGTGAAAATTGATTACTTTTGGTGGATTATCTATTTAGTCAACCAAGTACTGTCTCTGGGTTTAATATGCCTGACTAAACAAACCCAAATATATTTTTTCTTCTTTTTGCAGGTAGGATGCTGAAGAATTCATGAATCATGAATTTAAGTGTGAGACAAATGCAAATTTTGATTTGCTGGTTGACATTTCTAAACTGTGGCTACAGCTCTCTTTAGCCCCCCATAGTTAATACATACTGTACATCTCACACTCTGTACTGTACTGTTCTGTATTCTACTCTGTACACACTGTAATATGTTTGTCATCTTACTTTGTATAATGCAGAGCAAATGAAACACAGATGTCTACAGCCTCTGGCAAACTGCAATGTTTCTGCAAGCATTGAGCTACAGTGAAAAGAGTTTCTGTCTCTCACCTTATTCAATCTTCAATTCAATTCAGTTCCCTGAAATACAGCTTTCCCTGCAAGAGCAATTGCAGCAACTTGCCACCCAGGTCAACAAATACGCACACAATAAATATGAGAAGAAAGAAAAAAACACTTTTAATCACAAAGCTAAAAACACCCAAAGGCTATAAACTCAAAAATATATGTTGAGTTGGTAATAAATGCATGAATATGTAAATATTAATATCCAAAACACCTACAGTACCAGTCAAAAGTCTGGACACACTTTACCAATTCCCTTGAATGAGAAAATGTGTTTAAAGTTTTGACTGATACTGTATAAAAAGACCTATCGATGAAGCCAATGTGGAAATACCTTAAGTGCCGCCAGCAGCTGCTAGATGCTCCAACTGACTCCCATTCAAAAAGCATCAACATCTCTCTAGAAATACTACATCAATCATTTTTTCAACGAGTGGTGAATGGTCTCAATCACTAAATTCAGGCCCTCTAATAAGTGTGCTGATGGTCATTTTGGAAATTATTGCTCCGTTAATAAGATCTGTAGACTTATAGTAGCTTAGATGTCAGCTGTGTGGGTGTTGATTGACAGCTGTGATTGACAGTTGGCTCACCTGCTGCTCTCCCCGGCTCTGGGACTCGCACTGAGTCAGACTATCGTTGCAATATTTCACTAAGTTTAATGTTACTTGATTATGACACCTGCCCTGTTAGCACAATTTAGCTAAAGTAGCTAACATTAGCCCGAGTGTGCACCGCTCAGGGTTCACAGTTTGCGTCGGTCCGAGGTAGCGGGGGCGTGTGTCCAGAGCGTGAAAGGCAACACCCTGAGCATAAGCTGCAACTCTGGGCTTCACACCGGCTCCACTGCAAACCAATGGGTGACGTCACTACGTCCATCTTTATATACAGCCTATGGGCAGGTAGGACGTAGCGATGTCCTGCAGGCAGCAGTGAAAATTTTTCTTGCTAAGATGTCTTTAATAAGTACACACCACATGACTGCTGAAAAACTGAAAAGCATATTTATATCAGATGTTATCAAGTGGTGCAATTAGAAAAAAATGTTAATTTTCACCTCAATAGTCGTGTAATACTGTATGTCCCCACTTTGTTTTATACCAGTCCCCTAAAACATGGTGTATTCCTCTTGACACAGAAGATTTTACCGAAGAAGTATTTAGCTGCAGCAGAGAGATTCTTCCATATATTCACTCATTAACACTGTGAGTCCTTTGCTCAGGGTTACACAAGACAGCAGACCGTTTATTTCAACATGCAGCAAACAGACTTAAACTGATGCAATTAACAGAAGCAGAAGAGAACAAGTGGAAACAGCAAATATTGCTGAACTGGGGTGAAATACTGTATTGTTCTAATGCACCTCCCGTCGTGAAAATTTAATTTCCACTTAGACATGAATAGAGTCAAAATGAATCTAATTTAATCTGCCCTCTCCTCTCATTTCCCCCGTCATCTTTTCTCATTGCCACTGCTGCCTCCTCAGCTCCTCTCCATCCTTTCATATCCTCCTCTCCTCTCCTTTTATCTCCCTTCAACTCTTCACCTCTCTTTCCTGCTTTCATCTACCTCCCCTCTTCTGATTTCCTTCCCTTTCCTTTTTCTCTCCCTCCGTTTCCTCTTCTTTCCCCTCCTCTGCTCTCCTATTTTTACCTCAACAGGGGTTTATTAATGAAGGGGAGATTTATATAGAGAGTGAGGGAGAGAAAGAGAAGCAGAGGGATAGATAAAAACAGAGCAAGTGAGAAAGATAAGAGAGATGGAGAATGAGAGGAGGGAGGGTGAGAGAGGTAGGGAAGGAGAGAGGCAGATAGAGAGAGAGAGAAAGAGAGAGAGACAGAGAGAGGATGGTGGCCGTTGGATTTTTATAATTGGCTGTCTGTGACTCAGAGAGGGCGAATACAGTATCCCCCTGCCTCCACACACACACACACACACACACACACACACACTCAAAAAGATCACATTTCCTCCTCTTGCCTCCCCTGACATGACATGAAACCAGCTTCTGAGGCCTCGGGGCTCTGAACATTTAAATTATCTGCTATCTCCTCGGCTCACTGTGGGCTAAAGATCACAGAATCAGCTTCACAGCAGCAGCACCGACTGTCATTTCCTTCTGATTCGCCTAATTAGCGTCGCTAACAACTTCTCCGTACAATGTCCCTGTTTTAACCTGCGAATTAACCCATACAACAATACTGTGAGTAGCTGTTACTCTTCATGATGGAGAAGTAGCATCACTTTTGGCTGTGAGCAGCATGTTTGTGTTTTTAACTATGTGTGTTTATCTGTGCATCAAACTTTTGGAAAGTACTGTGAGTGAGAAGTGTAATACAATGCATAATAAAACTGTCATGCATGTGAAATGAGGGAAATATTCATTACTGCAATAACTTACCATTAACATAACAATTTGCAGCTAATAATGTCATCACTATAAATGTAATAATGTCCCACTCATGCAGTAAAGATTATAATAAATGTAAAAACGTTTTCCTAATTATTAACTTTCCCTACATGTTCAAAAAGGTTGACATTTTCAACTTTTTAAAATATTGTCAGCTGCATCATAGGATGTTTCTATGGCTGTTGAAAAATGACTCATGAATGTTAAAGTCCCTCTCCACTCAAAAATGTGTTTTGTTCATTGTTACTTCCCTTGTTTGACCCTCACTGTGCAGAACGGTATACTGTGTGTTCAGAGTTTGACAGTAGAAGGCTGTTTTTTACATTCAGCTACTGAAAATGGAAATATTCTGTGTTTACAGAAAACCAATACGTGTACCTACGAGCATGATTTGTGACATCACAACTAGTTTGGAGCCAATATATAGCTTTTTACAGGGCTTTCAACCGTATCCCGAAGTCTTCATCTGGGGATGGAGTATTGAGAAGTTTAAAAGTGCATCTGAGCTTGCATGACAACAGCTCCATCTGAGCAAATAAGATTTGCTTTTAATCGGGTTTACTCTATTGTTCTTTTACTATCAGGTGAAAACTCCAGATTCCAGAATTGACTCTCTGAGAAAAAAAAATGTTATCTTGGATTTTTTTTAGATATTTCAGTCAAGTTAATGATGTACAAATATCTGGTTACACCTGCAGGTCTACAAGGAGAACAGAGAACGAGCCAGATTTGTAGAAAGTGAGCAGAAGAACAACTTGAATGTGCTGCTCTTTAATGAAACATCCTACATACATCAGATGCGGTCTGCTAGGTAGCTGCCTTTTAATATTCCCAAGGTTTTCACAGATGTAAAAGTAAAACTGGCTTTTCTTATAAAGGACCCCGGGCAATGGAAGGAAACTTGTACAAGGCCTAATTAAACAAGACACACTACCTGCTGTTCAGGACTTTAAGAACCTTATTTAAGTCCGTTTCACAGGAAGTTTGTCTTTTTGCCTCTGATTCTAACAGACAAAGCTCTGCTCTTTTCTTCTTTATGATTGGTATTGATGACATGACAGTCCTGATCAGATCTTTCTTCTTATATTGTGACTTCCTTATGAAATTAAGGTTAAATAAAGGATAAAACAGACAGACTAAAAAAACAAAAACAACTTAAAAACTCACCAAGCAGGGTGAGCAGTGACATGTGAAGACGTGCTCTCTCAAGCTCCAGGAAACTACACAGGAAAATAGACAGTCTCTCCACTGAAACACAAGACAGTATATCTGTATCTCCTCACTGCGCACAGAACTGACCACTTCCATTGATAGCATCCATGGCATGACAACAACACCTAACAGCTGGCTAAACGACCTGGAAAAGGCAACCAACACATACTCGGACAGAGTGGCGGAACTCGAAGAGAAAGTAATTGCTCTGACATCTGAAGTGGATAAACTCCAAGACAAAGCAGATGACCTGAAATCAAGACAGCACAGAGAAAACTGCAGAATATTCAGTGTTGAAGAGGGCTTTGGCAACACTCGCCCAGAGCACTCAATTGCTAAGTTACTAGAAGACTCTCTGAAACTAGACTACACTCCCACTCTGGACAGGGCACACAGGACCCTGCAGCAGAAAAAGTGGATGTTCTCCATAAAGCAGCCTATGCCGGTCCCATCCTACACAATGGCCAGAGGATTCATATTTATCCTGACTATACAGCGAAGGTCACAAAACAACGAGCTGCTTTCAAAGAGGTCTCAAAGTTCAGCATCCTCTACCCAGTTGCGCTGAAGATTACTACCTCCACCAGTGATCAGAAAACTTTTGAGGACCCAAACAAAGCTAGACTACATCATGTGCCATCTGCAGCCACAGGATGGTGACAGAGATGCATGAGTAGCTCAAACAATGATGAAGCATCTGGCTAACATATAGCCTACAAACATCTCGGCTAGAAGGTAGCTAACTATGCTAACACAATCCAGAACACCTTTGTTTACATAAGACCACCATAGACTTTACTATTGACTGTTCGTTTCAGCCCCCTTTGGGACAAATGCAGGCAGCAATTTCTTTATTAATAGACTCTGTGATGTAACTTTCAAACTGCAGCCACATTATGGTCAATGAATATGCACTATGATGCCTAGTGGCCATAGACACACCCTGTACAGGACATTGACTGGACACCGTTACCACATAAGTTCAATAATTCCCAGTAAAGACGACTGACTGGACGAAAAGGAGAAACAACACCACCGCCAAACAATACTTCTTTTTCTCTCTGGTGTACCGCTACTACTCAAAGATAGATTTTTACTTGTTTTTTACTATGTATCCAGAAGCAAATACCATAGCATATTGATCTCAGATCATTGCCCGGTCCAACTAGATATTAAATTCCCAGATGGAGTTGCAGCTTGACGCACTTGGCACTTTGATCCTCTATTATTATCCTGTACATCCAGTACATTTAAGACATTTCTTTCAACACAAATAGACCTCTTCCTTGAAATTAACATCAACCCAGGAGTCTCTCAATGCACTGGGAATCCATGTTGGCCTATTTAAGGGGCCATATCATTTCATATACAGCTTATGAAAACAAACAACACACTAAGCTTCTCTCTGAATTATCACAGCTCATCTCAGATATAGATAATAGATATGCCATACCCCCAAATACTGATCTATATAGGGAAAGACTACTTCTCCAATCTGAATTTGACAACCTTTCTACTACACAGACAGAAAAGATGCTGTTGAAGTCAAGGTTTTCCATGAGCATGGGGAAAAAGTCAGCAAGTTTTTGACCCACCAGCTAAGGCAATTCGCTGCCAGGAGTGCAATTTCAGAGATAAGCACAGGCCCAGGTACAACAACATTTGATCCAAAAGTCATTAATAGCCAGTTTGAACAATATTACTCCTCCCTGCACTCCTCTGAAGCTCCAACTGATACTTTGCTTACGCAATCTTTCCTAGATAAACTGAAAATCCCAAGCCTTAGTCCAGATCAGCAAATCTCTATTGACAGCCCAATATCTGCTGACGAGATCATTCACGCAATCAGATCAATGCAAAGAGGGAAGGCCCCAGGGCCAGATGGGTTCCTCATCAAATTTTATGCAGCATTTTCCTCAAAACTTACCCCAATTCTTAAACTAATGTATGATGAAATCCTCTCTAACGGGAAGGTACCCTAGACGCTTACACAGGCCACAATTTCTGTTAAAAAAGGATAAAAACCCTCTGGATTGTGGCTCCTCCTGCCCAATCAGCCTGCTATGCTGTTCATACGAGATTTAAACCAAGGCCCTCTCTCTACGTCTGGAGACTGTCATTACCACTATTAGTGACCCCAGTCAAACAGGCTTTATACTAGGGAGGCAGTCTTTAATATTTGACACCTTTTTAACATTTCTACACAGAACACTCAACCCTGAAGCCTGAAGTTATTATTTCTCTAGATGCCAAAAAAAGCTTTTGACAGGGTTGAGTGGGACTACTTATTCGCAGTGTTAAAGAAATTTGACTTTAGCCCAACTTTCCGCACTTCTTATACTCAGCCCCTAAAGCATCTGTCCACACTAATAATAACACCTCCATCTACTTCCCTCTCCAAAGAGGGACAAGGCAAGGCTGCTGCTTATCTCCCTTTTTATTTGATTTGGCCATCGAGCCTCTTGCAATAGCTCTATGCTCTGGTGAAAGAATTCTTGGGCTGGCGAGGGGAGAAATGATCCACAAGGTGTCCCTCTATGCAGATGATTTACTCCTTTATATTTAGAACCCAGAAAATTCTATACCTCACTTACTAGAAGTATTCAAACAGTTTGGGAAATTCTCAGGTTATAAATTAAATTTCACTATTTTCACTATTAACAAGTTAGCAGAGTAGACAATATATCAATACAAATCCAAATGCAAAAAATTCCCTTAAAATCAGGAACCAATTCAGAAAACACTTCAATCTTAAACAAGCAAGCACTTTTTCCACGATAACAATCACCTTTTCTTACCATGATAAACAGACCCAGCATTTAAGTTAATGCAAAGAACTGGTCTTGTATTTTTCTCTGATCTGTTCATTGATAACAATTTTACTGCATTTGACCACATATGTAAGGATAATAATAATATCCCCAGGGCACACTTTTTTAAATACTTACATGTCCGGAGTTTTGCTAAAAGGCACTTCCCATCCTTCCCCCAAACTCCCCCAGTCGATCCGGTACATTTAGACCTCAACCTGTATAAAAATGGCCTAATAACCAGGCTATTTATTACAATCCAGCACATTAAGCCCCTTATTTGGGCCGACAACAAAGCAGCTTTGGAAAAGGACACTGGGGAAGAAATATCAGAACAGATATGGGAAGACAGTATAGCGTGTATCCATACCTCATCCCTCTGTATAAGACATGGACTAATACAGTTCAAAGTCCTTCACCAACTGCATTTCTCAAATGCTAGATTAGCTAAAATATACCCTACAACAAATCCCGAATGTCCCAGATGCCACCATAGCCCTGCCACTTTGGGCCACACCAGATCGGTCAGGATTTGACGGTAATTAATGTTCTGTGTTCTGTTACACATCTACACAGATCAGCTGTTATACAGAGATTACAGGTTTATACAGTGGAATTGTTTGTAATAAAGCAGCCCTTATGGATGAATCCTGAGTTCCATCAGTGCTGTTAGGGCATTTTTATTTTAAGTAGCTGAAAGTCCGAGATAAGCCCACCCCCCAGCAGTGTCTGACTGAAGATTTCGGCCTTCATATCATTAAATATCAGTTCAATATCCTTCAAGCCTCACAAACTTGAAGATTTGAAGAGCGAGAGAGAGACAGAGAGAGAGTGTGAGGAGTTAATGTGCACATAGTTAACACCAACTCTCTGAAGACGTTAATAGCACCACCCTAATTGCAAAAGTGTGGCAATTTGTGCTGGTCTTTGTGTATTAGACGGTTTTTGCAACAATGCTTATTTGCACAGAAAGGGGCCAATTTTGCGCCAAATGTATGAATATTACTTCATGCGCCGAATGTATGAATATTACCTAATTTACATACATGCAAATGTCACAGGCACACCGCGACACTATTTGCTTGGCAGCACATTCACTGCAACAGTGAATTTCACCCTTTGCGGGTGCTTTGTGAATTACACGCATCTTTTTGTCTCATTTGCACCGGTTTAGTGGCCGCAAAAGCTGCGCAATCCTTTTGTGGATTTGGCTCTGCCAAAAATTAAGCCTCCTCTTGCAATAGCAAGCTAACCAGGTGCCCTGTTTTCTTTTTTATACGAAAACTATAGTGCTAAGACACCAAAGCAGAGAACTTTTACAATCTGACTCAGTCTACATGAATACATCTTATGCAGAGTTGTTTTTTCCTTTTTCTTCTTTCTCATCTTTGTCTTTTTAAACATGTTTTAGATTTTATTATTCTGGTCTATTGCTTGCTAAACTTATTTGTATGTATGTATGTGTGTGTGTGTGTGTGTGTGTGTGTGTGTGTTTATATGTATGTACTGTATATTTGATTTATACTTACCTTGGAAAGGGTGGGGGGTGGGAGTGGGGAGGGGGGCTTAGGATAAGAGATATCACTTGTAAGTGTACCTCCTCTGAATGGAAAAATCAAAATAAAGTTTATTAAAAAAAGCCTCATCAAGCAGTGACAGTGAGAGAGGGAGGAATGTATATTATCATGACTGAAAGTTTGGTTTTGTTGCGTCAGGGTGGAGCTGCTGTGGTCAGACAGAAATGTAGAGGTACTATATAGACATATATAGACATTTGGCCCAGCCGCCTGCCTGGGTGGAGTGCATATTGTGGTCGATGTAAGCTATAATAAAACTGACCAACACATCTATATTGCTGCTGCTGAACAATCCAAACTGCATTTCTAACATTTGTTGAAATGATCTGTTTCTATTGAGAAGTTTTTATTTAAACCTTCTATACAGTAGAAGAGTAAAGAGAGGTTTGGATTTTCTTCCCTTGTTATCCTTTTAGTAGAATACAAATACTTTATCAAAACTGGATGCTGGAAAACTATATATCTACCTATACCTATATATACACAGTATATACCTATACCTACTATATACCTCATGTGATGAAGGGATGTGTGGCTGTTACAGTTACACACAGTCTGTGTTTCATCAAAATTTACAGCCCAAATTTAGAAGATTATCTTAGGATACGAATGAGTCTTCATGCTGAGAAGCTAGATCAGCCTTCTGAGCTGGCATCCAAAATGCTATCGCAGCTCTCATTAATAATTTATACTGCAGCCTCCATAATTGTTGACCCAGAAGAGGAGGGAAAAAAACAAAATAGATGCTAAGATACTGTCTCACATGGGACTTAAATTATGAGAAGAGTGCTGTTTTTGGGGAAATGTGCTCAGTAATTTGTGGTGGAATTTTTACTTTACAGATCAAGGCCATGGTGGATTTGCATGGCATTAAAAACATCTCTGCTGTTATTAGAAATCACAAAAGCTGTCCCATGTGAAAAGGGCTTTTGTTAAAGAGAAGATAACACAATTGGCTCCCTTGTTGCTGTGATTTTAGGAGAACAACTGGAAGGAAACAGTCAGGTAATTATAGGTGTGGAGGCAGGCAGGACTGCAGCAAACTGAGCAGTTTGGCTGTTGCCTGAATAAAAATCAGGTAATCCTCGACACCAGAATTCCATCTCAACCTTTGTTATTGCGAGAGCCCCTACTGCACAACCCCCCTACATAAAGTCACCAAAATTGGAAACTGAGAAAAGGCTGTGCACCCAGTGAAATGCCATTTCACAGTCACGCCTCTCAACACGCACTATCACAACATCTGAACCTTTTTACCTTTTTTTTTTTTTTTACCTAAGTTGGTAAATCAATTTTTTTGGTGAATTGTTGACAAGGAGCTGCTATAAATGGATTGCAGCAGAGGCTATCCTGTATGACTGTTTTTTGGTGAATTGATTTTCAGATACAGAAGTACTTCATGGTTCACCAGGTGACATAAGCTTTCCTGGAAACCAACGACTGAGGAAAAGCTCACAGTGAGCAAAACAACACAGAATTTCTTAATGTTAATGTGTTAATGTGTTAATGTTATGAAACAATGATTTCGTGACAGGTGGTGCTATGTTACACTGTGTTGTTGTACTATATGTTGTGGCATTTCATGTTGTATGTCACGTTGTACTAAGGTTATGGTATGGGTATGGTTGGTATGTGTTGATGCATATTTGTGTTTGTGGCTGTACTGGTGTATTATGTATCTGTGCAGGGGTGTGTCCAGGTTTGGTCAGGGTGTTACAGTATACAAATGTCAGCAAACAGAATCAGGGGTAAACTTTAGTGTACTGGAGCTACATGCAAATTAAAATAAGATAACAGCACAATCACATCGTAAGAGTCATCTAACAACAGCTAACTGTACACAAAGCTACAAGCGTTATTGGTTGCGATACCACCAGTTTAACAACAGCTGCTGAAACTGACAAATTTCACTGATCAATCAAATGTCTATGAGGAACAGACTCTTCCCTTGACACGCCGCTGCTTCTGAGCTGTTTTGTATTATAGTCTGACGTGCTTACATGTCGTCTACAACAACTGTGTGTAGCAAAAGCAGCAGAGCAACTGCAGTCTTCAGTCAGTGACTGCACTGGATCTGTGTACATTGCTGTACACTCTGAAGTGTTTTGGCAGCACTCACAGCCCAATGTACAAAAAAAAGAGGCATAAAAATATGTTTTGAGTCACATAGAGCAGAAGCTGGTGGGCAGCTGGTGCAGACACTCATTAATTAAAACTAATCAGTCAGTCAGTCAGAGACGACTGGAAAACACAAACTTCTGGTACAGACAGCAAGCGTTTCAAGGTTTTATTTTAGCTTCACTTCTTTTGCTATGGTATGTAATGTCATGTTATGTTGTATCAATACTATTTTCCATTCCCTTACATCACGTTACATCCAATAAAGTAGTCATGTCAGTCATGCAATGCAAGGGAACAGAAGGAAGGGAAGTAGACACAAACAATCAAATGAGAAAAATAAAATCCAATGTGCTAACATAAAGTCACCATTCCAAACTTCAATCATACTTAAGAAACACAACACAAACCAACCCAAATTAACTCTATCCCTAACAGAACATAACATATGATATACACTACATACTGTACATGTAACAACATGTTTTCCATATGTACGTCTGCCTACTCTCTGTGTTTCTGTCTGTTTACCTCCCATCCTCTCTCTGCTCTGTCTGCCTGCAGCTGAAACAAAACTCTGGCCAGCAGCGATCTCTGTAATTGATCCCCACACAGGAATACATGACAGTGATTTTCCTTTTCACATTGTATTCATCCCTGCAGCATTCAACATGCCCCGCAGCATATGGTATAATGTGATCGCACACACACACACACACACACACACACACACACACACACACACACACTCACGTAAACATACACACTGAGTGGAGAAATAATATCTTCCTGTCCTGAGGACGAGATATTGATTGTGGCGCACCGAGCTCAGAGTTTCGATTTACACATTTAGAGTTTGACGGCAGCCGTGTCGGCCATTTGGCTGTCGTTAGCGGAAAAATGCTCATAACTTACAGCATAAATGGCTCAGCAGGAAATATAAACCCCTGAACACTGTGCTTAGTCTAAGAGAAAAAAGGAAAGGAATAAAAAATGCAAAAGGAGAGATGTGTTTGTTTGGACCAGATTTGTTCAATTAAAACATGTTTACATCACTGAGCAACAGTGTTGTGAGCAGGAATGTAGTTTTTGCTCAGTCTGTCTCACATTCATAGTTACTTGGAGGCTGCAGAATACAATATGCTGGTGGGAGAGGAGGGTGATTAGTACTTGTGTGGGCTGTTTGTTTTTCCCTGTTCTCAGCTCTGCAGTGGTTGCAGGTGAGTGTATGTGGGAGCTGGTGAGTTGTTTTGTATTTATGATTGTCTTCTGTTTTGTTGTGAGATATCTTATTAAAGACCATCAAAAGTCTCCCTCTCACTAACGCACTTCTGCGCCTGAGAATTGAGCAACAAAAAATTAAGTAATGGATTCTCGGGACGATTGCCTTAATGACATCCATCAAGCATGAATTCATTATAAGGTGCTTTTTAAATGGTTTTAACACTCTCACTCACTCACACACACACACACACACACACGCTCATAAGTCACACACACATAACAGAAGAAAGCAGTTAATAGTAAAGTAATGAAGACTTATGGCATAAACTCTTTATAAGCCTCTCATCGCTCATAAATCACTTAGAAACCAATTTCATACCAAAGCAGGGAGGAAGAGAGAGGAAGTCGGGATTGAATTGGCAAGAAAGAGGGAAGAAGGGATGAAGAAAGGATGAGTATGCAAATTGATGGAAAGAGGGCAGAGGGGAAGAAAGAATGAGGAGTTGGTTTAAAGAACAGAAGGTCTAGAAGAAAGGGGAAGAGAAACGGACGAGAGTGTTAAAATGAGAGAAGATGAGAAGCAGAGCAGTCGGGAAAGAAAGGAAAAGAAAGTAGATTTGAAACAAGAGATCAAAAGGAGGGAAAGCTGGATTTAAGGGAAGGAGTGAGTCAGGGATTATGGGAGTGTTGGAGTGACAAAGGAAAGGAAGGGAAAGGAAAGGAAAGGAAGGGAAAGGAAAGGAAAGGAAAGGAAAGGAAAGGAAACAGTATATCTGACAGTAATCTGGATAATATAGAAATTTTAGATGAGTCTTTCATCATTTTCACTGGAGGTTGCTAATGGTGGTGGCAATAAGCCTAAAAAAGAAAACCAACCAGACACCAATTGCTGAAAATCAATCACAAAATATTTTAAAATATAATAACTGCATTAGATACAGTAGGCAACTGTATCGACAGCTTCAGGTAAGTAAAGTGGATCCTCAACTTAATTTTATAATGTAATTTCAAAAATTCATCTCATGGGGTTCATATAAAACAGAGTAATCCATTATTCATCCACTGCTGCCTTCATGATATGGGAGGAAAGTGCAGTCATGTCATGTCAGAAATTATATCTCCCATTATCTTGTTCAGGAAACTAATCCAGTCTGAGTTAGACTATTGTCAGCTATCCAGGTTAAACAATTGCATGAGTGGTTTCTAGGTGCATAGGTGCATGACTTTGCAGTGGGAGCAGAGTGTCGTTGATTCTGAGAGAATTGCTGAACAAAATGTTTAATTCATGGTTAGATTTATCCACTGCGAATGGAAAATCCATCAGTTACTTCCAGGTGGGTGGATGTGCAGCTAGTTTGAGTTGGATTTCTGTTGTGTACTGCCAGGTGTATGAGTGCCCACTGGATTTTCATGTGGGGTTGCAGGGGTTCTGTGCTGCCTCAACAGTGCAGGTCCAAAACAACAGCAACAACAAAAAACACTGCATTTCCATTCAACAGTGTGCATTTCAGCAAACACACAGCGTATGCACCTTATAGCAAAGTTCTCGTAGAGAGCTCAATTGTTTAAAGTTGGTTTGTGTACATTTTAAAAGATTAATGCATCACTATGAAACTGTGATACCCACTAAGAGGATAGTTAAGGCAGGTTAAAGCTATTTTAACAAAGAGTGCATCACAAATAAACTCCACGAAAATGTGAAAAACCTATTTCCATTTCCACTTTGGTAAGCACCCCCATGTTGCTGTTGCCATGTGTGACACTACCTGTCGTGATTGGCTAAACTAATCTTATCACAGGCAAAAACAAAATGGTGCTCTATGTAGAAGTGTCTTAGGGCTGCCAAATGCCACAGTGACAATATTTATACTAACAAAAATAACAATAGTTAGTTTCCAATTTGGTTTTGATTTACTGACGCTCATAGCATGTACAGTAGAAACTTCAAAATAAGACTTTGTTCTTGGTTAATTCAGTATTATAAATATAACATAGACAGAGGGGGATACAGCTGAGCAGGCCAAAAGAAAATTTCACTCAAACTTACACACAGACAGAATCACAGAATCACAGACTGGAAACAGCTTGGAATAGACCTTGTATTAATCTGCAGGCAGAGCCAATGGAGACGCTCCTGGGAGGCTATTAGCTTCAGGAGTATTCAGCGCTCCATTTGGATTAGGCTGCACTGGGACGGGGATTAAACGAACTCTGCTGCCACATTACAATAGATCCAGCAACCCCCTGCTGTACCACTGGGTCACCTTTGTGGCTACTGTCTTTTGAACACAGCACAAAGACATTCAGATTCAAGAAGATATCTCATACAGTTTTAATAATATGATGGTTTGGTTTTCTGGTGTATTAGATTTGTTTTGCAGTCACGTTTGTTTTGATTTAACTCAACTGGATGATGTATTGACATATTTCTGGCTACCTAAAAGCCCTTTCAAAGCCATGTGTTTGTCACCTGTTATTTTTCTACAGCTTTTAACTCCCAAGAACCTCTCTGAGAATGATTTTATATCAGCATAAATTATTTAAACCTGCATTCATTGATTTGTTTGGCAACTTGGGGACAGCAGCTCTATCCTCTAGAGGGTCGTGGGGGGAACTGGAGCCAGTCTCAGCTGACACTGGGCCTGCATGTTTTTGGTCTGTGGGAGGAAGCCGGAGTACCCAGAGAGAGCCCACGCAGGCACGGAAGGAACATGTAGGGAGGGGGGCGGCTGGCTGGTGGGCTTGAACCTCCCCTTGTTGTGAGGCGACAGTGCTAACCACCGTCAAACTGCCACCCCCAATTCTTAATGAACAGTAAAAATATTGATTATAGCAGCTTAAAAACTGTCACCTCCTTTTTTTTTTTTTTTGTTTTTTTTTTTTGCACTTAAATCGCTCTATAGTCTTGGTTTAAAAACTAACATGGAAGCTACATAACATCGCCTGCTTGGCAGTCTTTCTTCCTGCATGCATCCCTTCAAGGGAGGTCAGAGATCAGGATCAGGTACAGAACTGCAAAATTCTGACATTCATTGTCTTGCTCACAGGCCCCTCAGAGGGGGAGGATTGCATGAAGACAAGGTGAAAAACAGTCATTATACTACTTAATATTTAGGAATAATAAAACAAGAACATGGCTACGATGATAATACCTAATAACTCCTGCAGCGATACTCAAAGCACCATCAGCAAATGCACTGGCTGTAAGAAAACTAATACCTGAACCACTGTGTTCTAAGTCATAACCCCAATGAGGATGTTCCTCACTGTGATTATAAGTCCAGCAATGTGGTGGGTCTGCAGCACCAAAGTGCCCATAATCACAGTAAAGGACATCCTGAAGAATATTAAGGTTTTTTATTCAGCAGTCACCGATGCATGTGTGCTGACTGAACCATTTTCTTTAAAGTAGTGCGCATACATTATGGCGGGGGCTTTCAGGGCTGCTCACACCTAATAAGCTTATTTATTCACACAGTACAGTAGAGCTTTGGACAGCCTGGGCATTTACATTTAGAGTATTTCAAGGTCCAGATGAGTTTGTTTGTCTTGCTTGAAAGTGCTGCAGTATGACCTTAAACACAAGTAAGGTGTTTTACATTACAGGGAAGGAAGCCGACAATAAAAATGAGTTTTAGATAAAGAGAAAAACAGAAAGTACAGCTTTCCTGCATCAAACTGTCTCTTTTATCAGAACTTCACCAGTTCTGTTGTCTATCAGGCCATCTGTCCAGCAGTAAACACCAACTCTCTACATTTAGATCATTTTATCTGCTCATAGGGAGCGCCAAAGAGAGAGAGAATAAAAAATGAAAAGTAAAGGGGTGAATGTGGAAGAAAAAAAATAAAGGGCATGAGAGAGCAGCGAGGATAAAAGGAAAAAGTCGCAAAGAATCAAAGCGAAAAATCAGAGGCTCGCTCCTCGTTTCCTGTTCCAGCTTCAGAAGGCAGAGACCGTTAACATGGAAAGTCCAGTCTCCTCTCTCTGACAGCCATGCAGGGGTCCGCTTCGCTTTAAACCATGTCACATACACTTTGAGGTAAACACCACACTTCTGCCTGAAGGCACCAATAAGCAAAGAACGTGTCATTATTATGCTTCATGGCTGTGGACAGAAGGTGGCTTGGAGTTCACTGATGACAGTTTTATCTTAAAAAAAAAAAAAAAAACGAATGAAGCAAGCAATTCAATATGATAGATAAGCATCAGGCTTAAAACTCAATACAGCAAAATGTGAAATTTTAAACCTTTATGACACAGAAAAAACATATTTGTGATATTCCAGTTTAAAAAAGTAATAAATACATTGGAATTCATATTTCTATAAATCTTAAAGAATTGGCTTCAGAGAGATTTGTCCATGGCAGAGTTTTGAATTAGAGGAAAGCCTCCTCTCTTTTTGTTCAACAATCCATTTGTAAAGATATAAATAACACTTTAATTCATTTTATTTGTAAAAATAAATGCCATCATCAGAAAAAAGATGTTTCAGCCGTCCAAGAGGTGAAGGTAGTGTAGAGTTTTCAGACTTCATGGATCTGAATATATCTGTCCGTCAAAACTGTCAAAAAAAAAAAAAAACTGTATTTGAAAGCTTCAGAATGTTTTTTGTATTTCAAACAACAGAATGTTTTTAGAGAAATGGGAGGCCAACAATCAACAAATATTATGTAACTATGATGTAACAAAATCATTACAAAAGATGAAGGAAGAAAGAAGACAAAGACATAATGTCATCAGCAGGTTCCTACTGCAGCAAAATTATGTTGTGTTGTTTTTTTGCAATTTTCTCCAGAAAGAATAAATGATTTACAACAAAAGATTGACAGGAATATAATTTTCCTTCCAGACTTACAAAATGATAATGCTCAAATTCTTAGTTATGAGAGATTTCTTAGATCTGAAACCTTTCTTATGGGTTAACATGCTGTTAGTTGGTGAGGGATGAGGGATGGGTCATGTAAATGACCAGACTTGAAAATAAAACTATTCATTCATTAATTCATATAATGGTAAATGCTAATAAATGCTAATGAAACTATTGCACATATTATTCAATATGTATTATTGAATATATTAATTATTCATTTACTATATTAATGATGAAATTGATGTCTGCTGTTGGCTGTTACATCACTCATGGTCTGTGTGACATATGTTCTTAATAAAGTTTGAAAAAACTTTAGGTTTGAAGGTGGTTTGGTGGTGACAGAAGGTAATCCGTTTGTAACCCAAAGCAACCCACAGTGAGACAGTGAGAGTGGGTCACAGTACATTGCAATGGGCACCAAAACCCCCAGTATACAAACCATACTACTAAATTTACTCCCCACCTATTGACATTACAGGTTAGACAATTTGATTTGAAAACATCATCCGTTCAAGTCCCCAGACTGGCTAAGCAAAGAGCAGAGAAGAAGGCACAGAATAGTTTCCCCTTATTACAAATGCCTTTGAGTAAGGCATAAAAATCCCCTAATTGCAAATGAAACTCTCAAACATTACACCTTTTTACAAGTGCTGCTGTCAGATATTTCTCACTTCAGGGTTAAAAACTCTTTACAGCTACAGCAGCACTTTACATGAACCAAGGCTTTGATACAAAATGCATTGAAAGTGTTTGGATTGAAAATTCTTTCATCTGACGGCAAAGCCAAATATTTCTACAGCACAAACAACAGTGAGTGTTTGCATACTCTTAAATTCAACCAGAGCCCTGAAAATAGTTTTAGCTTGACTATTATAAGACAGACACATAAAAAGATCACACCTACAGAATCTAGTCTAAATGTTAGAGAAGCAGGTTTGTGCTTCAAATCTTTAAACTGGCTGGAAAAGTCTTTGGGGGAAAAGTGAATTAAGAAAATGTTCACCAGTCACAGTAGCTTAAAGATTTAAAATGTTGGACCTTCAATCTACAAAATGTGGTGATTATAAACCTCTGTAAATATGATATAATATACAATATAGAGCTGGGCGGTTAATCAAATTTTATTTTCAATTAAGATTTTGGCTTCCAACAATTATGAAAACAAGATAATTGAGATAAAACAAAATCCAACGCATCTCTTTCCTTCACAGCGGTGCGCTTTCACCCCTCTCTAAACGCCCAAACTCACTCTCACTGGGAATCCACACAGTAAGCGAGACATGAGCGCTCTATCCATTCAATCCACACCGACTCCAACCTGCGTTCAGTGTCTCTGTCCACAGAAGCAGCCGTCTGACAGCAGCAGCTCAGGAGCTGAGAGGACAGCGGCCGGACAAACTGCCGTCACCAGGCTGACTGACAGCAGAAATTTACTGAACCAAAACAGTTTTCATGTCGGCTCCATGGGAAGAAATCGACAGTTTGTATTTATTGATTCATTGATTGTACACCCCCCCCCACCATAGCGAGTGAAGGGAATCTGCCTGCAGTGAAACAGGCAGCTCACAGACAGACTGGGAGCCTTGATCACTCAATGTAGATACTGTTAATAAGTTCAAAACACACAACAATCATACAACACATATACATATTTGTGTGATTTAAACAGCTGTCTGTGCAGATTACGCTTCACTAAATGCGACAGAAACAAACTGGGAGCTTCACTTGTGCGTCTCAGAGTCTGTGTGGATCAATACATTCAATAAAATGGAAGCAGTTCTGTTCCGTGGGTCAGTGAGTAATCGTGTTAAATAATCCTGATCTCAATATTGACTCAAAATAATCATGATTATGATTGTTGAGATAATCGAGCAGCCCTAATACAATATATTGTATATTTTAATACTTTTATTTCACCAACTCAGATTGAAAAACTAATGAAACATTTTCAAACATCTGCTAATTTAAAGAAATTCAGAGTTCAGGGTAAAAAGTCTTTCATCTGACTACAACAACATGCACATCATTTATTGTCATACACACATGCAGCGTATTCTGCTCTGCTAATTTCTCACTCTCCATCTCTGTCCTGGCCTCCTTGTTTCTTAATCACACCCAGTTTATTACAGTAGTCGACTTGATTAGGGGGAATTAGCGATCTGCAGCCCTCAGCTAGCAGGGGTTGAAGCCTCTGTCACTGGAGGGCAGATCGATGCTCAGTTAGCTACTGTCAACACAGCCTGTTAACTCTGCACTGCCACACAGAGGCACACAGAACCGCACTGCTGTGTAGTCTAAAGGTCAAAGGCCATGAGTAAATGTTAGGTTAAGAAAAAATATATTCACAATTACTGATGAATTATGAGGCATCGAGGTCTTTTTTAGAGGACGGATATAAACGTGTTGATCATCAAATCCCTCAGCACAGTCAAAGGTCATGAGAAGCATTTGTTGTATTGATATTAATACAAAGGATGCTCACAAAATGTAATGATGTATTATCAGTTCTGCACCAGCTGTCTGTTAAGCATGCTCAAAGATATTTATTTTATTTTTAAGCAGGTATGAATGTGCTCGGGTCAGAATTTCAGGCCTGCGCAGATACTTTCCACCTCTAATGATTTTGGCAACAGCAAGCAAAGCATTGATGGGAAATGTATCTGGAGAAACACACACCATATCACCGCATCAATACTAACGATAATGCTGCCAATTGTCTTGATTATCGTCTCATTTACAATTACAATTATACCAAAGTGTCATGAATAATTTGACAGAGACTAATTAAGGTTTGAATTGAGTGCTACACCGAGCACCTGCTGAATGCTGAGTGCAGTCAGGCTGCGTCTGTCTAGGCCCACCAGGCTGACGGCTATTTTAAGATGCATCATGCTTTCTGTTGTACGTACGTGTATGTCCGTGTGTGCTGGCTCTATATTGGGGGTGTGACAGCATGTCTTGTGGTAAGATGAGAAGCTGTTTTCTCTGCCAACAGAACGTGACCCAGTCTGTCTCCTCACTTAGTGCATACTCTCCCTCTCTCATTCCTCTTTCAGCGTTAATACGCTTCTTTGGCATGAGGTAACTAGACGTAGTTGAACATGATCTCTACATCTCTTTTAGCTTCAGCTTTGTTTTTATATGGAGCCATAATTATACGCCTGAACTTTATGTTAGTATTCAGGGAAAGTTACTTTATATAAATATTCCTAGAACCATTAGAGTTTGAGTTTGAAATAGGTTGTAGCAAGTATGAACACATCTGAAAGGATTTTATGTGTGACTTTATGACAACAGGTAAATCTGCTTTCAGCACGTTTTGGTTTCCTTACTCACTCAAATCACATGACAAGAATAAAAACCAGGATTTGGTTCCAACTGGAATCGATAAGAGAAATCAAATTCAGAGTTGAGAAAATCTCAAAACAATACCCAACCCTTTTATTGATTAACCAGCTTTAGGCTTAAGTAGCTTACATGCACAGTGTCACATTAACTGCCAATACAGCTTAAATTAATGAGCAATGACTTAGCTACAAGACAGCTGTAATCTGATTTAATGCTCTGTGTTTGTTATGTTTGAGGTCTGATTGGCATGAACAAGATGAAATCTTGTTGCTGAAGATTAAAAGCACTCAGTGGGACGCCCAAAAATACATTTTATTAATGAAATCAAACTCAGGTTCCTCGATGCTGTAAACATTTAGTGTAGAGCAAATCCTTTACTTGATTTTGCATCTTTTACTTTATGTCTGACCCGACTGAATTATTTTCCTTTGCAGATGATTTGTACCTCTTATGCTTTTTGTGAGATGATGGTTGGCTGTATTACTGTGGCTATAAGGGGTATTTTTGCTTTTTATTGCTTTGAACTGCCTATTGTTGACTGAAATCTGTGACACCAAATGATATATATACTGGTAATGACCACCAGCAGTATAAAATATTTTTTTGGCAGCTCATATTTACAACAAATCCAACTCGACGTGAAAGAAGCAGCAGATGGGAGGAGCTGAGGAGAGACTCTGGACGGTGTTATCTCTCCTCCACCCCTCCTCTCCTCTCTCCTGTCCCTCGCTCTATTAACCTGAGCTATTTGCATGGACTGTTCCATTAGACGGCTGGACAGCAGAGCAGATGAGACCAGAGAGAGAGAGAAAGAGGAGAAGACGACAGACAGCAGCAGAGAGCCTTGCAGGATAATGATACAACACCCAAGGATCCTGACAGAACAATTTCCTCTCTCTCCTTGTATTTTCTCTCTCTCTCCCTCACATACATTGTTGTCTGATGAGGCTGTCATGTTGAGAGATCAGCTGATCCATCTCTCTTTCTCTGTCTATCTCACTCTCTTTTCTTTCTATCCGTCTGTCTCTTCTCCCTCCATTAAACTTTTATTACTCCTCCTCTCTCTTTCTGTCTCTCGCAGGCACTCTGTTCCCTTTCAGTCTAATTCAGAAAATTACAATCCATGAATTTATAGAAGAATGTAATGTGGAGGAAATGGTATTATCACCTCCGGTCAGTGATCCTGGCTCAATGGCTCTCTTTTTTCCTCTCTTAATCCCACTCTGAATGATGAACATCTATCCATCCTATTATTTTTAGGAGGAAAAAATATGAAATTTAGGGAACTGGTGCCCAGTCTGCATACTTATTAGTGATAATCAAGTGTTATGGATACAAGCCTAATCTTTTTATCAGTCTGGGGTCAAAGATAGTGGTGATTCTAAAGTCTGATGGGGCCCCAGGCAGAAAATCACACAGGGCCCTTCTGACCAACTTTCGTTGCCATTACGTTCCCCAGAACATCTATCAAATAATCAGATATGAGAAAAAAGTATTTATAGAATCTATATATTTTTATTTTGACACATTTATATTAAAGGTATATCATTTATGACCCACTAGAAGTGTGTGGCGGTGTATTTATCTGCAGACACACTGCCCTCTGCCTGTATTTTCTTATTTTCTTATTGTTTTGCTGTGTTCAGGACGCTTTTGGGCGTTAACCTTTGGGCAGTGGGTGTGTAACCCCCAGCCAATAAGAGCGCAGGGTGTGAGGTCAGGACTTGTAGTGTAGCGACCAGGTTACACAGCTGTCTCCGTCTCTCTCCTCTGCTCTGCTCTGCTCTCTGTCTCTGTGTCATGGATGTATAAAGAGCTGTAGGTCTGTGTGTCTGTTGACCGAGGGCGGGGCTGAGCTACACACACACAGAGCAGAGAGGCCACAGCGGACAGGATGAATCTCTACATTCACACTAAATCCGGCAATGCGTGCGTTCCTGCAGGGTTGTGCGGAGGTGTGGGCGTGTTTATTTGTGCTTTAGAACGTAACCACCATGAAATAATCAGAAAATAACATTTTATTTCTCTGATTCACAGCTTTATTCTCGCTGACGCTACTCCCTCTCTACTTCACTCTCTAGCAGAACCCGTTGCATGCTATATTGCACAAACTGTCTGCTTTGTAAAGGCTGATGTACCTGTCAAGCTTCTCTATGAGCAATAACTGTCCCAAACATCAAGTTAAACTGTAATTTCATTGGTTAAATGACAGTGCTGTATACTGATTGGTATTGGTAACTCTGTGGTTAAGCCCTGCATCATGATCTCAGAGCTTCTGAATGGGTCAAACTGGCAGACATGTGCCAGAGACAGTTTCTCCTCTGCCTGCCAAACTGCCCTGACCTGCCTGCCTCTGTCTGAAAATGAACAGCGCCTGAGTGGGTGCTGTGTCATCTGAAAGCCCTTCAGAGATGATTAGAGTAAATGTTCCAGCGTCAAATCTCAGCCGGTGCTCCACCTGGCCCGATTCAAGCCAGCCTGAGCCCAACACCAAACTTTTTCACACTAAACCCGGGAAAAGCCAATGACACAAAATGATCAGAATGAATGATAAGCCATGATTTCTATACATACTAATTAGGGTTGGGTTTCGATAGCCGGTTCCAATTTGAATCTAGTAAAATGCTGTGAATCGTTAAGCTCTGACGCTTTTATTGAACTTCTTATCTCTCTTTATTCTTTTAATTAGCAAATCAAAATGTAGAAAACATTCAGGTAGCAGCTTCTCATTTTTAGTCAGTGCTGATTCTTGCCAGTTAAATGAGAAATGCTACTGGCGGCAGATTATATCAGCTGAAGGTGATTAATGTTAATTCCGTGGCGGATAATAGAAACTTATGGCTGTTGTCTGGTTTTCATGCTCTCTGCAAGCTGGTCTCAGTCAAACATCATTTGTGAGGGAGGGATACATCACTCAGTAACACAACTCTACGACCCAGTGTTTTGTAATTTGTAGTTCAACAAGACCGACAGAGTGGTGACTCTTCTCTAGAGAAATAATCTAGTTGATCACGTCACATTAAAGGCTGTTTAACTCCTAATATTTTTAGATAATCAATTTAATTGTCATGCGGGTGCATTTCCAGTATTTGGTAGTTTGTAAAAACTGAAAAAATTACACCTGTTATTTCAGTGTGTCGGAAACATTTTATTTAATAGGTTGTCAAAATGATATGTAACTAGTCTTACAGTACAGACTGTAGTGTTTCTGGCTTCTCAGACACAAAAAGGTGATTGGATAAATTAGATTTGATAAGGGATTCAGATTTTATAGCTGGATTCTATACTGGATTTGGCTTAGATAAAATGATATGAAACCCCATAATAAATATATCATTTAAAGTAATACTTATTAGTGATTAAAGTTGCTTATAGAGAGGCTGATCTGGGATCTGAAGCTTTTTCTACTGTTGCAGTTTGTTAATTTGAAAAACAGCAGTGGCTAAACGCCTTAAGTTTAAAAATTAGCTGGGAGCCTGGGTGCGTTTGTTTCCACATCCGTGTGTGGGTGTTAACTTGTGTTTGACAAAGTCTTCACGCCCGACTGAGCCACTTAAAAGCCAGTCAGCTAAATGTAATGTAATGTGTGGCAATGTTTCACTCTGCTAGAACATCTATATATTTCACCACGCTCGATTTGAACTGATGAACGGTCGACCTCCGATGTTAGCCGCCACGATGATCCATCTGCATTCTGGGTATTTCTCTGCTGTCATTATTGATCACTCCAAACAAGGAAAACAACCTTAGTCTCCCTCTCTGCACCTTCTCCTTCTGTGTGTGTGTGTATGTGTGTGTGTGTGTTTGTGTTTAAGCACTCAGATGTGTGTATTTGTTTGTGCCTGTCTTCATGTACTTAATATATACAGTTTATGTGTCTCCATGTACAATCATACTTAACATGTTAATATACAGTACGTATGTGGATTTGTGTGTGTGCCTGCATGAGTTTTTATACCTGGTTTGAATTTATATATCAGCGTGAGTGCAGAGTTGGTCTGAGGGTTAAATAAACTGTGTCTGTTTGAGGCCCTGAGCCACCAGGGGGTTCGTGTGTTTATTATTGTGTCAACCTTTGCCACAATTTAATTGACTTCCCAGTCTTAAAGCCAAAAATGCTCTTAAATGCCAAAATGTTGGGAATTAAGCTAACAAATTTTGTGACTATGACAAATGATAAAGTGGTGAACTCCTTGTAGCTCCTTCTTTAATAAGTGAGTCCACCATTTTTCTTTACATACTATTCTTTTGCACCCCTGTCTCACAGATGTACATATTATTACCAGATTATTACTATTGTGAGATTTTAAGAAATACAGTTTAGGGGCACTACATTAAGTTTTGGATGTTGCAGTGTTTAAAAAGCATGACAAATAACACATTTTGTGGGTATCATACCAAATTTGGGGTGAAGCAAATACATTTTGGAATAGCTGTACCAAATTTGGGGAGTATAAAAATCCATTTTAGGGAACGAAATCAAACATGAGTATTTTGAGCTAAAACAAATTACAACACATTTTTGGTGTGTCACACAAATTTAGGGATTAGTGACAGGTCCAAAAAAAAATGTAGGAGGTGTAACAAAATTTTTGAGGGGCTATACAAAATTTGGGGATTTAAGAGGTTATTAAATCCACCATAGCACACCAAAAAAGCTTGTTTTAGCCCAGTGTGTATGTGCGAGACTGTAAGCCAGGATCTATACGAGCCTGTTCATCATGCTGAGCTGGAACATACTGTTGTTGTTCGACAAAAGCCAGAAGGAGGAAACAAATTCAGGCTGAAATTCTCTAATCGTTACAGACCAGCCAACTGAAACAGCCAGGCTTTATGTGTGGGTGTTTGTGTTTTTATGTGAACACGCAGGCTTATATGTACGTACATAGGGCCTGAAAACCCTGTCTCTATATGATTGTGTGTCTGTCCATTCATAAGTGTGCATCATATTAAACAGTAACAGGAGGAGAATGGTTCATGAAAGGACTGTGTGAGTTGCTGCACTCAGCACTCTTCAGCACTCTTGGTTTCAGTTGGCTGCTCAGCTCAGGGCTACGCGGCGACAGTTTGACTGACCTCAGCTCAGAAAGGACAACCTGACAGCAGAAACAATGGACACGGAGGTCACATGTGTCTGCGTTAAGTCTAGATTGGGATCCAAAGATGGCATTTTCCATCAGCCTCAGGGTTCAAACCAGCAAACTACAAACACCTTTATCATTAACTGTGTAAAAGCTGCAATAAACAAGGTGATTTTATGAAAAGATAAGTCTGAAAACCAATGTAGGGCATATACAGAATAAATAATTAACCTCACACATTTGACAAATGATTTCCTAGTGTTCTGTCCAGCCAAACAACAGTATAGGTCTAAAATTCAGACCGGCAAAAACAACTTATAGTTACGTTTACGCCATCTAGCAGCCGTAGTAATTATGACCCGGGGAAGTGACGCAGTTCAGATGAGGTTAATATAAGGTGACTTGATGATATGATTTTGTCTTATTAGGAGTAGGCCAGGTTGAGTGGATGGTTAGTTAGTTAGATGGCAATAGCTGGATTTCTGTGTTTAGATGGTTTAAACAATAATTCTAGAGCGCGAGTTCCACCCGGAACGTTTTGGCAGTGCACCACTTAGCTGTAGCATGCTTGTAGGCTACGTGGTTTAACCAAGGTAGCCTGGTTACCTTGTAGTGTAGCTGCTGTCACAATGACAAACGAGAGAGCCATAACACTGACTGAGTGCAACATTATTATTAAAATATGCTCCGTTATCTCCCTCCCATCTCTGTGACAGTCACCTTTGGAGGCGAGGTTCAATCGGTTGGTGGTTCGATCCCCGGCTCCTCCAGTCCGTATGTCAAAGTGTCCTTGGGCAAGATACTCCCCAAATTGCTCCCGATGGCTGCGCAGTGTGTGAGTGTGTGTGTGAATGGGTGAGCATAGAAACATTGTGGGGCGCTTCGGATAGGAAGCGCTGTATCGCTAATGAGCAGGTTGGCACCCTGCATGCATCAGTGTATGAATGTGTGTGTGAATGGGTGAATGTTGGCATGTACTGCAAAGCACTTTGAGTGGTAGATAAAACTAGAAAGGCGCTATATAAATGCCGTCCATTTACCATATCTCCAATTTTGTCAGCAATTCACAAAGGTCTGCTGCTGTTTCACTTTGCTTCAGAGTTTTGTGGTACAGCCGATAATCACAAAATGATTAAATTATCGTCAAGCTCCTTTGATTGTGGTCTAACAGAGTTGAAAGATGTTAGAAATCTGTGATGTCAACTTCAACTCTCTGATGCTTTGAGAATCTGATTAGTTTGTTGTTTCATGCACTCAGGCGTCCGCTCTGTCACCTGTGCTCATTTTCTCCTTTGTTTACTACCTCGCTCGGTGGTTCATTTGTTAATTATTCATCTGATTCTGATAATCAGTTAATTTAATTATGTACTCATTCAATCTCTAACTCATTATTTGTTTTGGTTTTTTTTTACATTTTTATACATCTGTTTGATGCGCCGATCAGCATCTGCAGTTTTTTTTCCCCCTGAGATTCATTTGACTGAAAGTTGTTATTAGTGAACTCTGCATGCTGCTGGGAGAACAGAAGCCCAGCAGCTCCAAACTGCAATAAAACTCAACTCAACTCCCAAACTTGTGTGTGTTTGTGTGTGTGAGACTGTATGTGTGTGTGTAGGTGGGTGTTTACTGCAGTGTTTTACTTGTAATTATCAACAACTCAGCAGGGGAGACTGATGGTGCTTTTGTGTGTGATTGTGTGCATGTGTGTGTGTGTGTGTGTGTGTGTGTGTGTGCCTGTGCATGAAGGAGACGTCGGAAGGCTTCAGCATGAAGTTACATCCAGCTGTTTGCAGGATCATCAACAGTAACCCTGCACTGCACAAATTCAGACGACCAGAATTTGTCTGTTTCAACTGAAGAAACTTTGCAGCCATACTGAGAGAATACATGCAAAAAAATATAATATTAACAATAACAATAATAATAAAAATGTCAAAATGTGACACAACAGAAGAAGATTATCTGGTCATTTGCTGTTTAAAATACTATGGTTTCAACATATTCTTGAATACAACTTTGCTCATTTTGAGAACAAATTATGAAAACTTTTCTGCCAGCTAGTTGCCAGAATCCTCTTGGGCAGCTTCACTTCATAATTTATTGAAAACCACAAAGTGGAACAACAAATGTCTGGAAACTAAATAATTTTAAGCAATTTCCTTCACTTTCCAGCCTTCATTGCTGACCGTATTTATGAACAATAATCCACGAATCATTAAATATACAACAAATGACAAATTTGGGAATTTGTGAGCACTATAACAAATTTTGTATTTATAGAAAAAATTGTGGGTGCACTGAAGCAAATTCTAGGATTTTAAAGAGCTGTAGCAAATTCTGTGTGTATAATTACTGACAGATTTTGGAGCTTCTAATATAAATACAAAATGCTTGTTTTTCCCTAAATGGAAGTTTTATTTGAAGAACTGACCTGGGCTATCTCTGCAGAACAACCACAGTAAATTATAATCAGATTACATCTAGACACCCCATGCTAACACTAGCTAACGTCTCATTGTCTTGTACTTGAACCGTAGCACTGAACATGCTCTTAGTTGTTTGTTTGGAAGGGACGCACTTACAGTTTTTGATGACAGCTCGTGTTCCTGTGGAGTTAGATGCACTTAATCACAGCTTTGGACAAAAGTGTCAGATCCAGGGCAGATACTTACATTGAAAAGAGGATTGGGTATCAGCTAGACATGACCAGTCCACATTATATCATTTCACAGTCATTGTCATTTTATATGTTATACCTGTATATGTTAAATTATATGCTCCAGTCACAACAGGCCGCCAACTCATTTTTGTACATGGATTTTAAGAATGAAAAGAAAAAAAGCAGGATTGGAGCATCCCTAAAATTAATGTAATGTAATGTAAGATGAATCAAATTGAAAGCGCAAACTAATAAATAATTCAAAAATAATCAATAAAAACTGCTGCTCCTGCTCCCACTATATTATTGAACTTAAACTAATTTACAGTCACATTTTCACAGCAGAGATTCTCACTTATGTAGTAAGAAATCTTAGATTACTTCATACCCTTGTAAACTAACACATTCATAGCAAATATGCAATGAAAATTGGATCAATAATATTGACTAATTTGGATCAGCTTGCCGCTGACTGTCAGTCTATCTTCCTCTCTCTGTCTCTCCTTCTCTTTTTTTCTATCCATCTCTTTCTATCTGACTTTTAAATCCAAACACACACACACACACACACACACACACACACACACCTGCAGGGATCAGGCAGTATTGACTGTTCCCTGGCTCCAGCTCAATTTAAATAAGACCTGAAGCTGAAATGAGAGAAGATGGAGTAGAGAGGAAAAGAAGGATAAAAGAGGAAGGAGGAAGAGTGCGAGGACGAAGAGGAAGAACCTAAGGAGGAAGGAAAGAGAAGAACAGATGGGAAAACAGATAAAGGGAGGGAGAGAGGGAAAGAGAGGAGAGAGGAGAGGAAGGATGGTCGAGACTGTCGGGGCATGAAGAGGATCAGTGCTGCTCAAAACAAGAGCAACACACACACACACACACACACACACACACACAAAGCACAAAGCACAGGAAGACAAGAAGAAGTGGTTGTAACAGCGATATTTCTTGTGCGGAGTGGCTGTGACAGGATGGTTGACAGGCACTTACACCAGCCAATCAATGAACCCAGATCAATATGTGACTGGACCAATCGATGGCTGCCACAACCCCTGTGACACACACACACACACACACACACACACACACACACACACACTCACATGTATACTGCCATTACACGCCCCCACTTGAAGCCATGTCAAGGTAGACAGTATATAAATTTCACATTAAAGTGTGAAATGAGTGCAGAATTATAATAATTATCATATTTCACAGCATATAATTGAATTCATTTATTTTTAATACTGATGTGTTACTGGTCTATAGGCCGTATAAGGAGGCCATGTATCGACTGTGCAGTTCTGTCTGTGTCTCATGTTTAATTTAATGTAATTTCCAAACCCTCAAATTCGACTTGTGAGAAGCAGAAATCACAAATTGCTTATGTGATGTTTTTATTCAACAATAATATACAGTAGTTTTTAACTTTTTAGAAGCTTTTATTTCTTATAATAATCATTATGCTACCTTTAAGTTATACACCTGCATAATTTAACAATTGCAATGTTGTAATATAATTGTCAAGTCGCATGCATCAGCCCTGAGCTCTTCCCAGGTGAAAAACATCCTCTGTGTACTCACAGGTACGCAGTGCCGCAGACAGTTTCACCTACAATTAATTCATACTGCAGATATAAGAAAATAAAACTACAGAGCAATGAAAGAGGTCATACCTTATCAGTGCAGCACTATTCTTTACAAATGTGATATTAATAGAAAATGTTAATCAAGTACAACATTACATGTGCGGGTATGCTACTGTAGTGTAAAAGTATGATGACTTAAAATGACTTCTGCTTGTGTGACCACACCCAGCTGTAATGTAGCATCGCAAATAGCCAATTAGGACCAGTTCAATCAATATGTATAACACCATGGTTTTTCTATTTTCCTAATCTGTTGCGCCCCCTCTGATTTATCTTGCAATCCCTTGAAGGGGTCCAGAACTGCAGGTTGGGAAACACTGCCCTAGACATCTCACTGCTTGATACCATCAATAATATAATCAGTGTGCCTTCTAAGAGTTATTTTGTGATGAGCTCTGGACATTACTTTTGTAGTGAACCCATTTTTCTTCAACTTGCTTTGTCTGCCTCTACTGAGAGACATAAAACAACGAACACAATGGACCCAGCAGTGCAAAACACAACACCATTAGCTGTGTGTTAAAGTGTTTCAGGCTGGACTGTTTCTTTAAGTTTCACTATCCATGCCTGAAATATACGAGGGCTTAAAAACTCTCTCTTTAATCTGCCTCCTCCCCTTCCTCGCCGTCTTGCCTTGAAGTGGATTTAAGAGGTGAAATCAATGAGACATCAGAGCTTCACTTGGATCCACCATCTCAGTCTATTTCAAGGAGCAGCTCTGCCTCATGTTTCAAACACTCCGTGTGTTTCCTCACAATGTAATTCCCTGTAATTCTTTGCACTCATCAACAAAGCACAAATACAAAAGAAAAGTGGGAATTTGGAGAAAAACACTGCTGCAAAGATGAAAAAGGGACAGAATCCAAATGTATTGAGGCAAAATAAGCGGCAAACAAATCTAATCAGGTATCAGAGCAGATACAGTTGTAACACTGTGATTGTTTCGACATGCAGTCGTCTCAGAGGCAGAGTAGGACGGTTAGCTGAGGCGCTAGCTACGGTAAAGCTGCTTAGCGTCACTGTCACTCTGCGCTGTTGTAGAGCACCGGGGTGCTTCAGAGCTCAGGTTCCACATCAGCAGATTACCCACAATACACCAAGGGGATTTCCTCGCCTCAGAAAGCTTTCTGCCGTGGTTTGTGCTGTTTGTTAAATTCAGTGTAAACAGTGGTAGACGTGACGGGAGTCGTCATGAGCTCCCTGACAGAGAAACTTCTTTGACCCAGAGATCAAGCTCAAGCTCAGGAAGTGGAAGCTTCTCTCCTAAAGGACTTCAAAATGTCCTGTTGGGGCAAAGAATCAATACATTGGTAAAATCTGATTGAAACTGTTCGATTCAATTTAATGTTCAAGTATCCATGCTTTGGTCAAAGTTTCAGAGAGATTTAAGTCCAAGTGTCACAGCTGGACATAGTCCAGTTATATTGGCCTGAATAGGTATTTATACTCTGTAACACCATTTTTTCACAATAAACCAGTCAGATGTGCAGATTCCATTTTGCCAATTGAAACCCAGTCTATTAAAATGTCCTCTTGTGTAATTTCAAACTGATGAAAAAAAATATATATATTTTCAATAATTACTGTCACTGATAATCTGATAAATAATGTATTGGCCTGAATGTGAAATTAAATTTTATTTTGGAAATTAAGCTTGTAAAATTGGGGGTCGTCTTATATCCGAGAACATTACTTGTTCAGAAGATCAGAGTTTATTTTTGGATGAAGAGAGTGATGGTGTAACAGTGGCTCCTACAGAGAGTGTTGCATTATGGGCTGTTCGTAGTCTTATTGCTGCTAAGCTAGAAAGTGCCTGCAAATCCATTTATAGTGCTTTTTTTTAGACTCAATCAGGCCTAAAAGGGTTTTGTTAGCTTAGTTTAACCTACACAAGTTTCTGAAGGATTTTGTAACGTCTTTTTCTGCCACAGAGGAAATAAATTCATGAAAAGTGAAAAGGAGTTGCAAACGTCTTCTGAAATCTTTAGTGCAGAAGAGAACCGTGGACTGAATCAACTGTCAAGCTGCTACGAATTACTGCTGTCACAGATGATGAGGAAAAAAAGGACAAAAGGGGAGACTGAAAAATGCTATCTGCCAGAGAAAATGATTGTAACCATTTCCAAGAGCCTGACAGGAGAGTGTGTGAGTATGTGACTGATAGATAAGCTACACAAATGTGGGATTTATGTTCTGCTTTAATGGTATCATTTCATGTTAACGGAGCAAGGCCTTGAGGGTAGGACTCTTCCCCTTGGATTAATCGTATCTCGGGGACTAATGTGAAAATGTGTTATATCTTCAAAAAGTGTTTCGCTATAAACAAGTATTGGGAAAAGGGTTGTTTTATAATGAGGGTCATCTTATATTCAGGCCAAAAGGGTAATTAAGTAAAAAAGCCTGAAATTGGAGAACTAGCATGATTTCAGACCTTTGACTCGCTGCCCACAACTACAATTTTTTTCTGTGATTAAAATAGGACAGGTGCTTGTGAGGGAGATTATTGCATGAATTTGAAAAATGCTTGTGGGAACTTCTGAAAGGTTCAAATGCTTAGTGACAGTCATAGAAACCATGTTTGTGCATCTGAATAGTATGTTCCTGTGTGAAAGAGAAACAAAGAACATCTGTTCATGCCAAAGCAGATCCTACCATGTCTGATTGGGTAGCCACGTACACAGTAGTCACAACAACTCCTAGAGGTTGGTGAGAAAGTGATGCAGGAGTATTCACCCCACTCCTCAGGGCTCAGCAGCAGCTTGTATGTCTGTACTGAGTGTGAGTGTGAGCATTAAAGAAAGTGTGACAATACTGTTTGAGAATTGGTTCTTTTCTCATTGAGGTCAAGCACAACAGGTGCATTGCCACGACAATTTGAGGGCTCGTCCAGGATGCCAATCTCATTCCTTCCTTCATCTATTTCCAAACAGGTTGAATCTGTGCACAGCTGGTGAAGGAACTACAAGCTGCCTAAGACCCAGGAAGACTACCTCCGCTGAGGAAGGCTCGTAAACATCTCCCGTGGCAAGAGGATTACAGATGACGGTTTGAATAGCATGGCATCTAAAATTAAATGAGGATACAGTACTGAAGACCACAAAAGATGTCTGAAAGGTAATGACATCCCATTAGGGGTGACGACCCATTGACGAAGGAAATAATGAATAATGTCAATTGAATGTCTGATTAAGTGATTAAGAACCCAAAGTGAAATCGAAGGGTGAGATCACCTAGGAATTGCACGAGGTAATAAAATGGGAAAAGGTCAAAGTAAAAAAGTACCTACTGCACATTATCAGGATGTGCAAAAATAATGTGTGTTAAAAATGGGCCGAGACAGACAGCAAAAACAAGAAAGACAGCATAAAACACAAAAATCAAGGGAAAAAGGGGGGGAAACTAATCAATGTCCTCAGTTCTCATTCCAGAAACTCTTGGACTTCTTCCCGATGCCAGTCGACCATCAACGCCAGAATCCAGGTCCGCTTTCAGACCAGTCACCACAACCAGATGCAAGCCAACAAGACATATGTCCGAGCCCGTGTGACATGGTTCGAGATGACCTGGATCAGATAGCGATGGGAGAGTCTTCAGCCAGTTCTTCAGCCCACCGCCCCAACACACCGGAGGCAGAGAAAGAGGAGAAATGATAGAGGTCCCCAACCCCAGAGAAGACGGCAGAGAAATAATGTATGTTTGCCGCCCTTGGACACACGAAGAAATGGCACCTGTGGCAAGCGAACGCCCTGACATGTGCAGTCAAGGGGGCTGGAAATACGTAATTATCCTGCGCCAAATCATTGAACAATACCAGCCAATGCTATCCATGCTGAAAAGACCCAGAAGACAACCTCTCAGACAGGTGACTGTGACCCACCTGCAGGGGGACCAGTACGATGATGAGGCATGACGGGCTGTGGAGGCAGACGAGGCCAAAATTTCTGGTGAACGCACCCCCAACACCACACACACACACACACATTCAGGATAGAGACAAACACATTCAAACAACAAACATTTCAAAATTGCCTAGTTCTGAGGTAATGCCACAAATAATGTTCAAAATCTGGGACAGCGATATCATGTATCTGGCAGATTTTGGGGCAACAGTATCAGTAATAAAACAAAGTGAGTTTCTAACTCCACCTAAATTGAGTGGTAGATATATTTATACTGTAGGAGCAGGAGGCACTGCAGTGAAAGAGAGATATACTACCCCTCTAAGAGTCACCACAGGTGACGGAGATACACTCAAATCTCACTCTTTTCTCTCTTAGGTAAATTTACTGGCAAGAGATTTAAAGTGTGCTCTGAGGTTAATTCTACATTGCACAGAAGAGGGCATACAGGTAACCAGGCAACAACCAAACATGGGCCAATTTGTGTAAATGGGACAAAGCCAGTCACTATACATCTACTAATGGGACCTGATATCAACTGGTCTGTGGTCGAATGCCTCAGAACTATTATCAGCAGAACTGATGTCTCACTCTCATATGTTTATGAAACTGATAGACCTACATTGTATGGCCAGGGTGAGCTAAAAAGAGGAAGCAGATTTTGAAAAGAGTTGGTTCAAGAAAGGACAGGAAAGTAATTTGTTAAGCAGTAATATGTTATATAAGAATGATGAAATGTGTGCATTGTCAGTAATTCTTCCATGCCCACTGGTCACATCCATGTGTCACTGGCCAAATCTCCTTTATTGGAGTGCTCATCAGGACTCAAATGGATAAACAAGGGAGAAGGAGTGCAATACTCACCCTTGCTAAAAACATACAGACGCCCATCTGTGAGTTCATTCATTGGGGCGAGATCTGTACATTTAACTGTAATGACCTCAAATTCGAATCTGAGTTTTCCCAGCTGACAATAAATTCACAAGAACTAAAACAAAATGTACCAAATAGTATGTGGGCTAATGGTAAATATGATGTAGGGATAGTGGACAACATGTTGACAACAACAATACCCACTGAAACCAGAAGCCGCTAAGGGAATCACACCAGTGTTCAATAGTTTGCTATCAGCGGGACTGATTGTGCTATGTTCAATCCCTGTTTTCCACTCAAAAAGTGGCGACCGGAGGGTCTGACTTTACCTGCAGGTAGTGTTTTGACACAGTATGCAGATGACCTAGTCATCTGTTCACCTACTCAGGAAGCATGCGAAACTGAAACAGCGACACTGCTGAAATATTTAGCAGAACAAGGTCACAAGACTAAATCTAAATTGCATTTTTTATTACCCACAGTGACATTTCTTAGGCATGAGAGAGAAGGGAAAGTCCCTGAGCCCTAAAAGAGTGGAGGCTATCCTAAAAGTTCCAAAACTAAAAACAACTTTCAATTAGTCAATTGATGTGATCTGTGTGATCTGTGATTATGCCTCACTGGAAACTCCACTTCCAGCTTTAACACATGGCCATGGCCTCAAACTGACCCAGTGACTTGGACCCCCAACTCAGAGACCGCATTCACACGACTGAAGCAGGCCCTCACATCCACACCTACTTTAGGACAGCCAGACCCAAACAAACTGTTGACCAGAAAGGAAACTATATTACAGGAATAAACAGTCAATACACTGGTGAAAATGAGGTTTATTATGCAGTTGTAAGTGACCATGACATACGTTTACCAAACCATCTGTCAGCCCAAGCTGCAGAACTGTTTGCATTCACACAAGCCTGCATACTGGAAAAAGACAAAACATTAACTGTGTATACAGATAGCAGGTACGCATTTGGAGTAGTAGATGATTTCGGTACATTATGGAAAATGAGAGGATTTTAAATTCCACAGGAAAACCCATCTCACATGCACCTTTAATCCATAACTTGCTAACATCTATTCTACTCCCCACTAAGACTGCTGTCTGTAAATGTGATGCTCATACTAACACTGACTCTGTTTCACAGGGAAATGCGAGAGCAGACACTGCAGCGAAGAGATCTGCAAAGCAGGAAGTCATGCTTCAAATGTCACAGCACACAGATCTAAAATCAGTGGTGTAGCATAAAAATCTGGGCCCCGTACATGTGCAGCCTCAGTGGGCCCCCTTCCACTTTAATGCATCCACTGTCACTGCTGTGCAAATACCCGATTCAACAAGTTGGTATATTGCATCTGCAGTTCGTTTTAATTTAAGTTTGACTGTATTACATAATCAAAGACAACTAAACAAGACATCTTCATGTTCCAGGGCCAGAAAAATGGAGCTTGAAAAATTGCATGGATGATGCACAGATTCTGTCTACACTGAAAATGACAGGACTGATACATCACTTGTTACTGAGTGGTTAGGGCAAAATTACAACCCCTCCCAAAGAGAGAACGGCTAACATGAACACGACATCAGACTCAGTAATGACTAGAAAACAAAATGGAAATTCAATTAGATAATCAGGATAGTTTTGAGCTGAAAAGATTAAGAACAGCTGACAGACAGTAAGGATTTGTTTGGTGATTGCAGGTTAAGAGATCTAAATGTCGACATTACAGCTGGGCTTAATGTTCTTTAGACTTCGAGGTTACATGTAACAGTTGTTTCCACAGCATTTAAATTACTAAGGTTGAGAGTGCAGTTACAACCTGACTGACACTGAAATATGGTCATGACGTGTTTGAAACAAATCCTGATAATCAGACTGAGCCTCTGTCTTGTTTTCGCTTCAATATTCAGTCTGACATTGTGTTCAAGTTAGCTGTTTTGTGTTTGGGAGGGGTTGTCCTACAATCTGAAGTGACTGACATACCTGCTTCGTCTATGTCATTTCCAATCGACATGGAGGTGGCTGCAGCAGTTTGTCGTTAGTTTAACGTTTCATTTAGGTGTTGCTATTTCTGTAAGTACAACAACCTCTGCAGTAACTGTGTCAGTTCTATCCACACTTTTTCCTATTTTCTGTCACTATTTTTCTGACTAACTGCCCAAAATCTGGACAGTGATTTTGAGGACTGAAACCAGGCTGCTTGAAATAACAGATATATGTAACAGACGCCTAAAAAACTTTTTGTTCATTTCTAATAAGAACGTCTAGATATCTGTTGACTTGCAAATCACCAAAACAGTGTTTACAAGAAGCAAGCAAATAAACTAACGCAGTTAATGATGTTAAAAGTTTTTGGAGGTCAAATGTGTGTTTTCAAATCCCAGCCTTTTTCCAGAACATCGGTTCAGAGCGAATCTGAGCCTCAAGGGTGTTTAATGTTTCCTCCATCTGCTTCTGATACTAGACACTGTGAACATTCATCACTGGAGCAGGTAATCAAATAAACAAACTTGACGAGGGAAAATAAAAATCATTCAGTGTCAGAGTTCAGAGGGGTTTCTTTTTTCTGGGCTTGTGATCTGGGAAGGATGATGAGCGTCAGTGTGGGAGGCGACAAAGCTAATACAGTGATTAATGTTTAGCTGCATGTTGTGATTCATGGAAACATGACTAAGTGGTTGACTGAGTGTGAAAGGACGCTGACGCCAGTGTGTGCGCACATACACACACTCGTGCACACACACACGGACGGGGTTATCGAATGACTGCATGATCTAGTTAGCGATAAGTGTTCAAGGATCACTGGGTCACAATCCAATGAAATAATTAGTAACCAAGTCAGTGGACTGTTGTCTTTTATCTCTCCGACAGCACAGGCCTGTCTCAGGTTGCCGATGGTTACGAGGAAGATGCCTCCATTTTGGAGCAGTGACAACAAAACACTAGAGCGTTATCACATCTCCCACTCTGGCAAAACAAAGAAAATGACAAATGTGTGCAGGGTGGTGTTCAGTGGTGCTTCAGAGGAGAGAGAAGATGATCATTTTATACCCTTTTAATGTCACTGCTTCAACGTAGTGATATTTCTCTCATAACCAGTGGACGCCTCTGTAATCTCAGCCTGTTGTGTTGGATTTGATGGATTATAAGAAAGGTAACTTCAAATCACAAAAATCAATTCAATATACTTTTTGTATTCTGTTTATGACTTATGTCAATTGTATGTAATTTGTTATTATAAATTCTACCTTCCCTACACACTTGGGGGCGATTGCTTAAAGGGGACATATCATGCTTATTGTGACTTTCTGTCATTTATATACTGTTATAATGTCAGATGTCTATGTTAAAGATGGTCAAAGAGGTGAACAAATGTGAAAATGTTCCATGATGATCAAAAGCCAGAGCTTCAGCCTGCTCTGAACGCTCCATTTGCAAAGCTGTGATGATGTCAGTCCAATCACCATTCACAATTTTTTAACTGTAAATGATGCAAAGATATTCCAGTAGAGCCCCAGAATAAAAATATAGAGCTGGAAATGTGCATGATCCCATTTAATCATCCAGAAGTGTTTCAGGCTCCTTAATAAGCGTTGACCGAAAGTTCTTGCGGTGGTTCTGATGAAGGCTGGTTTGTTGACACGCACAAGCCAGGAAATAAAAATAGCTAACTGCAGACAGATTATGGAGAGATTTTTTGTGTTTTCTGGAATACTGTCCTGAATGTTGCTGTGACTTAGCGCTAAACTCACTTGGGGAAAGAAAAACTGTTTTGCATCTCACAGGAAACCGAATGTCTGTGCTAATCGCAGAGTTCCAAAAAAAGAACATAAGCAACTCATTTATCTAACTAACAGATCAGCAGTTTATTCAGCACATTAGCTGAAAATACAACCTACCATAATGATCAACACATGAGGTGATTTTTTAAAAATATTTTCCACCACTCAATTGCCGCCTTTTTCCTGAATTTGTTTTGGGGACAGAAAGCAACGTAACACTGTTTGTTTACCTTTGTAATAAATGTAAACAGCTAACAAAACCAGCTAACTGACGGGAACCAACTGGAAAATGCATATTTAATCATATTTTGGCAAATATATGAGTGAAACACAGTAAGGATACAGATGGACGGGAGAACATATTTGCCAAAAAGTATTTGATAGTCAAACAGGTTTTCTTTTTTTTTTTTAAACAAAAAAAATATTTGTGACATATATTTAGAATTGAAATAGGGTAAAACTATATATTTAGGGCCAAATGATAACAAGGTGTTTTTCTAATCATTTCACCTTCGAAAGTTGCATCAAAGCTCCTTTTTTAAATTTTGCATTGTATAAATCGGATTTGTTACCATTTATACCATTTATCTTAAACTGTACAACACATTTTCTCCCTGTTTTCCTTTGTCTTGCACCAGAATGGTTTAATTACGCAGTTCTTGTTGCCATATCAACCTATTGTGTAGTACTGTAGGACATGTTTCCTCTCTGTACTGTATCAGCGCATTGTCTTCATGCTTGGATCTAATCCCTGCGGTGGAGCGGCTGTTGGGCTTACAGACTGTCTGTCTGTCGGAGAGCAGACGGAGGGAGGTTCCCCTGTACGCTGAGATAATAGCAGAGCAGTGGAGTGGAGTGGTTTACACACACACACAAGCACACACACACACAGCCTCTCAAGCTCTGCATGTGGCAATTATCTCTCCCCTCAGCAGCTTGTGGCATCTCCCTCCTCCACCTCTCTTTCTCTACTCTCCCTAATCTCTTGACTTTTCTTCCTCTCCTTCCCTCCTCCTCTTATAACCACCTTCTCTCCTGTATCTCCCCATCTTTCCCTAAGCCATCTATAGCTCTCCTCTCATCTCTTTCCTCCCCTCCTCTTTGCTCCTTCTCCCTCAAACTCGAGATAGTGACAGAACGCGCCCCCCATACACAATAACATCACCCAGTCCCTCCTCCCACCCCAAAAACACCAGTTTTTTTTTTTAAATTCAGTGACTGCAACACACAGATATGTGCAACCCAACACCTGAGTGAGCAGACACTTTGAACATAAAGTGTCAAAATCAGACAGTCTGAAATGCAAGACTGTATAAAAACATGTCGACCGTAGCCTGGAGTTTGTGTTTGCCAGTCGCCATGAACTCTGTAGACTACTGGAACCACAAACGTTTAACTTAGGTGAGTAACTCATGTCCTAATTTCTACTTAATGAAATTGTTATGAGACTGTGATGATTGAATACATTTTGTATAACAGTAATAGATGAGTAATAGAACAGTTATACATGTAATAATGGCCCCTCCTAGAAATCCTGTTTACACTAAAATTAGATTAACATCACACTCTTTGCTCCTCTAAACATTATAAACATGTCAAATGTGCCCATAATCACAATAAAATTAGGCATAAATCTGCTTCACAACCATGTAAAATGTGCAGCCACAGTCTCTTCCTGTCAGGAGTTAAGTCTTGTAGTATTTCCAGATTTCCTCCAGCCTGCAGGCTATAGGAGTCCAAGCCAGCATCTTCGAGTCAAAAGCTTGCTTCTCTAATCTTTAGGTTATCGTTGCCCCACTGGGAAAATAACAGACCTGGAGCCTCTTCTCTAAACCTGCTGTGCTTTCTCTACTTGAGCTTTCCTTTAGAGCGGTAATCTGCCAGCTTCTCTTGTTTTTGTGTCTTTACAGTATATTCAGTGTTGATGGGTTATTGCTGAGGTGTTTCTGCACTACATTACCCAGAGATCACCAGTCAATCAAAAAGTGTCTTTCCTTGGATTTCGTTGTGGCAAAGTTTGAGTTTCTCTAGATTGTCTGCTCAGCCACGGTCACTATCACTGCTCATGTAAGCTACACACTTCACTTGTGTTTTTGTTTGTTTGTTTGTTTTTAAATACACAGCCAATCAAGATGAAAATGTTAAATAACATGAAAATGTATGCTCATATTAGCTGTATGACTCCAAGGTCACATCTAGGGTTTGTTAATGGACCTTAAAACGTTTGCTGGCTGCAATGTGTCGACTAACGAAAATGTTGAAGCAATGAAAGTTGGCATGAATACTGGGTCAGATTTTGAGTCTTGTTTGCTTATTGTTTAGTCAGATATGCCTTCGTTAGATCATTAGGCACTTTACAACTTCAGTTAGTCCTTTTATGGCTGCTATTTGTTAAAATTAAATTAAACAGTTGAGCAGGTGTTTTGTAAGGTGTCCCAAAAAGTATTCTTTTGGTATCTGCACTGGTATCAAGCATTTGAAATAAAACCCAACTCTGGGCATGACGTGTCATTACATCTGTATTTATTTACAGCATTACAGTCATTTGACTTAATGCTCACATTTTCAACCGCACAGTGTCACTGTCTAACTGATGGCTTGCTGTCCCTCACTTTTGGTGTTCTTTCTACACATTTCTGTCACAACACCTTGAATTTCCACAAAAATGCTTCCTCTTGGAAATGGAGCAAAAGTGTAGGAAGCACCTCAGTGAGTCTGCAGTAGGAGAGAATGTGTTTCTAAGAATACAAAACCTTGGTGGATTTTTTTCTTCTCCATCCTATAACAGAGCACGGGGTGCTATCATTCTCCCTGCCAAGCACTCCTCCTGAGATCTACAGCTATACGGTAACCGAGTTAACAGATAATCACATAATACTAAACCCCACCAACACCCCCCCCACCACACACACACACACACATACACACATACACAAACACACACCCTTCATCGCTGTCCTATACAAGATAAATGAGCACTATCAGCCCCCTACCTCCCTGCTAACAGATTAAGCGTATCCCTGGTCTCCCCCCTCCCACACCCACTTCTCACTTTCTCTGTCACACACACACTTCTAAGCCACCAAATGTCAGCTAGACAGTGAAACTGTCCGGAAACACAGCAGATGATGCAGGCGATCGACACGACACACACTTACGCATATTAGCGTACACATATGGACATGTAGAAACACTCGCACACGCAGTTTGACACACACGGTGTTGGAAGCAGCAGATAAGCTATGATTGAGTCAGAAATCATACATCCCATCATCTGTGGGATACATCTTCAAAACATCGTACACAACCACACACACACAGAGTGATGTACGTGCCAGTTATGCTAACAGATTTTAGCTTCCTACGTGAGTCGTGGAGCCATAACCTGCTGTGCTGCTCACCACCACCAGCTGCTGCTGCAGCAGCCATCCAGGACTTAGTCATGTTAACCGTAACTGCCAGAACAAACAGGCACCCAATTAACGCCCACATGTAGGTTCCTATTAGAGAGCTGGGTCACTATTAGCTGCCTGGTATCCTTTAATCACATGCTGAACAAAGGCTGAAAGCCACGCCACCACCACAGGGGAAAATGGATGTTCCAGTTGGACTTTTTTCTTTTTTCTTTTCTGCACTTCTGCATCTCCATAAAATATAAAAACAAACATCTCTTTGTAGATGTAAATTGCTAGTTTACACGTTGTCAGATGCATTCAGATCATCACATATAACCAACGTTAGAACAAAAGTGGAAATTCAAAGAGGCTTCTGATTTTGGTTTGAATTGGTATTTTAGAGAAAAGAATAGAAAGAAAATAGTTATAGCACCTAGAGCTGCAGGAAATGTGGTAAATTAACTTCTTTAAAGGATAAGCATGGGATTATTCTTTATTTTTTACTGTCAAAATGATATAACCAAAACAAAAAACGTGTTAATCTGTCTCTCAATACTTTCTAACTTCCCTGTCTGTGGCACTGGTTCCTACTGAAGATGTAAATATTTTAAAATGTCACAAATATACGGTGCATTTGTTGGGGACTATTTTCAGCTGTGGATTAAATACACACTTGGTGTAATATCGCAGCAGGATGGTGTTTGTGGGATTGAATCAAAATACACTGCAGTGTGTGTGTTCATGGTAATGAAGGAACAGTGTAACAGTGTGACTCACTGATGTGTTTTTAATAGTTTTTGGACAATAATGAAGCTCTATGGCACACAGGAATACAATATATCAGGCGTTGAATACACAGACAATACTTGTTAGTAAATCAGTATCACCAACCTTGTATTACTTGTATATTATTGACTTGGGTCTATCATGAAAAACTTGAGTTGTGTGGACAAACTTTGTTCAACTTCACAGAACCTGATTTGAATTTCTACTTGTGAGCCCCGGGTTTCAAAACATATCAAATATGTCAGGTTGAATTTGAGGGGAAATGTGGGGAAATTTGAGGGGATGCACCGCACATCTAGAAAATTTCCATCTGATGTAAAAACAAAATGCCTTAGGCATCCTACTGAAGGATAGTGGTTCCTACTGAAGATATAAATATTTTAAAAATCTTTAGAAATGACAAAACAAAATGCCTTAGGCATTTTGTTTTTATATGAATATGAATATTTCACTCAGTGAAGATATAAACTAGATGCAGTTAAGTTTTATAACAAGCACATGCAAAATATATATGTGATTATGCCATTCAATGTTGAAAATTTAAAAGCAAATTAAGAGATAATATACAAGACTAATCAAGGTACAAGAGAATAAAGAATTCATCCAATAGCATGAATGAACAGTGTTTTGCTTTGACTGCTTTGGGGGTGGGGGGGGTGGGGGGGTGGGGGGGCTAACTCATTGTCGCTAACTTTGGGGCTAACCCCCTTCACTTTAATCAGCAGGTGGCAAGCATGACACAGGAACTTGGCTTAGGTCTTGAGGAGTTGTAGCATTTATTCACTGACACATAGTCTAAACTGTACACACACTGCACTGCTAAGTTCACAGCTATACTGATAACTTCATACTCTGCTCCAGGCACCAGCCTCACCATCATACACACACACACACACACACACACACACACGCTCTCTCTCAACCGCACACATGCAACTTTCTGCTTTAATAGAACACTAATATTCCATATTTTGGCCTGAATTTCAAACATTTTGGGTCGTCATCTGTCCATCTTTTGTGCGGATTACATTAATAAATTACTCTTTTTGGATTTTACTCATTAAGCTTTTATTGCACTTAGCACTTACAGTGACGTGTGCACATAAATTAGGTAAAAACACATAAATAAACATATTTTGTTTCTTTCAGGAGGGGTGGGGGGTCCCATTGGAGGGGCGTCAGCAAACACAATGGTAGGAGAAACGCTGATGAACATTCCTCTGTAAACATGTGTAAACCTATTCAATCATTTATCAGACCAAGACAGGAAATACTGTGATGTAATCCACTGAAAAACTGCTCTTTGCTGAAGTTCACACAGTTTTCAACAGATCGTCACCATAATAAATAAAAGTCACAATATTAAAAATGTACTGGTGTTTGTAAACACACAGCATTCAAAGTTGGCACCTCCTCCCCAGCTCAACTAGTGAGAGAGAGAGAGAGAGAGAGAGAGAGAGAGAGAGAGAGAGAGAGAGAGAGAGAGAGAGAGAGAGAGAGAGAGAGAGAGAGAGAGAGAGAGAGAGAGAGAGAGAGAGAGCAGCGGTGGTGAAGCGAGTGAATGAAGAGAGCAAACGGCGCTGGCGAGAGCAAAGCCGTGAATCAGACAAATCAAATGTTTTCTGATTGTTTCACAGCAGTTACGTTCTAAAGCACAAATAAACACGACCACACCTCCACAACCCTGCAGGGAGGTGCAGCATTGCCGCATTTAGTGTGAATGCAGAGTTTTATCCTGTCCGCTGTGGCCTCTCTGCTCTGCGTGTGTGTAGCTCAGCCCCGCCCTCGGTCAACAGACACACAGACCTGCAGCTCTTTATACATCCATGACACAGAGACAGAGAGCAGAGTGGAGCAGAGGAGAGAGACGGAGACAGTCGTGTAACCTGGTCACTACGCTACGAGTCCTGACCTCACACCCTGCGCTCTTATTGGCTGGGGGTTACACACCCACTGCCCAGAAGCGTCCTGAACACAGCAAAATAATAAGAAAATAAGAAAATACGGGCAGATAAATACACAGCCACATACTGCTAGTGGGTCATAAGTGACGATCGAGAGGGATTATTTTTGTATTAGTCTATACATTGTTTTTTTAGGAAAATCCTGCATAGTATACCTTCAAGTGTCTTGATTGTTAAGAGTATTGTGGAAACAGCAGGTCAGGAAGAAAGGTGTGTGTGTGTGTGTGTGTGTGTGTGTGTGTGTGCGTTTGTGTGCATGTGTTTGTGTGTGTCCTACATGATCTCAGCCGGCTACACTGGACCTCCCTATGCTTTCCTCGAGTGCCTGGAAGTTTTTATCTCCTGAAATGTGTAAGAAGGCGACTGCTGTCAAAGCAGAGAGCTCCTTATCTTCTTGCTGAGCGTCTTTCCAACAGACGAGGAAGGCTAAGAGGATTTCTATTTTGGTGTTTAATTTAATTTCTATGCGGACAGACGGATTGTAATTTGGCGTTTTTTCTATGAAAACGTGTTTGGTTCCATAATCGAAATTTGTTGTAGTACAGATAGGGGATTAATTATGAGCTCAGAGCGCTGCTGCTGCATTACTGTTTGACTCTATGCATGCGTGTGTGTACATACCTGTAATACTGAGAGTGGATCTGTAGTGTTATGTGTGTTCTGACGTGTTATGCCTCCAGGCAACAGGAGTTTGTGAATGTACTGATTAACTTTATTTCTATGTAGTGCACTCTCGACAGATCCATGCATCACAATGTAGACTGTGTGTATAACAAACATATTCCTCCAGAGGACAGGTTGCACACACTAGACTGCTGTGTTTCTCAGGCTCCACAGATAAAATACAGATTCACCACATGGGTTTCATATTTTTTCAAGCCAATCTGGAGTCTTACATGCTAAATCACATAAAAGAAATGAGCAAAAAGAGAAGTGTGTGTGTGTGAGTAGTGTAACATGGGTTTTTGGGGGTACATATTTTTCTGTGTATATGTGTGTAGTCTCAGGTTTCTGTGTGAGTGTAGAAAAGCGAGTTTTTGTGTGTGCTGTGTCATATATATTTCTGCATGTTTGTGTAGTACTTTATATGTTTGTGTGTGTGTGTGTGTGTGTGTGTGTGTGTGTGTGTGTGTACCTGTAGTGTCGTGTGTCTCTCAGAGCTCTGTTGCTGGGGATGCGTTCGCTCTCTCTCTGGTTGAAGGCATACAGGGTGTACGGGTCATCACCGGGCTTCCAGCGTCGGGCGTTCAGGTAACTCCTCTCATCGAAACCCTCCAACATGTCCTCCCACTCTGCATCTGAAATCTGTCAACCAATCAGTGAATTTTATGATCAGTTAATCAGTCCAATGCCTACGAAAGGTCTGAAGTAGTGAAAAATAACCATCGCAATTTCCTAGGTTCTTAAATTTGCTTTTTTTTGTCCAACCAACAGTCTGAAACCCAAATAGATTTAATTTACAATGATACAAAACACAGAAAAGCAGCTACATTACCTTGTTAAATAAGTGTAAATAATTACTGTAAATATTTTAACTTCTCTCATACCTCGCCTCTCTTTTTTTAATTTATTGTAAATCCATTTCTTTTTCAACCTGACTTAATGAACCGCACAAGAATTCCAATGTGCATGTACCTTGTGTCTGTGCAAACAGCAATTAAGTCTCTCTAGAAATATTTGGTTGATTATTTAATGATCTTTTTTTCACCACTGCAGTTGATAGATAAAAAAAAAGCTGTCCAGTTAGATCAGTTAGTATGTTGAGCAACCACAACAGTCTTGGTCCCAATCCATTTGTATCAGGCCCAGGACTTTTATTTGCAGGTAATTACTCATTTTCAAAAGGGCAATGCAAGGGATGCGTCAAAACACCCACACTCACTGTTTTCTGTGTACAGTGACACAGGTCATCATCATGAGTTCATGCACATCACTGCTTCAGGAATTGTTACCGTCCTATTTCCCAGCATTGACGTGTGTGAATTCTGCTGAGAAGCAGTTTTATCATATTATTACATCTTCTGTCTGTGTGTGTGTGCTTCATGCTTCAAATGATGCTGCACTATGTGATGCTACCAGAGTGTGTAAAACTGTCTTATAAAAGGTAAGTTGCACACAAAAAAATGAATGAATCAATCTTTTTTTTTGGTCATCAGGTGCTCCAGATGATCAGGGTTTTTTGCGCAAATTTCACATATAGACAATTAGCTGTGTGGGTCCAATTTATCAGTCAGTCAACCAAATCAATCATTAAATTAGTGTATCCGTCAATCATTGACCAAAGATCATTTAGGCGATCCTTTACTACATGCACACTGGTGTGTCATTCCAGACAGTTAGCCTGTGTAATGTCATGTCTCAGAGCAGCGAGTATGTTTTTCTTGGTTTAAAGCAACCAGCATCAGGTTTTGTTGACTGACATTTTCTTTGCATCAGTCATCAGACTGGATGACAAGTGAATGTGAGATTTAGTCATAAATGTCACATTCTGAGTCTGGAATGCAACACGATTATACACTGAAGACATGTTGAGTGTGTGTGTGTGTGTGTGTGTGTGTGTGTGTGTGTGTGTGTGTGTGTGTGTGTGTTCTGCTGTCCATGATGAGGGGCTTTTTAAAAGCATCTGGAGAGCTTTTGGAGGTCATTTCACTTAAAGAAGATTCAGAGGCATTTTAACTTCCTGCTCTTTGGTATTTAACAAGATGAATGTTGGACTTCAGTTTGTCATCCTCTTTGTTCTCTCCTTGTTTTGTGACTAAACGCTGCACTTATTCTCTCAGCAGCTTTTGTTGCACTGATCTGTGCTTCGATGGAGGTTTTTTTACGATGGTTTGTGCTTTAAAAATCCCAACCAATTGACTATGTGTCTGTAAATCTGAGCCAAATTCACATACATAGTTGAAGAGCTGATCGTAATTCTAAATATAGGCTTTATATATTTGTGCTGTTTACAAACCAGAATTATGTAATATAGAAAGCTTAATGACATTAGATTTTGTCTACTGTTCGTCATTGTCAATCAATTTGGGAGTGATTGCTGTGGACACTGTGAAGACCTCTGTTGGGGGTTGCTAGTATGTTCACCAGTCAATTCATTAATCAACAAATCCATCAATTAATCATTTGATCAGTTTTCCAACACAGTAATCACTTGGGCTGTTTGGTGGTTACTCTGCAATCCAGTCTGATAGAAGTTCTCAGTGTCAGTCCCAGTAAAAGTCGGTCCGCCTTCATGTTTTTATTCTGCAGAAGTACCAAAAAGATTCTGTTTCCAGTGTTGCACCGAGGAAACAACCAACTCTGCAGAAACCTCCACTTCTCCAGAAAATACAAACGTAATAAAAATAAGATATAAAATGTTAATGTAGCACATAAATCCTGCTCAGCTCCTAACAGCTTGTGGAGAAAAACACAAGGTGGCGACGACTTAAAAAAAAAAAAAAAGCTACAGCTGCACTCTCTGTCTGTCGGAGCTCTCCTGTGAGTGCGAGGTTTAAAAGAGAGCGTATATCATTTATGAGACAGTGCAGATGCCTGTTTTGCATGCAGGAAGGAGTGTGTAGTGTGTGTGTTTGCGTGTGTGTGCGTGCATGTTGTTTGAGAGACTGAGGGAGTAAATGTGTTTGTGTGTGTATCATTTATGAGTGTGTGTGCTTGTTGGTATCGTTTGAGAGGCTGAGGAGTGTGTTTCAGCTGATAGAGAGAGAGTGTTTATGTGTGTGTTTGTGTAATGCATAAGAAAGAGAGAGAGGATGCTTCTTTGAGGGCGAGAGATATAAAGAATGCACATTATCATTCTCTCTCTCTTTCCCCCTCCATCATAAACATTACACAGAAGCTTCAGCAAAAACCCTGGAGGCCATATTTCTCCCCAACGACCACACACATTGGCACGTAGTGGAGATGAATGGACACACACACACACACACACACACACACACACACACACAGGGTCACAGTGTTGATGGTGTGTGTAACAGAACAACATTTACGGTGAAGCGGCAGCCCGGATAGAGGGATGCAGAAAACGACTGACACTCCCTCTCATCTTCTCCTTCTCTTGTCCTCCTTCTTCTTCTCTCCTCATTATTCAGCCATACGATTTGCTGATGCGACACATTGTCTAAATGGGGCCATTAGAGGGCTGGGAGTCAGACTCTTTGTGTGTGTGTGTGTGTGTTAGTCTGTGTTGCTAGTTCTTCCCCTGGTGGCTGTAACAACGAAGCATGAATAACAGGAGGGAGGGAGGGAGGGGAGGATAGAGGAAAAGAATGAAATACAGAACTGAGGAAAAGATGACAGAAAAAGTGACCAAAGCGAAGGATGGAGGAAATACAGATGGAGAGAAAGGGAAAGGGGAGAAGTCGAGGAGATAAAAGCAGGGTGAGGAGAGAAAGGGACAGAAATGGGACTGAGAGAAGAAGAAATAAACAATAAAAAGAGAGTGAAGGACAGAAGAGGGATGAGTGGAAAGAGAGGAAGGGACAGAAGGAGATAAGAGAAGGGAGAGGGAGAAAAAGAGACAATGATGAAGAAAAAAGAAAGAAAGAGGGGCAAAATGGGAGAGATAAAGAGGGTGAGAAAATGGGAAAACAGATAGAAAGGGAGGAATGAAGAGAGAAAAGAAATGAAGAGGAAGTAAAGGAAAGAGGAATCAAAGCAGACATGAGAAGAGAGAGGAGAAGGACAGAAAAGAGGAGAGGAGTAGAAGAGGAGGAGGAGAGGAGTAGAAGATAATAAAGAGGGATAAGAAGAAATGGAGAGGTGAGGAAAAATGTGAGAGAAAATAAAGAAAAAGGGAAGAATGAAGAAATAAGACAAAAGTGGACAGAAAATGGGAAAGAAAGACAGAAGAAGAAAGAAAAAGAAAGGCGGAGACAAAGGAAGAGAAAAAGATGTCATACATTTATTGTATAATTATGTTTCTCTGCCACTGATCAGCATTAATGCAGCAGTTTATCTGTGAAGCTGTCAGAGAAAGAGGAGAAGGAAGGTGGTGGGTAGAAAGGAAAGTTGAAGGAGGGAGGGAAAGTACCAAAGGGAAGAAATAATGAGAGATATTGAAGAGAAAGGAGAGAATGAAAGTTGCTGCAGGTAAATGAAAAATGAGTTTGAAAATTAAAAAGGAACAAGGGATGAGGAGGATAGGAAAGACAGGGAAGACAGGGAGCAAGGCATGAAGAGGAAATAAGAAGAATAAGAGAAAAATGATGAAGAACTAAGCAAAAAGTAGGAGTAGCATTATTAATAGAGGACGAGGAAGAAAGTAGGGAAGAAAAATGGGAGAGAAAACAAGATGAAGGGAGGAAAAGGAAAGCAAAGAGATAAGGAGGAGAAAAGTGGGCAATAAGTAATAAAAAAGAATGGAGAAGGAAAGGGATGGACATAGATGACAAACAGGAGAGGAGTGGAGAAGAGAGGAGGAAACAAGAGAGGAGAGGAGAGGAGAGGAGAGGAGAGGAGAGAGAGGAGAGGAGAAGAGATGTAAACAAAGAAAAAGAGGACAAGAGGAATGGAAAGAGGAGACAAGATGCGAGAAAAAGCGAGACAACAAGGGCAGGGTGCGATTAAGGTTGTCTGAGATTAACACACACACACACACACACACACACCTGCAGCCTTCTCTCCTCTGTAAGATTTGTTTGCGTCTCGTCTCGCTATAGGAGCTCAGGAGAGGCTGCGTTCAAGGTCCTCTGGATTCTATCCTATTTACAAGACACACACACACACATACACGGAGCTTGTCTTCCTAATGCACCATGGCATCCTCTCACGGCCCGCTTACATGAATACAGACATTCAATTAACGAACCTGAAGCACACGAACCGCTGGACAAACAATATGTGTGTATATGTTTGTGTGTGACACTCAGGGCTGAGTGTGTGTGTGTGTGTGTGTGTGTGTGTGTGTGCGTTGAGCCAAGCCACCAAGGATCCTATTAATTCATCCAGACGAGACAGACTGAGACATTTAGAATCATAATGAGAAAGCTGAAGCATGCGCACACGCACACACACACACACACACACACACACACACACACACACACACACACACACACACACACACACACACACACACACACACACACACACACACACTCGGCCCTGAGTGTCACGGCCATTGCATATTTTTTGACAGCTCACACTGGAGAAAGACAGCAGAGGTAAAGACAGAGTGAGAGAGAGAGATAAAGGACAGGATTCAGAACAGAAGGTAAAGTAAGAGGAGACACTCTCCTTTAAGCATAGCAACATAACTAACTGCTTTTATTACTGCTTAGTTCAGTGTACTAGTGGTATCAGTCATTGTACTACAAGTAAAGTTTAATATCCAACAAGATGAATGTTTCGCGATTGTAATTGATGGCATGGAGGCAGCAATGCTCATAAAACTTATACCATGCACACTTATACCATGTAATCAAACTAAAAACTATGTTGTTCATTAATTTGTGTCTCAAGTTTTTGATCTGATCTTTTGTTATGTAATGTACAGCTCCTGTAGCTAAAGAGGTGTTCAGACATTCTGTATGTGAATTTGCCCTGTGAATTAAGGTGACAAATTTTTCAAATGGAACAAAAAATGTGCACTTATGCTGACACTTTATGACTCCACTTTAGGGCTGAAACTAACAATTATCGCCATTATCATTTAATCTTTAAAAAAATTAATTATCACAATTAATCAATTCATGGTTTGGTCTATAAAATGCCAGAAAACACATATTCAAATGACTGGCTTTGTCCAACCAGCAGTCCAAAACCAAAAGTATCCATCACTCTTTTGCAAGCTGCCTATTGGAGCAGGGTTGGCTCCAAACTAGCTGTGATGTCACAAATCATGTTTGCAGGTATACGTGTTAAACTGAGAGTTAAAGTGAGCACAGAGGAACGTTCACTTTTCTGCAGAAGAATGTGAAAAAACTCTGCACATACATCATCCTGCACAGTGAGGCTCAAGCATCCAAGTGAAGGAACAAGAAGCAAAACACATTTTTGAGTGGGGGGGGGGCTATTTATCTACATACGTTTATTGTTTGGACCTCCTTTTTTGTGTGTATGGAAGTGACAGAAAGAAGTAGAGGGGCAGAGAGTTGGTTACAGAATACAACATGACAAGGAAAATGGAAGATAGAGTGTAAGAAAAGAGTGTAGCCTCAGAAAAAGAGACATTACAAATCAAGTTTTCAATTTGCTGCCACTGTTATTTCTGATAAACCACATACTACTAAGCTCTCTCTACCTCTCTCCTGCACTGTCTCTTAACCTTAGTATGTGCCCCAGTCAGATGATGAATTATCCGTTATATCCAAGGCATAAATCATGTATGGAGTGTGTGTGAGAGAGTGTGTGTCCTCTTTATTATCCTCTCTTCATGTGCACCTCTATGAACAATGACCCCTCTCTCTCTCACATACACATAAACACACATGTCAACCCCTCTATTATGTTGTGATGTATCACCTGTGTAACAACTGTAACAAAGCGTCAACATAAGTGTGATATCTCTATTATTTTATATTTCTTCTTAAATGATCTATTTGGTTTTTCAAAGGCAAACTAAAACCTTATAGTTGGAACTTATCAGTGGCATTATTATACAGCTGAGAGAAATATCATCCTTCATCTGCTGTAATTTCAAAGTTATATCAGAGATTATTATTTGTCCCCTCCTTTGTGTTTTATATGTGGTTCAATGGCTTTTAGTTTTCCTCTTTTCCTTTTATTTATGTTCCTTACTCGTCCTCCTTCAGTGATTGTGCTGCCATTTTAGGCAGAACTACCTAAAAAAAGATGCTGACTGAATAATAGTAAAGGAAAAAAAAAAACAAAGCTAAAGACGGAAAAGAAGTCCTACTATAGAAAGAGGCAAAAAAGTCCTCTGCTGCGGTTGTATTTACTGGAGTTTTGACAATTGTGCAAACACATTAATTTTCAGTTGTGGATAGAGTGTATGCAGCACAGGCTGGCAGTGAAATCCTAAAAAGGGACCTATTATGCTCATTACCAGCTCTATATTTTTATTTTTGGACTCCATTAGAGCAGCTTTGCATGATTCACAGTTCAAAAAACTCCTTATTTATCTTATACTGGCCCTTTATGCAGCCCCTCAGTTCAGCCTCTGTCTAAAACAGGCCGTTTTAGCTCCTGTCTCTTTAAGGCCCCCCTCCTGATAAGCCCTCTCTGTTCTGATTGGCCAGCTTTCCAGAAGCCTGCCGAGGGGTATTTTGAAGAATTTACAGAAAATGAAACATGTTCCTCACTGAATTAGCAGAGCTTTGTTAGCTGCGCTAAAAACTGGTCGAAACAACAACATATGGAGATATTTGGAGCTCTTTGTTGAGCGGATCAGTTTGAAATAATGCAGGGAGGAACAGTACAAGCAGAAACAGCCACAGTGATGATGATGTTTGATGAAGAGCTGCAGACGACCAGCACACCTCCAACAGGTAAACTACTTATCTCTTACTTTGCCCTGCTGTGTAACAGAAAAACACTCAGAGTGTGCCAGCTTGACTCCAGTCATGTTCAGCGTGACTACCCCAAAACAATGGAAAAATGCCATAATGTTAGCGGAGTGGAGCAGTGAACTGGCGCGCTGTGCGTGGAGCAGACGACCATATAAAGAAATCCGTCACAAGCTGGCAGTAGAATCCGTCACAAGCTAGCAGTACAAAAAAAACTTTCAGAGTAGTCTGAAGTCAGTGCTTTTTGCTCACAGGGATTACTTCTACATACGTTTACCTCATTTGACACATCGGCCACTTATAATATAACATCCGACACTGTGACATTATATATGTGACAGAAAATAAGGAAAAGCATAATAGGTCCCCTTTAATTAAAAAAAATCTGACAAAAAACAGACAAAAAATGTATTTAGAAGACAAAAAAAAGAAAAAAAAGGAAATGGGGGGTTGGTTGTTAAAAAAGCAGATATATCTGCAGGAATCTGTAAATGACTCACAGCAAGACAGACCTAATTTACATAGATGTTTTCCTAATCCTGTTATCTCGAGTTTGCCAATTAGTTTTTGTGCCACAATGAGATATCAAACTTTGTTATCTTCAGGTCACGACTAACTATCTTGTTATCCCATGAAACTGAAAACTGTTTTGTAAAGATTTTGATTTCAGATCTTTAGATTGACTTCAGAGCTGCTCAGGGTGGCGTCGACTAGTCCGGCTCAGTGAAGAGAAACCAAAGCAGTGGAGACACAGTCAGATGAAACGATTGATCAACGCTTCGCATTCTGCTTTAATCAGGGTGGAACAGGCAGAAACATGTTTCTATTATAGATAAAACTCAAAGTTCACTTGAACTGATGGCTTTTATATTTTGCTGTCTTGAGATAACAAGATGATTAAACGTTGATCTTGGGGAAATGGTGTTTGATATCTTTTGGTAACGATAATTAATTTGTGAAAGCATATGCAAATACATGTAAGAGAGAGACAGCAAGTATAGACATCTGAAAACAAAAGTTTCCAAATCTACCCAAACTTAGCTTCCATGCCTCAAAATGGTTTTTGAAGAAATAAACCTTTTGTTTTGTTTTTCAGTTGGTGTTTTTTTTACAGAGACCATATAGCAAACAATTTTTGAGACTGATGTTCTTACTGGGCTCTGCATTTACACATTATGTAAACTGTTTGGCAAAAACTGAACCTCCACACCTCAGACTGAGAACATGTTCTTGCAGCATTAACGTTTAATGTGCATGTTTAATATGTAGAAAGATATTTTCTTTTTGTGACAAAATTAAAGAAAAGTATTGTTCTGTTTTCCTGCTGTTGCTCAATCCTCCCAAAATCTCTTGATCCAAGCTAAATGGATGAACAAGATGACCGTGTTTATAAAACTGTCTTTGTGTTTGTCTTTATAAACACAGCTTCCTCAGTTATGTGTGCTTATGCTCAACAAGAACATAAATATATTGTTTCCACAAAGTCCCCATTAAAGGATTATTATCCATTAAAACACGGAGTAATAAGAACTCAGACAGCAGACTGGCCAAATATGTTGAATATATTTCTTTGTTCCTAAAATATCTGCAAAGCTGAAAATATTTGAATATCATATTTAAACAGTCTTATTCTTCCCTAACTGTCGCTGGTGCATTGCTAAAATACATTGATTAGTGCATTATTGCCACCAATTAAAGTAGTTTGAAGCTGTAAGCAGCTCACTAAAACGTTGCGTTATAGCGCCTCATGTGGTCAAAAACTCTACAGCGTACCTTTAAGTGACACCTGTCCATAGCGAACACCTACAGAGAAACTGTACAGTGTTAGTTTTTACCTGCGTGGTTTTCTCTTAGTATGAGACTGGACATTGTTTAATAATATCTGTTCTGAATCTGCTTGAACACATCATTGCTCATCTGAGATTAAAAACAGTAAGCCATGGTCACATCAGCTACATGGAGGTCATTTCTTTTTCTCTCTCCTCTTTTCCTTCATCTACTCATCTTCACCCTTTTTCTCTCAATTCTCCTCCCCCTTCCCCATTTACTGTCCTCTCATTTCCAGTCCTTCTTTCTCCCCTCCTCCTTCTCCTTTCCTGTCATTTTCTGATGTCCCCCTCATCATCACTTCTTCTCCTCGGTTATTCTCCACCGCCTGACTCCTCTCCTCACGTCTCTTCTTCTCTCCTTCATTTATTTTTTACCTCCTCATCTTTCTTTTCTCCTGTCCTGTCCTCCTGTGTGAAGTGGTTGCTGTTTGTTTGAAGTCAGGACTTATTGAGCTCAGGTCTGGAGAGAGCACTGCTACGTCAATATTACACACACACACACACACACACACACACACACACACACAAAGAGAGAGAGAGAGACACACAAACACACTTTGAGACAAACACCTTCACCTTCTCCTCTCTCCCACTCTCTCTCTCTCTTCTCCCTTCAACACTGTCACACACACACACACACACACACACACAGCTCAGTCATCAATTAAGGCCGTGTATAGATCTCTCCTTGCAGCAGCGGTGCTTGTTTGGTTTCTACATTGTTTTCTGTTCCAGCTCATACATCTCTGTCTATGACCCCAACACACACACACAAACACACACACACACAGATATACACTTGTGTACTCCTACACAACTGGCCCTTTTTGAACACAGGATCTTTTCCAGGAACCTTTTCAGATACTAAGGAACTTTGTCTGTATTTTGAACACAGGAAATGAGATCTAATTGTTGTTTTTCGGGCCTGAAAAACAACAACGATCATAATAACTTTACTGTGTCCACCTCTGCATGTCTCCTTTTCAACATCAGTTCAAACATCACACAGTTACACAAAAGCAAAAAGTTAGAATAAGATGAATCTGTGCTCTCAATCTCTCTGTTATTGAGTAGTCTTGAGAAGCTGTACAAACGCAAGGATGATTGCTCTAAAAATGATACCCACACACTGCAGGTACTTTTTCACATTTTTCACATGTAGAGCTGAAACGATTAGTCGATCAATTCTTCAAGCAAAAATACCGAACATTGCCAAGCTTCCATCTTCTAAATTGTGAAGGTTTGCTGCTTTTCTTCGTGTTATGTGATAGTTGTTATGGCTGTGACTGTACCCCAGCAGATTCCCCAGTGTTTCTTGTGTTTTCGCCTGTCTGTGTGTGTGTGTGTGTGTGTGTGGGCATGTGCGTGGCTTCCCTTCTTCACTGTCCTGGCTCCCTGCTCCACCTGCACACCTGCACACCTGCCTTCAATCGGCTCAACTTCTCCCTCAGTCCACACATCTGCCATCCATCATCTCACCTCCTCTCCAGTCTCCACTCTGCACCAGATTGTTGTTTCGACCTCAGTGGTAGTACACGTTTCCAGGCCAATTTAGTCAGTGAAATCCTCGTGTCAAGCTATCTATTGAATGCTAACCTGTTTTTCTTGTGTCCCAGGATCATCTCACTCCTGCCTGCCAACTTCCGAACTACCCCTGCCAGCTACGCTGCCCCTCATTCCCCGCTCACGCCACGCACCTCCATTCCCCCTCTCTCCACCTGCTGCCGCTGGATCCCTTTCCCCATCATCACTCCAAGCCCAGAGCTCTCCTTCAATAAACCTTTTTTTTCTTAATCGATGCCACACTGTCCGTGTCCTGCGTTTGGCTCCTGAGTACTTAACAATAGTAGGTAGTTGGACTGTTGACTGGACATAACAGGCAAATGAATGGCATCATCTTAAGCTTTAAGAAATTGTGATTGGCATTTTTTACAATTTTCATTTTACAGACAAAATAATCAGCTAATCTAGAAAATAAACAACAAATTGATCGATATTGAAAATAACTCAGTTGCAGCCCTGTTTCATTGTCAGTCTGCACGTCTCCTTTCCATCATGAACGCAAACTTCACAGAAGAGAAACTTGGAAAGATTGATGTGCAAAAATTACATGTCAAACCAAGCTTTTTAAAGCTTTTTAAACTATTATTGGTTCAATTTTGGCATCAATTAGGATCATATTACAATCTATAATAATACCTAATCCCTGCCTTTGTCTGCTCAATGACGACTCGTCTCTTATCTCAATTTAAATCGGCGTAGACTAATAATGGCAGGCCTTACTGCAGCAAAAAAGACCATACTGACACTGGTTTAATCCCAATCTTCCTTTGATTCAATGCTGGTTGGCATCCATTAAGCAAGGCACTGAATGTGTACCAACCTCAGGTTGTGCAGCTCTGTGGCTGAGCCCAAACTCTGACCTGTGACCGCCCTGTGGAGGCGACGGAGCAGAGACGAGGCAGAGTTTCCCCACAGGGATCAAGAGAGGATCACATTGCATATTCATGCTACAGCAAAGAGCCGGGGATAAAAGCATCCACCATAAAGCATACAGACAAAGAGAGAGGAAGAGTGAGAGTGGTAGAGAGAGGAAGAGATAAGACACAGAGAGAGAGAAAGAATGTTTGTAGGTGTTTACATCTAAAATTCTCCTTGAATTTAAAGTATTTTTCTTCGCAGCTCTGCAAGGCTTTCTGTCTCTGTTCAACTGAGCTCAAAAGTGCAGAGAAAAAACAACCAAGGCCATTCACGTGTGTGTGAGTGTATATGTGTTTCTGCATGCATATGTATGAGGTGACAGATGGGATGTAATTTAAACGTTACCTTGTACAGATGCACAATTTACCCTTCACACACACATGAGAGACTTCAACTTAAAAACTGATGCAAGAATACACACTGAAATACTGTTATAAACACTACTGAAATATGTTACTGAAATAGCATCATACACACTAAAAAAATACTACCATATGCTGATAAACACTACAGAAACAGAGTCATACATTCTACTGATTTACTGTCAGTCAATAGTCACAAACTATAAAAATACTATTATTAACATTACTGTAATTCTACTAAACTACCACTATAACAGGCGCCCAGGAATTCTCAGTTCTCATTGTGTGTATTTTACTGCAGTATGTCATCATCAATACTGCTGGTTTCATCTGTTACAAAACTACAACCTCTTCCACTTGTTGTGATGGAGAAGCCGACACGAAAGCTTTCATTTGAAGATCCTGTTAACCCAAAAGATAAAAACAAAACACCTGATTGCTGGGAGGTGTCCATGTTAAAAGCAGAAAAAATACTCAGTGATTAAAAAGTCACACAGTCACAACAGACAGACAGACTTTTAGAGGTCAGGTTAGAGCTTATCTGTGCTGCAAGGTGACAGGTTATTAATGAAAGGTTCCTTAAGTCATCAATTACATGTCTTCTACTGTTGTATTTCTGGCATTTTAATATGAATGTATATGAACTTTAAAGTCCCCCTCCACTCAAAAATATGTTTTTCTTCTTGGTCCTACAGTTGAATGTTTGAGCTTCACTGTGCAGAATCATGTATGTGCAGAGTTTGACACTGAAGGCTGTTTTTACATTAATCTCCTGGAAGTGGAAAGTTTTTCTGTGCTCATCGTAAATCTCAGTTTAACACGTGTACCTACGAGCATGATTTGTGACATCACAGCTAGTGTGAAGCCAATCGCGGTCAAGTATTCAATTTGCACAAGTGTGATGTGGAAACTTGGAGCCTCCAGCGCACAAACACTGAGAATGAGACTTTACAGTGAAGGAGGAGACATCTGGTGTCCAGCAGTTAAACTTCTGAAATGAACAATATTTGCATATTTATAGATTCTGGATTTTTCTATCAGGGAGAAGGAGGAGATGTAATTTTTGTGGAAAAACCATATCAGACACACATTATTGTTCCGAGCAGAGTGTTTTTACATGTTTTAATACATTTCTGGAGGGGATCTTTAAAATGATTGTGTGATTTTATGTCATGTTTTTGCCTCTCTTAGATTTGAACACTTGGATAATTTTGTAAACACGTGTTCTCGCTTTAACATGTTATCCACTGGATTCAGCATGTTTTGTAGATCCATTAATAAAGGGAAGAGTGGGAAGAAACATGCAAACTGTGGAGTTAATCAGCCTCCACATTATAAATTATTTTAGAAAACCACACAGTTCATCTGGAATTATCTCTTACATATCCATGAAGTTAAGAACCAATCATGGTCATGGTTAAAACATAAAAATGGCTGCGACTGTGGACATTAACCCTGATGTTGGTGTTCAAGATAAACACTTATACACCCGTCTACTATCCCAACCACAACTACAGTATATGAACATCACACTACTCCCTTCACTGCTACTGAACATTGCCACTGAATGTATATAATGTCTTGTTTTTGGATGGTTTATGTTTGTTAATGCAAAATAAAAAACTGAGGGAGGATGTTTCCTCCCTCTTTCACAAAATAACACCGCATCAACAATTCAGGTGCGGTTATTGCCGCCATAGATATTACTGCTCGCTCGCTCGCTCTCCCTCTCTCTCTTTCTAATCCATACATATATCCCAGTGGACAACAGTCTGGGAAACTGTTTATCCAATCACAGCTGTTCAAAATTCCTCACCTTCTCCCGCAAAACCTACCTTCACTGGTGAATATAAATGCCTAGGACTGTGTGTGTGTGTGTGTGTGTGCGTGTGTGTTGTGGTGGGGGATGCTTAGTAAACACTGCAGAGCAAGCAGTCTGGAAGAAGAGCAATAATTCACCCTGTGCAAAAGCCATGAATAAAAACAAACTTAAGAGAAGCGACAAAATACAAAATGTGCTTCTTCTTTTCCTCTATTTCTCTCTGTCTGCTCTTCTCCCTCGCTCTTACTTTCTCTCTTGTACACAAACACACAAACGCACACACGCACACACACACACACACACACACACACACATCCTCTCATCCTCGCTTTCACCTTTACAAAGGAAATATATTTTTGGAATTTCAACCCAGGTGACTAACTGAAATTAAATAAATATGATATTGAAACAGCAGTGACACACACTTTTTTTCTCTCTCTCTCTCTCTCTCTCTCACACACACACACACACACACACACACACACAAACACAGTGTAAATTTAACAAATAAATGAACAGGAGAAGTAATAAAAACTAATAGCAACAGAGAAGTCTGCCCTCTCTGTGAAAACACACACACACACACACACACACACACACACACACTCACACACACACACACACACACACTCAAGGACACAACCACACACTACTACACTAACAACAACACACACACACAAATCCAGATTCATTATTAAAACTCTTGACAGCAGCTGTGTGTGTGTGTGTGTGTGTGTGTGTGTGTGTGTGTGTGTGTGTGTGTGTGTGTGTGTGTGTGTGTGTGTGAAGTTAAGAGTTTTCAATCTAATTCCTTCCTTTATTGGCCCAGAGGCAGCAGGGCCAGTCGGGGAATACACAATAATGTGTGTGTGCACGTGTGTGTGTTACAGAGGAGGAATGAAAGATTTGAGTTTTCAGACGGGAGTAGAGCAGGAGGAGGAAGAGGAGAAGGTGGAGGAGGAAGAAGAAGAAGATAGAGGAGTGCTCGTTCAAATCCTCCTGGTAATATTGCTTTCTTCACTCTCTTGGCAAAGGAGATTAACTGCTAATGGAGAGGCAATATCTGCTATTAGACAGCAACAACACCGACGGCGAGGAAGCACAGAGGTGATGATGACGACTACAATGACAGCATTACATACAGAGACACACACACTCTGCTTTCTGGGCATCGTAGCTGACAGTTTGAACAAAGAGTCAGCTCAAGAAGTGCAGCAGTGGAATTAGCCTAAATTCTGAGATTATAAAGGAAGAGCTGTAGACTTGGGCTTGACTGCTCTGAGATTTAATCGAGACAAAATGAGTGTAGACCTGAAAGTGCAGACTTCAGTGCAGTGTTTTATTTATTCAGCCTAAGCTGCTCATTTATCCAGCTAGATGAATGACATGGACCTTTGCAGACTCTGAGACTCATGACTTACTTTGGAATTGGCTCCCTAAAGACTTGACATGAGACTCTAAAGCAAAAACATTCAAGTCTCGTGTTTTGACCTGGTAAAATACCAGAACAATAAAGATGAATACAGTAAGTCAGTGACTGCTAGGCAGATGTTAATTATTAAATTTATTCATTATTATTTTACATTTTGAAAGGAAAATGTTCAAAGGCCGTATAAATGTCACCTCATCATCTCTAATAAGGTCAAAGACTGAATTAATTAAAATGTCCAGATGTTAACCCATCATGGGTCCAGGTTTCAGTATCACTTGAAATTTTTCCATACCAGTGTAAATATAATATCTGTGTTTCAACAGCAATACGCCAACCAAACCTGGGTCTCATTTTCATGGTTTTAGTCATCATATCATATCAGTATTACAACATTTTACTCACCAAGTTAGTACTTGATGTGTGTGCATAGTGTTGGGATGAGAGAGAGATTTTATCAAAACATTTCAGGTCAGGTCACTTTCAATTAAATATGGCTACACTGGGGTTTGTCTCATGTCTCACCACTCATGTCTTCTTCCCTAGTTGGACTTTGCAGTGATGTCACAGTTTCTCTACATCTCAGCGAGGAAGTTTTAGAGCTCTAATAACCGGTAGGAATGATGGCCAAACATACGGTTATTACATATCTGCCTGACATCAAAGCTGTTGGCATATTGGACAACATGTGTTTTATTGGGTTCCTCTCTTTGCATATTTATGCAGCCTTTGTGCACTGGCAGGTAGATCCAGAACATCTGGGGCTGAAAACACGGTTTTCGGGCATACACTGATTACATTACTTGCCCACCCACGTCTTTTTGCTTTTTTTTTTACATTTTAGTTTAGAAAACATCATGCATGTATGTATATGTATCTATTGTATAGAGTATTAATACTAGCTTGTGCTAACACAGAGGCAGTGACAGGAAAAGCTGGCTGTAACCGGCACTGAGCACAGATATGACACATTGAGCACAAATGACTGGCTACAGTGAAAACAGGTTGTAACCTGTCTGCTTTAAACCAGTTCATTGGCTCCATGTTGTCTTGTCTGTGTGTGTGCGTGCGTGCGTGCGTGTGTGTGTCTGTCATAGGCTACTTTCAGACTTAAGACCAGTTAATTAGGGAAGGCTTTCCCTCAATTGGGAAAAATCTGCTTTTTCCCAACTGGGGACACGGCTTTTGTCCCCAATTGGGAAAAATCAGATTTTTGGGTCAGTAGTGATGGTTAGGGTTAGGTTAAGTCTCCAGGAAATTAATGTAAGTCTATGTAATGTCCCCAAAAGTGACCATGATCTGTGTGTGTGTGTGTGTGTTTTGGCTCTTTCTCTCTTTTCTTTTCCTCCCACCCTCTATATTTTTCTCTTTTTCCTCATCTTTTATCATTTTTTCATTCATTTTTTTCATTCTCATCTTGCATCACACTCCTTTGTGCTGCCTCTATTCCTTTTCTCTCTACCTGTCTGTCAGTCTCTCCTCCTTTTCTGTCACTGCTGTCTGTTTTTCTTCCATGCTCATCTGCCCGTTTTCCTGCCTTTCATTGGCTCTCTTCTCTCTTTTTATATCTTGTTCCTTCTTTATGCTCTTTCTTTTTCTCATCTTTCAGTTTTTGACTTCCCTCTTTGGTTCACCCCCTCTTCCTCTCTCTCTCCCCCTGTTATCTTTCTCCCCCACTCCCTTTATCCCCATTTTACCCCCTACTCTCTATAAACTAGATTGATGGCTCAATCCTACATGCATCAAGGTGAGATTTACAATTTTCACAAGTACACACACACACACACACACCTATACAAATGGCTGTAGACAATGACAGCCCTATTCACACACTCACTCCCTTTACCACACACCACACACACACACACACACACACATTAGCCTTTCCTCTCTCTGAATACATTCACACAAGTAACCAGGTTACTGGCAGAAATTAGGTTTAAGGCAGGATATCAGAGAAGGTGTTTACATGCCACGGGTCAGTAATCAGTTATCTTCCCTCCAAACTCCAATGTGTAATTCTGTTATTTACACCATGGCCACTGAGAATATTTGTTTCTGATTGACTTGTAGGTGTGCATTCAGATCCTCAGGACTAGGTCTGTAAAGATTAACTGATACAAATCAGATAACTGATACAAAGGTCAGAGGTTTGGCTACATTGGCTCAATACAGAACCACAGATCTGACCCAAATTCTGCATTAAAATTCAGAAAGTCGATACGGCTGTCAAAAAACTATTTTCCAAGTAACTCTGTCTCTCTGTGCATTCCTGTGGCTCTAAACCATGTTTGTATGTCAGCTTGAATAACTCCCGCCTCTCCTACTAGCTCAAACACTTCAACCTCACTCCTCATCTAAGAAAACGACATGTGCAGACAGTAAAGTTAATTAATGCTTAGTAGCTAACACTATTTCCAACTGGTGCTTACTCCTCGTGCTTACTGAAGCCATGTGGTGTTTTACTCACAGGGACCTGCCGCCACACAGCGTTAACAAAAATACCAAATTCAGAGGGATGAGCAGCATCCTCCTTGGAGACTGGTCCAGTATAAACTGCCCATGTTTACTATTGTTTGTGTGGCAGACATCATTTTCTGTAGTATCATATTAATTAAATATTGAGGAAATAATTGAGTGATTTTAGTGACACTGAATTAAATTGTAGCTTTGAAATGCACCATATCGTACATATCATTACATATTTATCTGTATCATTTTTTGTATCAGATGGTGGAGGGACAGACACACACCCCTACTCAGGACACCTCAAGCATCGCTCCATTCAACAGTTTAACTACTGTTCTAAATCTGTGAGCAAGGTATATTAAATTGCAGGTAACCATAGCAACAGCACTTCTGCCCCATGTTAGCAGCCTGTCATTGGCGAACGACAAGCATTTTCTGATCAGACACATTTGTGGTGAAGGTCTGGATAAGTTTATGCAACTAAAAAAGGTTTGAAAAAAGTCAGCTTCATGGTCAAGAGACCAGTGCTGAGTGGAGAGTTTGTAGCACAAAACAATATCACGCTTCTTCCACGACTGTAATTAAAAAGGACAGTCACTATTCACATGACCCAAAGAGGTCGCTTGTCAGGAAGATGTAAACACAGGTTTTTTAACACACTGCATTTTTCTGATGAGAAGGGTCTCAATTGAGCACGACTTCTCATTTTGCCTGCGTAAGTGGCCAAAAGATTTGGAAGACTTCTCTTTACCTCCTGAACCCGAAACAGTGTTTCTGGTTTGTTTTTAAAAATCTGGTCACTGTGGAAAGCTGACAGTAACTTCTTTACTTAAATCCACAGGAACATACTGCCCCTCACATACGCACACCGAAGTGTAAAAAGAAATGTGTTGCGTAGCGTGACAGAGCGGTGCATGTCTTGTCACTGACAGTCTATTTGCATTGAATGTTTGTCATTTACACACAGAGACAATGTGTATATGCATGCACGTGTGTGTATGTAGCACACACACACACACAAACTAGCACACAAACAATATCAATATAACATAAATAAAATATGTATATATGAACGTAATTTAAACACATGCACAGTTATGATTTATTGACACTGCCTGGCTAAGCCTGGATGACGCCATTCCTGAAACTAGAATTATCAACTGCTTTCAGCCTTTCCATGCCTGTTTATGTTGATCTGTACGTGTGTGTGCGCGTGTGTGTGAGAGAGACATACGTACACATATACTTGGATAATTTTGCAGTCAAAGATGCTTGATTATGCCGCATCCTCAACTTTAAAAAAAATCCTACTTATGCTGATTCTTGCTGTTTTTTTCTGAATCGTCTGAATCATTTATAAAGGAGGAAGGGATGAGGAGGGAAAAAATGCAAAACACACTTTCTCGAGCTTTTGTGAGAAACATGCTTCTTAATGCAGCAGCGGCACGGTGATTGCAAATTGCCTGTCTGTGTATTATATCAGAGCAACTGTTCATTTAGCTGAAAGCCACAGAGGAGAAAAACATGAAATCGCTGCAGTCAGGGTCAAAAACTACTCACATATTCATCTGTCATTTCCTCACTGAGCACCTCTCCACCATTCCCAAACGTTAACCTCTATCTACTGTACTGTCTGGTAATATTTGACCTCTGACCTCCAGAGTGTTGGCTGCTCCGGAGTAGTGCTACACTGACCTAAACAGAGACAATGGTGGCAAATCAGCTTCAGTTAAATCCCCCTCCCCTTGATGGACCTGAGAAAACTAAAGAGAAGACACAGAAAGCTCTACAGTATCATGTGACTAAAATCTATTTACCAGGTGAATGAGTTGCCGTTTGTCACTGATCTGGACCAATGAAAGAAAATCACTGCAGGATGTATATAATGGACGCCATGTATATATTTAGTTTGTTCCCTTAGCAGGATGGATATATTCACTACACACGGTTTTACAATTATTACCAGAATTATGACACAGAAATGGAGGTTAGAGGAATAAATTCATCATTTCCCTGGTGCATTGTTTGGTAACTTCATCAAACTTCGCAAGAAAACAAGGACCGCTGAAACAGTCTGTATGCCTTTTTCACAGCAGTTAACACGGCTCTGAAAACTCTTACTGTTTTCTCTCAGGTAACGTTACATCCAGCATTGGCACAGTGAAGCAAACAGATCAGCCCGGAGCTCCACGGTTAAATAACTTGTAATTGATCAGTAGGAGGTTTAACTTTTCCCCAGCCCCGGTGAGGGGCGGGCTCAGGGAGACTGTGGCAGGTGGAGGTGATGGCAGAGCTGCAGCTGCAGGCTGCCCGCATGGCTGCATTTAATTAACAACAGCAAGGCTATTTGTTTTATTTTATTGTTGTAGCCTATATGCTCAGTTCACAAAGTTTGTGAAGAGTTCATTCTGCTGACTAAAATACATTTGTTGGATCAGCGTTTGTGTTTTTGTGTTTTATTGCTGTTCAAATGTAGGCTATTATATGGCTATTTAAACATGTCCGGTAGTTGTTCCATATTGGCCGTCATAAAAAAAAGGTCTAGTGTAAACTCTCTGTCTACATCAAACTGAGACATGTACTTATCTCTCTAAATGCACTTTAATGCACTGTGCTGCTAACTGCTCATTCTTTTTTTGTTTGTTTGTTTTTGTTTGTTTTTGTTTCCTCTTGGGATTTATATGTTTTTATCATTTTTTTTAAAGGGATTTTTCTCAGATATACAGTAAATCTTTATCTTTTCTGTTGTTGTTGCACTGCTGTGGGCTGGGAGGAACAGCATTTCATTCTTTTTTTTGTATATATAAAAACACAAGAAAATGACAATAAACTAAATCTTGAAACTTGAGTCTTGAATTTCCCCACGGGGATCAATAAAGTATAAAGAAAAAAAAAATTCTATTTAGGTGCGTCTGTTACAGGGACCTGGTGTTGTTCATGCTGGCTAACTGGCAAGGCTACAGGGACACCTAACAGGACACCAGAGCCATCATTAGTTCATTTCATACAGACATTAACAAACACAATAGGGTTTTTAGGTTAAAGTACTGAGTACTGTAAGGATCTCACTGTGAAACTGCTGCTAGAAGCAGCAACAACAGCTGATACATAACAAAAGTTAATACCGTCCAAGAATTTAGCAACGCCCTCCTCATTGTCCTAATAGATGAGAAAATATTGAAAATCTGTAATGATGTAACACAAAACTGAAATGTAAGGAGATTAAATATAAAAAATATAGTAATAGGTAAATGGGAGAGTGAAATAAATTCATTTTCTGTTCAAATTAAATGTTTGAATAATGTATTTCTTAATGTGTTCAGCTGAACATTGTATTAATCAAATCACCGTTTAGTGACATTTGTCATGTCTGGAAGCCCATAGTCCATTCAAATTTAAGTTTAACCTTTTTATATGTTTTAAAAGGCTGGACTGGTGACATTTCAACTCTCCTGTCAACACTAATTATCACCAAAAAATAAACACATAACATTGTGTAAAATTCAACTGTTAATTTATTGAAAGTGGCTGGAGATTTTTTGAATTTCTTTAAATCGAAGCACTCTGGCTGGTAAAACAGCAAAACTTGCGGGTGACTTTTGTGATTTATCAGCCACTGTAGCTGTTGAACCACAGGCGGGTTCGTTTCCCCGGCGGTAAGAGTGTTTCACAAATGAGGCCCCTGGTGCCAGAGGCCAGTCTAGTTAGCCAACCTGTGGGCCCTGCTGTACAGAGAGCCTCATATAAAACATTATTATTATTCCCTCCCTGGGAGCTGGTTATAGCCGCTCTGAAAACTCATTTCCCTCTCCTCTTGTCCATGTGAATACCTCCTGATAGGGAGAGGGAAGGAGAAAGGAACAATAACTGCATTTCATATGATGGGGAAATGAATAATTTCAACTGCGTGTGTGCATGCAGTGTGTGTGTGTGTGTGTGTAAATGTGTAGTGTAGGGTATTTTGTGTGCATTTGCCTTGTGCCATTGTGGAGCGATTGGGCGTTGTGATACACAAGGCGAGCACAGTGATTGGAGCATCGATCTTGTTTCCTCGAGAAAAGAAAGAAACAGAGAAAGTAAGAAATGGAAATGGAGGTTCTGTTGCAAAGAAAGTTGCAATAAAGATATATGAGTTAGAAAAATTGTTTACCGCTTTTAGAATGAGAAAATAAAGAATAGATTAGAATAGAAGAGGGCTTTATTTTGCCAATTCATACTGCAACTCTTTCTGGTGTATGATCTCTTCAAAAGTCCATCTTGTCGTCTTGTCAACACATCATCTCACACATGTTGGAAATCATACAGGGAAGGAAATACAGAAAAAGAGATGGGAGGGCAGTGTGAGACATTTTCATTTTCATCTGTCTGTCAACCAGCTTCAGACTAAATGACTTTATTTTAATGCGACTGAGAATGTTTTTCTTTATTTAGGTTGTATGGAAAATGATAATAAAGTACATTATTTGCACTGTCCTGAAATTGTAGCCTGAGCCTGATTGATCTGAGCCTGAGCCCAGCAGCTACCACAGTGTTTCAGCCTGAACCTGACTTGAAGTCAATACTTTGCAATTACAATGTTACAGTTTCATTTGGCAGACACTTTTATCCAAACTATGTACATATGAGAGTTAATACAACACAAGCAGGAATCTAGTCAGGAGAGAACAAACAAATGAGTGTCATAAAGTTCAGGATCAATAGGACGTAGGTGCCAACAGGCAGTGCATAGAGGCAATGCATAGAAGCAGATTACATACATACATACATACATACATACATACATACATACACACATATATATATATATCTTCATGAAAGAACTGGGTCTTTAGCTTTTTCTTAAAGATCGACAGGGACTCTGCAGATCGAATGGAGTTTGGTAACTCGTTCCACCACCGGGGAACTACAGAGAAGAGTCTGGCTAGGGCCCTAAGTCAGATACAAACAATAGCAATGTCGCCCTCACTTAACATACACACACCAAGATAAAATCTTTAAACTCTCCTCTCTAAAAAAAAAAAAAACACAATCAGAACGATCAGCCAGTAAGCAATTAAAACCACTCTGATTTGGCTAGAACACAATAACAAAAATAATGTTTACATACTCTCTACACACAACAGTTAAAAGTTCTCGTGGTACTATTTACTGTATATTCTCAATGAATAACCATTTAACACATAGCAAAAACCATTAGCTAACCCTGGCTGACACATTATGACCACATGTGTGGAGTTAAGGCATGACAAAGACAAAATCATCAGTATGTATTTATGTATAATGTGTGTCATTGTAATTTTTTAAAAATTGTCAGTAATATTTATAGTAAAATGTAATATTTATAGTAAAAACCTGCATTCTGAATGTGAACATGTGCCTGAACCCTGCTCGACAAGCTTATCAGTCCCATCTGGCTCAGGTTTAGTTGCAGATCTCAAAACTACATCAATGAAAAAGTACTGTCTGCAGACTGACTCCAAACCACAAATGTATTTAAACTGACAACATTTCAATCCTAGCAGCCAATCCCTTTAAAATTGAAATCAGCTTCAAATTTTTCTCTCCAAACTCCAAAAGCTCCAAACGTTGTCTATTAAATTAATTTGTGGTTTGGAGTCAGTGCAGGCAGTACTTTCTTATTGGTGTAGTTTTTCTATAGCCTTGCACATAAGGTGATATGCGTGTAAGTACTCTCCTTTTTAAACCTCAAAACACATTTTTAAAAGAAGCATTAATGTTAATGCTAAAGTGAGTCTGAGGAGCTGAGTCCTGAGACACCAAAGCAACAGTCAGCTGCTGAGCATCTGGCTGCCCATCGCCTGTAGCTCGGGTGTGTTTGCAGTGAGTTTGGCTTTGGCACAATTCAACCCAAGTGTCAAGTGATACAGTACATGAAGCAACAGAGCTAAAAATCTGCTGAGACACAAGAATAGTTTTACTGACCATAATCTCAGCACTTAAAGGCAAACTTCCAGAAACTAACTGTAATTCCTTTAATTGCGTGATATCCAGTCGTTTCACAGTCTGGTCCATCGCACAGAGCATCCTGCTTTAATTCTGATCAAACATGTGCCCTCAGAGATAAAGGGGGGGGGGGGGGGGGGAGAGAGAGAGAGAGAGAGAGAGAGAGAAGGCGCGCTCAGAGAGGCAGAGGGTCCTTCAGTATTCAACGAACCAACAGATTGTTTCCTCTCATGTTTGGACTTCTGAAGGCACAAACTCCATAAAGACCCCCTGCCAACCTGCCTGAGGACACAGGCACACTCCAACCACCCTGCTTCAAAGGCTCTCCAAAGGCTCTCTCAGTGTGTGTGTGTGTGTGTGTGTGTGTGTGTGTTTCAGCCTCTGTGCAAGAAATCCTGTGTGCACATGCAGATGAGGGTGTGAGCCTGCATATAAACATTTCATAGTGTGTGTGTATGTGTGTGTGTGTGTGAGCACCATTCCTTGTACAGGAAGTAGTCGTGCTAGGTAAACAGGAGTGCGGGTTAATCCTGTGAGGAATGGGAATTCTGCATTAGCATTTGAATAGTGCACGGTGCCATGAGTACTGCTGACAAAACTAACACACATCCCCAGTCCTGGCTTATACTCACACACACAGATACACTGCATACATTCAGAGCTGAAGAGGAAGATTTTTATAGCAGTCAGAAACATGTGTACACGTAGATACAGGTGACTTTAGTGAAAAAATAACTACCCGCTGTTTTTAACATACTGGAGATTAATCCACTGGAGGTGTTTGAGCTATAACCTGTTTCACATTTACACACCTCTGTAGACTCTCACCTGCAGGCTGCCCAACACAACCACAGGCTACATTTACATGCACATTGATAATGTGATTATACTGTAATTAGGCCAGTAATGAGGGTAAGAGCCCATGTAAACAACATCTGATTACATGCAAGTATGCATAATCACAGGAACGTGTGCCTGTGTCTGGATGAAAACCATACATGTTCAAAATGTTTGCTTTTGAGGAACTAAAGAAAAACTATGCCTTTCTTAGCTTTACTACCATGCAATTAGGATTAAGGGTCATACAGGAGCTCTTGCAGAATTTTTCAAACCTAAAATGGGTAAAGGTCCACAAAGTGACAAGTTTTAACCCTTTCCTTTGACCGTTTCCAGGAACCTTTTTAGGAGTTTTACCTGACATGGTTTCTGCCCCCTAAATGTCCCCACTTCAGAGGTGGACTTAATGATGAGCCAGGAACTATCAGAGTGGAGTTGGTCAAACACAGGCCTCAAGACTGCAAAAACCTGTGTACAGCATACATTCACACAGGAGCAAGCATTGGTTGCCAGTAGTATCAATATTATGAAGTAGACTTCCCAACTGGTCTAAAAACATGCACCAAAAAGACAGATTTTTTTGGTTGCGTACTAAAGCAGAAAAAATAAGAAAATGCTCAGCAGTTCATTGATCCTCTGCACACAGTCATCTGCCTTTCTGGCATGTTCAACCTTCCTTCTGCCTCTGCAGAACTCCTTTCCAACATCCATTTCAACATCACAGCAATAAAGTCACAAGTAACAGCAATAAATTACTAAAAGCAATGTGATAATTCTGTGTTGTTGTCTAGTTGTGCACAAAGAATTGCATCTCAAACAAAGATGTTGCTTATTATTCTGATATCTGTCTAGTTTACCAGATCTTCACAGTTCTTCAGATGTGGTAACAGAACAAAAACAAAGAGAAAATGCTTAGTTCAGTTCTTGGGGTGCACTAGCCCCTGGTACTGTTTGGTCAAAAAGAGGCCATATGATGAGCCAGGAACTGTGATGGTGGAGTTAGCTGTACTCACAATAGGTCACCATATGACTGCAAACAAGTGGTGTATGTCACTGATGTCAATGTCAGGACTTGAGAGCTACACTGGATTACTGGTCTGTTTTATTGCTTACCAAGGGAGAAAATAGCCCAAAAGGTTGGAGTGGAGCTGGTTCAATGGTCAGATATACTACAAAACTACAACTACATATGTCTGCATACACAGACATGTTCACACATTTGTTGGTGGGTACAGTCAGCTTATACAGTACACAGCAAATCGGCTGCACATGGACAGTCTGCACAGCACAGACCCTGTTGGACGACATGCAGACCCTTTGAGCTATATGGACACAAAGTATATTTTGCATTTAAGGGAGCAGCTAGCAGAGTGTACCATCAAATACTGCACAAGAACATCAGGTTTTTACGTTGAGGGTGTTCAGTTTGTTTTGCAAAGAAAGCTTTAGTTTTGGTTAAAATGTCTTATCTCTAATTAAGACTGTATCTCTTCCTTGATGCTTCTGTTTTAACTCATGTTTTAATAATATTCACTGCACCAGAGAGGAATCCATTTATGTTCCTTTTATTATGATAGGAACAGTCTGTGTGCATGTAATGATGATACTAGGCGGTCTGTACCTGCTGACAGATCTCACAGTTTTACACTGGGTGTGAAAAACTGTAGGATTAAGTTGGCAAGTCTGTATTTGGCACGGGTTTTAGCCGAGGTATGTTACAGTATGTGTGTCCTAACTTGAGAACACACAAACACACACTGACTGTCCTGCTGAATGAACAAAGATTCTCTCATTAGCTTGTAGGCTCACACCTCACAGAACAAGTGCACACAAGAAACAACAGCCTTTTTTTTTCTTCTACTTCTCCTGATCGGCTAAGTGGTTGCAGCTGTTTCTACTGCTCCAACTGAAGTAGTTTAATTACATTTCAAATTTCATATTTGAGGCATTTAGCTGAGGATCTTATCCAGGTCAACTTACAATGACAGCAACAGAAGATTAAGCTTTAATGCCTGAATTATCCACCATTTGAAAAACACCACCTACTCATACAAAATTAAGGCGAGCCAAAGTGTGGCTTTTCTCTAAGAATTCTTGATGTCTTAAGAGCTTTGTTGACATGTAATAATTACACATGTACTGACTGGATTCTCTATATTTCACAAATATTGAATGAGTTCCTCCAAAGTTGCAAACAACTCATTGCATACAGCGCTGCGGCTCAGGAGGTAGAGCGGGTCGTCTACTAATCGGAAGATCGGCAGTTTGATCCCCGGCTCCTCCAGTCCGCATGTCAAAGTGTCCTTGGGCAAGATACCGAACCCCCGACTGCTAACTAAGACTGTGCCATTGGTGTGTGAGTGTGTGTGTGTGAATGAGCATTAGGACTCCTGATGAGCAGGTTGGCACCTTGCATGGCAGCCTCTGCCATTAGCGTATGAATGTGTGCGTGAATGTTGGCATGTGTTGTAAAGCGCTTTGACTAGAGTGGCGCTATATAAATGCAGCCCATTTACATTGGGGATTTCTTTTTCAATCAAGAATTAACTAATAATTTTGATCATTAGAATTTAACCTCAACCTCATCTCTGCCTGCCCGTCCCTCACTGCACTCACATCTCAACACCATAAGTGCCAACACACATAAACTCAGCTTGTTACAGCACATGATTTTCACCGCAGGTGGTCTTGTTGTAATGTGTGTTTATTCTGTGTGCTGTTTACTCACACCTTTCTGAAAGCTTTCATTCTGCTACTGATGTGCATTTGCATTTTAACCATTTATCTGATGCTTGTATCTAGCGGCTCGCACAGAGAACAACACCTGGGTAAGCTTCAGGTCCTAGATCACCTGCACTACAAGCAACAGGGAGGTCAGAGGTCACAGCATGCTGACGATCAATACAACAAATTATATTGTGTTATGATTCCTACATTTTTTAAAAACTAAAAGGAACACAGCTTTGCAGCGGCTCTTTAATATGTATTTTCATTGTTTCTATATAAACACTTGTCACTTTGACACAGACTGCTGAGTCCTGGTGTGTGGTGGAGGAGCTGAATATGCAGCAGTCCTCACACACCAACAACACGCACACGCACAGATATAATGGTTCCTTCTTAAAATCTTTTATCTTGATACCTTGGAAATATTCATCAAATTCATGTCATTAAACTAAATTGAACTGAGTGGATTTTGCCTATAATGCAGAGTGATTCACAAATAAAGCAATAAATCCTGATTCAGGTACAATATTTAATTTTTCTTCACTTTCAGTGTACTGTCAATGTAAGACCACTTATACTCTTCACAATAACTCACCTACAATATTCTGGTAACATACTGTCACATTCTTAGATGGGCCAATAATGTCTGTAGTTAAAAGAGTGACTTTATTGATGATATTCCTCTAATATTCTTTTAAGGACATTTAGTGCCTGTAATGCTAATTAATTAGGCTTGTACTTTATGATATTTCTATGTCCTCTGGTCTCACAATATTCCTAAGGAGAAGTGTTTCTTGAGAATGTAGGCTGTTATGGGATTTCTAGTTTATATGTGTGTGCTTGTAGTTCAATAAAACAAGGTAAGAGAGGCAGGATCAATACACTTAGCCCACCAGCCACAGTTAATGTGCTGTGGGTCCTCTGCATAACAGACATCCTGCAGTGCACACTGGGCACAGACATCAGGCCGGGTCAAAAATTAGCCTAATTATCATCAAAGGAACCACAAAAATCTGATAATGAATTTATACAACGATAAGAGCCCCTTTAGTGAATGTATGAGTACATTACTGGGGTATTACAGGAAACACTGTTATAGAATTATCGTTGTGAGCCAATACAGACATGAATATTGTGGGATTAAATTGTAATATTACAGGTATGCCACAGGAGGTAAATGCTCACAAATACCAAAGATAACTCTACAGCAAATAAAACTTACAATATGACAGATTTTCTTTAGTCTACACTGCGAGCTGATGCAAGAAAGTCCAGAGGGAGGAAATAACTAAGTCCATTTACTTATTTACTTAAGTTTTTAGGATTTGGCACTTTTGATTATATTTACATTTGGTGTTTGAATTTTGTGGGACTTCTTACCTTAATTCCCCTACATTATGTGCTGAAGTTTTGACACTGAATTACTGTGACCTCACCTTCAACACGAAGGAAACTAAAACAGGAAACCCTGCAACCATGTAAAACTTATTATTAGTGCCAATTAGTTGCACCTGCTCCAACTACAACAGCAAAACACTCATATGAATTCCTCCTTATTTACTCAATTTCAAATACAGGACCTTTATTTTTAATCAAGTACACTTTTTTATTACAGTATTGCTACATTTACTCAGGTCTTTAACTACTTTTTATTGGTGATTCACAAACTATCGTTGAGGTTTGTAAAGAAAACTACACAGATATCACAGAAAAACTACAAGTCTGCACAGGGATGTAAGAAGGTACTAATGCCATAAAACAACCAATAGCGTCGATATAAAGTCATTATTGACGCACTTTAAGTCAGGATACTGCTCGTATTACAGGACAAGTGACTGCTGTAAACTCCACAGACACACCTGAAGTCAACACAGAGATATCAGCGATGTTTCTTTCGGACACACAGTCAGTTTATGAGGCACATACACAGCAGGAGAGGTGGTTATATCTCTACTTCACCTGGTTGTACGCTGTCTCTCCTCCTCCCGCTGCTACTCCACCTCCTGCCCCGGTACCGAGCTCCGGCAGCTTCCTCCGGCTCAGCACCAGCAGGTAAACCAGCGCTCCCAGCCACACCAGCACCGCCACGGCCACCGCCAGCCTCCGACAGAGACGCTTCATTTTCCGGTCAGGAGGAGCCGGCGGCGCCCGCAGCCCGACTGCTGTCAGAATCCCATTTTATAGAAGCGAGAAAACAAAACAAAAAAAACAAAAAAACAAAAAACACACCAAGCAGCCAAGCTACACTCACACACACACACACACACACACACAAGTCTGTCCGGTCCCGCTGACGGTACAACACTGACTACACAGCGCGCGCGCTCTCTCTCGCTCTCTGTCTCAACTCACAGAAGCTCGAGCGCTACTCTGACACGCCTGACAGCCGCGTGCGTGCGTGTGTACGAGCGCGTGAGAGTGTGTGTGTGTGTGAATCAGTGTGTTTCACTGAGGGAGTCCTGGACCCTCCTGAAGGTTTGAATGGGAGAGCATGGAGCTCCACCTGCCGACACCCACAACTACTCCACTAAAGTAGAATAGAATAGAATAGAATAGAATAGAATAGAAGACTAGAATAAAGGAGTAAACAAGGAATGTTGCAAAATCACAATAGCATAAAATAAAACAGAATAAAGCAGAATAGGATGAAGTAGAGCAGACAAAACCAGTTACAACAGTTTATTCTATTCTGTTTAAATAAAGTAGTTTTGACTAAATGAGGAGGTAGACTTGAGGTGTTTCTTGCTAGCTAAGTTTAACTGTTATAATTTAGCTTGGATTTGCTTTAGGGATGAACCAATAATGATACCAGTTCGGGTATCAGTCCAATACTGTGCTCGTGAACTCATAATCGTAAAACTACTCCCGATATAACTGCACCAGATACCACTTTAAAGCAACGTGACGTTAAATGGTAAATGGACTGGATTTATATAGCGCCTTTCTAGTCTTCCAACCACTCAGAGCGCTTTATACACTACATGCCAACATTCACCCATTCACATGCTGATGCCATGCAAGGTGCCAACCTGCTCATCAGGTTTCTAATGCTCATTCTCACACACACACACACACACACACACACACACACACACACACACACACACACACACACACACACACACCGAGCAATTTGGGGTTCAGTATCTTGCCCAAGGACACTTGACGAACTGCTGATCTTCCGAATTAGTGGACGACCCACTCTACCTCCTGAGCCACAACATTAACCTCTCGTCAGTTGAGCAGGTAGGCGGAGGAGAAGCAATGTCAGCAATTTGGAGATATTTTAGGATAAACGATGATGACAAAAGTAGAGCAGCCTGCAAACTATGCTCTGCTAAATTGTCAAGAGGAGGGGTGAAAAACAGCTCCTTTAACACAATTTGATAAAACATCTAAAGAACCAACACAACACCGAGTTCAAGGAGTTTGCTGATGCTAGCAGTGGGAAAGAGCAACAACCAACTTTGCAGCAAACTCTGGAGAAGCGAGAGAAAATTTCCAGAGACAACCCACAGACGGTAAAAATAACAGAAGCTCCAGTACCCAGTACACTAGAAGACATTCAGGTGCAGCTCAACCAGCCTATAAGAAGACTCCAGCAAGACATGCAGACCCGCTGGAAGAGCAGATGCTACATGCTACAGTCTGCCATCGAGCAGAAGAGGGCTCTGGAAATATTCAGGTGCAAATATGAGGTCCCTGACAATCTCACCGCTCACCAGTGGACACTTCTGGAAAAGAATCTGTTCTGGCTCCGTTTGAGGAGTTAACCTGAAAAGTGAGCTCCTCTGATGCTCCGTAATACCCCAATAATATTATATTACATATATATATATATATATATATATATATATATATATATATATATATATATATATATATATATATATATATATGTATTCATTCTCTGTTTTAGGTATAAAGATAAGGCAGACAAGCAGCAAGCAGGGGGATCTGGGAGAACCACCTGCCAGAAAGCTACACAAGGCCCAGTCCAGCAGCAGTCTGGAGTCTGTTTGATGAGATAACAGATGAGCAAGCATCAACATCACTGAGCAGTGCACCAGTGGGTTTTGCCATTCAGTCAGTTACATACCTTGGAGAGACCACAACTTCTCTTTAGGGCAAACCACCGCAGTTCTGGAGGGTTAACAAAGTGCAGTTTCCCACTCTGGCCCAGATGTCATGCAGATACCTCTCAGCACCATGCAGTAGTGTGGAAAGTGACAGGCTGTTTAGCTCAGTGTCACATATTGTAGATGAAACAGAAACATTCTCACAGCTGATAATGCAGAGAAGTTTCTTTTCATCAAAAAGAACCTGTCTCTTCACTTTTCCAAAAAAGGCTTAATCCTCCCAGACAGCACTAACATATGATAACATGCAGTTGTATGTTGTGTGGTACTGAAATCCACTGAATGTGTTCCAGGTTACATTTAAGTGGAATGTGTGGAATTTGTTGCAGTCAGAACATCTGACTGCAGGAACATCTGATGAAAATAAAACAGGTTTTCAAAGTCATTGTTAGAACTGTAATGGTATTATTAAGTACTCATATCGGTACTCGGTATCAGCAAGTACCCAGATGTGAGTACTTGTACATGGTCTAAAAAAGTGGTATCGGTGCATCCCTAATTTGTTGAAAATTATACTGAAACGTATTTTTTCTTTGGCCTGAATACTAAATTTCCTATTCATCCTATAAGATGCTTTGTGTGATGTTTGAAAAGTGGTTTTCAACCCATAATTTCTGTTTGGCTCCTGATGAAGGTGTAAGCTGAAAAAATGGGCTTCAATTCAGCATAATGCTGTTTGACTAAAGAAGTTGTCTATGAAAACAGCAAGTCTGTGTGTGGTCCTCCCTTTTGACACCTTAAAATGAACCTGAAAATGAAGTACTTGCGAGCCTTCGCCACATAAGTAGTGAGCAATTCAATCAAAGAGGGATTTTTCTATCTCAGATAGTCTCATTTAAAAAAATTTGGAGACCTGAAGAGGCAGTATCCAGTATTTCACAAGAAAAAATGCAAACATTAGAAGAAAGTCTGAAAAATCCATGTAATTTTTTGTTTTTTGTTCTTTCTTGTCCCTTTAATCATCTGGTGACCCCTCAGATTTATTTTAGGACCCCTTGGGGGATCCAAACCCATAGGTCGGGAGCCACTGCTATAGGCCACTGTCACTCTGATTAATTTGGTTGTTAACAGAACAAAATTATAAACCATAAATGATCACAATAATGCAATAAATAACCACATTTTGGTGAATAGTGAGTGAGGTGGTTAGAATAGATTGAGAGAAATTGAAAAAGAGGAAAAACGGAGAAAATAGCACAAAAAGAAAATAAAGGGAGATGAAGAGAGGAAGAGGGGAACATAAAATAAGAGACTAACTAGAAGAGGACAGAAGATAAAAGAGAGGAAATGCCATTAAAGAAGAGGAGGAGGAGGAAGAAAAGGAGAGAGAAGCAGATTAAAATACAGTGAGAGAAGAGAGGAGGGAAAAACAGAAGAGGAAAAGAAGATGAGAGAATATATAAGAGAACAAGATGAAGGGCAGAGGAAAAGGAGTGAAGAGGGGAAGAGAAGCAAGAAAAAGGCAAAAAAGTGACAAACGTAGATGAAGTGGAAGGATTAAAAAATGGAAAGAAGAGAAGAAGAGGTCAAATGAGAATGAGAGGAGAGAGGACGGGAGAAGGGAAGATTATTTTCTACTGCAATCACATGAACGGACAAGCTGACAAGAAGAAAACTGTCAGTTATCCTTCATTTTATTTCAATAGATTATCAGACAAACCGCTGCACATGAGTCCGTCTTACTGTTATTAATAAAACAGGTACAACAAAAAATAAAAATGATCCTTCTTGAGTGAGAGAGATAAACTCAGGGAGAAACTGTGTCTTTACTGTCTTAGTGCACCATCTAGTGTTTGTGCAGAGTAACTCTCCTTTCTCTTTTCCTGGTGAACAGTAAGATTATATATAAAAAAGCCAAGTTTCCTCTGTTATGTAGAGACTTCTACACTCAAGTTGAAATAAATCTGTCACAAATCACTGCTAGAAAAGTCAACATCATCACACTACATGGAAAATGAGTAACTACCTCCCAAGCTACGAGTCTGAACTAGTGTGTGTGCACATTGTAATGTCGAGGTCAAGAAGAAATATCGACCTGCAGTATAAATTCTCATTTTACTAACAGTGAAAGTTTTAGAAAGAACACTGACGTAATTTTTCTAACTTTAAAACATGATAAGATTAAACTGCAGCGTTGTACGAGTAAAACCCGAAAGCGGAAAGCTGATATTACAAATACACACACACACACACACACACACACACACACACACACACACGCAATGCTGAAAAAATTTGTAGAGCTGCAATGGTTAATCGATTAGATACCAAAGTAATCTGCAACAATTTTGATAATCAATTCATCGTTTTGAGTCATTTTTTAAGAAAAAAATGTCCAAAATCTCTAATTCCAGCTGCTCAAATGTTAATATGTTGTGGTTTCTTTAGTCCTCTATGTCTGTAAACTGAATATCTTTGGTTGTGGACAAAACAAGACATTAGAGGACGTCATCTTGGGCTTCGACATTTTTCACCATTTTCTGATACTTTATGGACCAAACAACTAATCGATTAATCGACAAAAATAATCAACTGATTCATCAATAGTGAACATAATCATTAGTTGCAGCCCTAAATCATGTTATAGGAAACTGTGGAGCTTCTCAGTCCACCACGACAACAAGAATAGTGTGTTCCTAATGCAATACTTTTCATTTTTGTACTCTACTACATATTCTGTCCCACTTAACCTGACATGCTGACCTGAACAATGTGTAGCCCGACCAATATATGGCATTTTCAAAGCCAATACCAAATTTGACAATTTTTTAAAATTATACAATACTTTGCCAATAGTTATTATGTAATATAAATAATTGTTTTCTTTCTTTTAAGAATTGTGACCAAGATTTTACAGCTGAAAAATAAAACTGCTCTCTGCTGGAAAAACTATGTAATGGAGACACTATTTCTAAATTACCTCATACATTATGTTGAGCATTTCTGTACTGCAATTTCTTGTTACCTGGTGCTGTCAATTTAGCATTTATTAGAAACAACCTACCATCCTGTCTTCTGTGAATTTGCAGCTTCCTCTTTCAGACTTTCTTTCTCTCTCTCTAGTGGTTTGTGTTCAGTGCTGATGATAATCTGGCGGGGAAGCTTCCTGTAGAGGAACCCTGAGCAAGAACATGGAAATGGTCTAGAAAAAAAGTCTAAAAAACATTACATATCATTACTCTAAAACTACAAATTTAAAACATGCACATTAACAGTTGTGGTCAGTTTGGTCAGGTGTCACTTGTTGAGGAAAAAAAACTCTTACTGGAGTTAAGTCACTTTTGTGCTTATTGACTGATAAATCAGATTAAATAATTATATTTAAAAAGATATACAGTATGAGATGTGTGACTTAACTAGGGCTGCAACTAACGATTATTTTCAATATTGAATAATCTGCTAATTATTTTCTTGATTTTGTCTATAAAATGTCAGAAAATAGAGAAAAATGCCTGTTATAATTTCTTAAAGCTCAAAGAGACGCCTTCAAATATCCTGTTGTACCTTTGCCTTTTTAAACACTAACGTAGCTGTTATATTGATAAATCACTATATCATTAACATTACATTTGAGTCACAGAGTTAAGCATCTTTTTCTCTAAAAAATAAATAAACAGTAAAAACCCCCAAAAGGTAACAACATGTACCACTGCTCTGAAGGTATTCCCAGAATCAATTCCTTAAATAAAAGTTTGCTAGCTAGTTAGCATCGTGAAATTGTTGTCTGTATTCTTTGGTGGCTAAACGGCTGTAACAGCTGACCTCAGCTGTAACGGCTGACAGCTAAAAAATATTAGCTAGTTAGTTAATAACTGTGACGAGTTTGTCAAGTCAGACAGACAAATGAAAGTTTTTTGTTTCCAATTATCCCTGACTAACATTAACTTACTTACCTGCTGTTTGCCAAAAGTGGGAACGGAGGTGAAGTCCTGCTCAAGATACTAACCAAAGACTTTTGGAACAGCCTCAGTCTAGCTAGCTAATTAGCTAAACGAAACTCGCTATTTGGCCCCGCCCACTACCGCTACCGCAACCAATGAAATTGACAGTTCACTGTTGCCCTTAGTAACAGCAGTTGACAAAACGATCAAGTCCAGGTCTACTTATTCTTCTTCTGGGCTTTTTCACCATAATACACGGTCCTCAGCAGCAGTTTGGGTTTCCTCTTGCTGTGGATCTTGAGCTTGAACACTTGAGCTTGAACACTTGAGCTTGACCGTTAACTAGAAACAGCAGTTAGAAAACAATCTCAACTCACTAGCTTGTTCTAGCTTTTGACCATGTCACACCATCCTCATCAGCAGGGAAACTACCCGCAGACTGGCTATTACTTTTCTCCTAAATACTACACAAATGTATCCATGATGCGCTGTACTTAAATTTTATTTTTTGTATTCAGGTATTATTTGATTTTCTGGTTAAACAAATTTGTTATAAACTTTATTAGCCAATATATAAATATCACTTTTTAAAATTGGTTCTATATTTAAATGGGAAAAGCATAGTTTTGAGGGCAAAGCCGCAAATTTTACAATTACATTTTGGTGGTAACTATATTAATTCCTCAACAACAAATCAACTGAAATTATGGCTAATCTCTCATTTTGAAAATCTGTCCAGGAAGCTTATCCTGATTCTTTAAAATCTTCCCCTTTCACCATTCATACAGATAAATTAGCTAACATATCATATACTATATATTATACTATATTAAGTGTTTTAATATCAAAACGGGATCAACTCTAACAACATGACCAAAGGAAAAACAAAAAAAATTAACTATGAATAGGCATTATCATTAATAGGCAAACTCTGATGGATGGCATTCTGTTCATGGTTTATTTTATAGTAATAAGAAACACACATATAAACACACACACCACATCCTCTAATCCAGTTTATTTTCCTCAGCAGAAAATGGAACACGATAAAATTAAAAAGGAGAAAATAGGACAGAATTATGTTCTTGCTTTTTTATACATATAACTAAATATGCCACTCTATGCTAGGGTGTAAGTAACTCAAACTGATATAAGGTTAAATAATTTTTTCTTTAAAAGGTACAGAAAGATATTCCATTACTTCAATTTCTCATTAGCACTCAAAAAGGAACAGGATTTTTTTTCAAAATATCAAAATAAGAACCAGCCAAGACATTTCTCCAAACTCCCTTTATCCTTCGCTGTGTTCTCATTGGAGAAGACGGGAGGGTGGGAAGAGGTGAGGGAAAGAAGAAACAATAACTTGTGCATGAGGATTAGCATAGTTAAGTGGTGTCTGGTTAAAAGGGCGATCCACCTCAATCAACCTTTCTGTAGTTATTTTGCAAAAAAAAATAAAAAATAAAAAAGACACTTTTTTGATTTTCCTGTGATTTAAGGAAACTTACTGCTTAGTTCCCCAAATGGGAAAACAGTCGTATACAATTCAGCATCATCAAATTGCACTTCCTGTGATGCTGAAGTGCATTTTATAGATTCCCAAACCTGTATTAAACAAATCCTCTCATTTTAACGCACCTACAGCATGTGCTAAATGCCCAAATAAAGAAAACAAACATTTTAAATTTTAAGAAAATGTCTTTTGCAACCTCACAAACAAAAGAGTTAATTTTGGTGGAATACCACTTTTAGGAGTAGAAGGAAGAGAGGTGTGTGACTGAACAATATGCACAGCACAAAGTCCAAGCAGTCAGACTGTGTAGGCTGATTAAGAGCAAGATCTGAAACAATGTCAAACAATGACAAAACAAAAAACTAATGAGGAAAAGGGAAAACCACTCAATTTAAGAATTCACATGTTATTTCTGCAGCCAAAACCAGCGGAGGCATCGTGAGACACTGGGGAGCAGCAACAGTTTGAATCTGTGATGTCAACAGATGAACAACCTTGGAAAAAAATATACGATGGACTGCTGGGAGTCTTAAGTTCACGTTTGATGTTTTACACCTACGGAAATAAGGTTTATTAATTACAAAATGACTAAATTTATCCACATCAGCACTACAACTGTCATCCCTTCTACCTTTTCCAAAGAACCAGGACCAGAAACAACTTCTCAACCAACTTCTCAGCCACTGTGAAAAATCAAAAAACAGATTTACACAACTGAACAGAACCAATCACTGTTGGTTACTTGCAGAGGTGACGAGTTGAGAGTCCGGCCACATCCAAAACTTACCAATATTTAGCTGGTGTTATTTCACTAACCTTGTTTTTATTTTTGCCAAAAGTCTCAAGGTTAACCAGCTTTTGGTTAATTTCTCAGCCTGAAAACTTATCCTCACTTACACTGTGACCTCACAGATTCAAACTGTGGAACCAACCTTTCTCTTCAAGAAAGATTTAATGAAAAACTCACTAGCATTAATGATGCCCTGGGCAACAATTAACGTAAAAAAAAAATCAAACGAAATGATAATATTTAGAAGAATTATGTTCCAAACAGATATCCCCAATCTGAAAATAAGAATGACACCTAATTCTACCCACAAAACACAAAATCAAAAATAAATTATAGCGCTATTTAAAGGGTAGTAGGTAATTTATGTACTCAGGAGACAAAATTAGCACTCTTGATTGATCGTCTTCAACTCCAGAGATACTCAGTGATAAACTTCAGGTGTTTGTTTTCTTAAGTGAAGACACGGTGTTTTGGCGAAGAACTCATTTGAATACAAAAATTCAGTCGTATTCCCCTTTATGTATCAAGAACAACAGTACCACTCAGTATATTGAAAAGGGGGAGGGGGAGAGGGAGAAGAGGATCTGCTACACAGAGGATTTATCTGAGTGACTCTAGTCCATTAGTGTGGATTATTTTTTCAATATTCATTTGTATTTTTCTTTTTGTCAACAGTCCATGTGAGCAGAGGCAGGGATTGGCTGTATTGTCCTCCATGACACCGTGGTTAAGCAGTAAAAACAGAGCTAATCACCATGACGGCCACACAGGGAAAAAAATAAATCAAACCATGACAGCATCCTTGGACTGCCTCACATTATCAAATGACACGCTCAAACCTGCACAAATACACTGTTGCTGGTACCATGTACGGGCAAAACACCGTTAGTGATGCTGCGCATGGACCTGAACGTTGGTAGAAGAAGAAAAAGAAGAAGAGGAAGGCGGGGTTACAGGTTTGATACTCCAACCCCTTGATGACGACCTGAGGAGTGGTCGTGGGATAGAGCTGGACCCCTCATCCGCGACCGAGAAAAATGAAAAAAAAAACAAAAACAAAACAAACAAAACAAAAACTGCTGTCGAATGAGAATCCAAACAGATCAGTTCAGCCGAACGCTACAACAGTTCATCTTCCGTAACTTCCTGTACTGAAAAAAAAAAAGAGCGTGAGCAAAGAGGAGGAAACCGTGGCGAGATACAGTGGAACTGTGCACAATGTACGACTGACTGGATCTGGATCTGTCTCTGGGGCATCCTTCCTCTGAAGTCGGGGGTGGGGTTAAGGCTGTGTGTGTGAACATGCGATACTGAACGTGGCTCCGCAGAAGAGCCACCAGGCTCCCTGTTGGCCCCGAGCGACCTAGTCCAGAGCCGAGTCCAAATAGACGCTCCAGGCAGGAAATCAGGGTGTCAACAGGGCGGCGTCAAGCTCAGATCCAAAATCGCCTGGTCAGATGCTGGATGTTACGACCATGCTCCCTCCCCTCCTCCGGCTCCTCCACCTCTTCTTCCCTCCCTCCCTCCCTCCCCCTCCCCCCCTACCCATCAACCCATTTGTCATTCCTCCTAGCTCTCCCTCCACCACCAACTCCTCCTCCTCCTCCTCCTCTTTGTAAGCGCCTCATCTCTAACTGGATGGCTGGTCACCGTGTGGCCAATCAGGAGCACTCCTCCCCGATGCGTTGGCATGAGCGGCCCACCTTGCGGTCCAGCTTCACCATCTTGAGGACGGCCTCCTCGCGCCCACGGCCCAGATGGTCGAACAGACAGTCGTGTTGCTCGGGGAGACGGTGGAGCATGCAGAATACATAGCCTGGGAGGGAAACAAAAACAAAGTGGTGAGGAAGGAAGTGACCCCGTTAAATGTTTTGTTGCTACCTCTTTGTATGGGAGAAAACATCCCATCATGCTGGAGGTTTAACCTCGCCAAGCTTATCAGACAACACACGTATCCAGCCTCTAACTGAACTCTCCAACTGATCTGCACCGCTTCCCCCCTCTCATGCATTTGAAGTGCAAGAATAACGGGATTTTTCTGACACTTTAAATGATGGGCCTTTAAATGATGGGTTAAAATAGAGATACAGACAGGGAAAGAGAGGGGAACGTCCTCGGCTGGAATTGAACCAGAAACATGTTATGTGGTATGGATCTCAGCTTGGAGCATCATCTGTATACCACTGGAGCTCAACAAGTCATAAAATGTCTCAAAGCTGAACTAGTAATGTATGTAAGTAGGTATGTAAATGTAAAAAATATTTACTAAATATGACAGTGACAAAATAGACTTTGTAAATGAACATTTTGAAACGCAATGCAGAAGAAATTAAATTACAGAAAAAACTGAACTGGATAAGAAGCTCTCTTTAATGTACAGATATGAGGATTTTCATCAACATTTTTTAGTAATAGTATTTGTAAAAACTTTCACATAATAAAAAGTCCTTTTTGTGTTGAGATATAAAGAAATTAAAGTGTACTTCAGATAAGCATGTTTGGGCAACAAACATATGTATAGGTATGTGTGCAGGTATTCTGATGTTTGTTTTACTTGGGTGGAGCATTAGTAGGTTTGCCGTATATGAACAATGCACCGAGTGTGTTTAGAGAATCACAAAGTACAGTATATAAATCAACTCTCAAACAGTGAACTGCACATATCTCAGAGTGATTTCAGAAGTGCTTTGTGTAGTTTCACTTTTTCAGTCCAACAGTGAAACACATTTTGAACCACAGTGGTTAAAATTAGAAGTGTGTGTGTGACTTAAAGCCGCAGTCCATCATGGTACATTACAGTCCATGTTTCTGAGACGATACATGTTTTACTCCTTTGATTACAAAAATTAAATATGTTAACATTTAAAACCATCATAAATAACTTTGATTTACTTGTTGAAAAATGTAATCAGTTACATTTTAAAGTAATAGTAGATTGGAAACACTACAGCGTCTAACTTAGATGCTTGACATATTTTCAACCACAGCGGAGGAACAGAATCAGTGAAATCAGTTGCAGTGGTGTTCAGGTGAAAGTGATTGCACTCCTCTTGGTCATGATGACATGTGACTGAAACCCACACGGATGTGTTGGTACTTACCACAGCGACAGGAGCCCAGTTCCTGCTGTACCAGCTCTAGTTTAGTTTGGCAGCGATAGCAGCGCCGACGGTTTTTCTGCTTGGGCGTCCCGCGGGCCTCCTCGCTGCTCCCCTCCTTCTCTTCTGTCCGTGGCCGTTTCTCTGGCGTCGCCTCGCTCTCTGAGCCCGAGGCTGAAAAGAAAAAAAATGGCAGGGTTAAGAGTTAGCGCTCTAAGTGGGGCAGGTCATGCAGAATAACTGGCAGGAAGAAGAATCTGACTGTACCTGATTCTCGTGGACGTTTTGTGGGTGTGCAGAGTGTGCCTTGGGCTGTTTCTGTGCATGACACGCCTGCAGATGGAAAATGAAGACATGTGAGATGGGATGTGAATCTTTCTGTTCCTTACATACATGTAGAGAAAATAAGTACAATAAATAATAAATTCATGTGGTACATACCACTATGAAACATACAATTTGTAGTTTTGTGCTACTGAAAGGTATCTTCTAGTGATAAATGTGACCAGTTAGTATTAAAGAGTCGAAGAAACATATCTCTCAAAACCTGAGCAATTAAAACCAAATGTATCTTAATTTGGGTGAAAGGACCTTTAAAGCTTTGAGCTGGTTTCTTGAAGGTGGTTTAGTCTGCCATGTTAGCCTATATATCCTATATTTTTTATATCACTGTGAACATTGTTTTAGTATTTGAGGGATGACTACTGGAACTCTCCACTTTAATACATCACTGCAATCTATTGCTTAGTCCCAAACAAACAAATAAATAGTCTGCCAGCAGGGTAAGATTCAATTTCTTTCCAAAGCACTTTAGCCTTTTTCAGAAAGTTCCATTAAATGAGTGTCAATACCTCAAACAACACATGACAGAAGAAGACAGATGCCTCCACTGTTACGTAGACAGAAGGACATTTCCACAACGTTCTTTAAACATGTTGGTTTGCAGTGAAAACAAACTGACAATCTTTCTCCACTGGCACATTTTTTCACTTGTTTTTAATAAAGTTACAATTTTAAAACATCTTACTGTATGTGCGGTCCAGTTCTCCCTGTACCATGTCACTTTGAACTGGAGTACTGCTACTGTTGCTGTTATTGCTCTGTGTGAGACTAATAATTATGTTTCTAAAGGTGGAGAAAGCTGTGCAGCCTCAGTTGAACCTTCAAGACTTCATGCTACTTATTATAAGTATGAAGAAATACTGATAATGTAGTCTCAAGCTCAGCGATCGTTGGGTGAATTATGCTTTCTTGATGCAAGTAGCTGAAAGATTCAGCGCCCCACTGCCCTGCGACTAAATCCAGTCAGAGCTTTATCTCCTGTGTTTGTACGACTTTATCTCCTTCTGTACTTTCCCACTGGATCCAAAGACAGACAATTCTTCATCAGCAGCTTGTCACAGACAACCAGTGCTGTATTTATCAATTCTGTATTTATAATAAATCTTTTATTCCAGGATTAATATCAGCCTATATCTGAAACTTGATCCAAAAGATTGCAAACTTTCAACTCTGGGACAATTTTCTCTTTTTGTTTTTCATCAAGGCATAAAATGGCATGTTTTGAGGCTTTTTGTTTCCCCATTCATGTGGATGTGATGAACGTCTTACTAAAAAAAATGAAAATAATAATTAAATGAAAAAAGAGCATATGTGAAAACGTTGATTGTCCCATCTTACCTTCCCTTGTGCTGGGAAACGTGGGCGAGGGCTCTTCGGTTGACGGCTGCTCGGAGCTAGAGGGCGGCGATGACAATAGAGACTGGCTACTGCTACTGCTCGTCTCGCTACTGAAGACAGGTGATTGGCTACTCCCAGTGCTTTGGATAGGCTTGGAGGTACAGTCCTCCCCTGGCTGCTTCTTCTGGATGTCTGTGGTCAAGGACAGTAAGGAAGAGAGTAGAGAGAGATGTAAAAATAGGACAGGGAAATACACACACACACACACACACACACACACACACACACACACACACACACACACACACACACACACACACACACACACACACACACACACACACACACACACACACACACACACACACACACACACACACACACACACACACACACACACACACACACACACACACACACACACACACACACACACACACACACACACACACACACACACACACAGGGAGGGAGGGAGGGAGGGAGGGAGGAGGAAGAAAAAGAGACAACACAGAAACAGAGTCAAAACACTCAAATCTGGACTCATGCGCATGCTTTTGGTTTGGGGTTCAGAAATGCTGCTGCACACCCAAAGCCTCCTGCTACTGTGGCTGTAATAACAGGTTTTATACAGCCTTTGCAGGTGTGTAGTAAATAGGGTATTCTAGCTGCCAGGGAGGATAACATAACTGATATTTTTACATAATAAAGCTGTAGCTTTTAAGATATGTCAAAATATAACCATCGTTTCAGATAAAAATCACAAGTGTGGCTGCAACAGCGTAGTTTCCCTTCCCCTCTTATTAAAGGAGAGGCTCACTATTTTTCAAGTCTAACACAATAGTCATGCATCAAATGAACATTCACACTTTTTTTTGCAAAAATCTATTTAAAAGTTTATCTGAAGCTAATATCAGGCTTCAGCTGCACAAATTAGTCAAATCAAGCCAATTTCTTTCAAAGTTACTGTCTTTTTAGTGCCAAATTTCCTCTTTTTGTTTCGATCCTTCCACTGCAGCTGAACAGGAAAACACTGTCCGTTGAGACACAAAGAGGGATTTTTTTAACCAAAAACTAACTGCGGAAGATATCTACTTTATTTGACTAACTTGACAGCTGAAGCCTCATATTATCTTCAAATAAACTTTTAAATACATTTTTGCACAAAACGAGGACTGTGGATTTTGTCCCCCATAAATTACATTGTAAGCACATTTGGAGGGTTGTCAAACTACTTTGTGTGTACAGTTTCCCAACATCATGTTACAGGACTTCCGACTGTCTACCTACATCTATCTCATCTGTTACCTTTTTTGGTGTCAATGTAACATATACTCACATGCCAGTACAGGTGAGAACACAACCATTTGGGAAAAACTCTTCTTTGGTGGTGCATTAAAGGCAGCTCCAACAGTTAATAGCTGGCTGCTTTACGTCACTGTACTCACAGGTTACGGTGACAAGAGAGTCAAATGTATCAAAATCAAATTGACCTCGCAAATACACACAAGCGCTAATATAATTAGTTGATTCATTGATATGTCCATCAACAGAAAATTAGTCGGACAGTTTTAAATTTCTTAAATCATTTAAGTAACTTTTTAAAGCAAACATGTAAAAACTAGAGCTGCAATGATTAGTCGATTAATCAGTTAATCGATTGACAGACAATTAATTGGCAACTATTCTGATAAGCAAATAATCATTTTAGTAATTTTTAAAGCAAAAATGCCAAAATTTCAGGTTCTGTGTGATGATTTAATGCTTCTCTTTGTCGTACATGATGGTCTTTGGACTTTTCAAAATGAGACATTTGAAAAGGCTGTAGGGAACAATAAGAGATATTTTCTGACATTTTATAGACAAAACGAGACACTGATTAATCGAGAAAATAATTAATAGATTAATAGATGATGAAAATAATCATTGGTTGCAGACCTGGTAAAAACTTCACTAGTTTTACCCTCTCAAACGTGCTGATAGTCTGGTTACAGTAAACTTAGTATCTTACAAAATTATCAATTTGAAAATGTTTCCTTGGCCTGTAGAAAATTGTGATGTGCACTGTTCACTATTTTCTGACATTTCATACACTGATTTATCAACTAAGCAATTAAGTAATAAGCAGATTCATGGATAATTAAAAGACTGTCATCATTTGGATTAGTAGTGCTGTTCAACAGTTGTTCAACAGTAATTTTCAAGGTTTAGATGTTTGTTCCAATAAGGAAGAATTGTTAAAACAGTCCCGACTCTCGCTTGCATTACCTCCTGCCTGTCGCATAACTTAGCTGAACTGAAACATGATACGGTATGAGAAAGACATGATCCCCTCTGATGACTGTGCTGCACTCAGACCTCCTTACATAATGATAATCTCAGACTTTATCGATCCATGAGGATATTGTCTTTACTTTTTCCCCTCAAGGGAGGTTGAGGGAGGTCAGCCTCGATTTTAGTTTCTCCTCCACATGTGGGCTAACCCACTTCTGCTCTGCCTTCATACTCATGTGTATTGAGTCTATTCTGAGCCTCTGTGATGCTAGACTCAAAGCCGGGCCCTTAGGTCCTCGCTGTCTGCCATACTCACTGGTTACCATGGCCACCGACAGGGCTGCAGTGCACCCTCAACCCATCCTCCCAAACCAGACCGGAGAAGTCATTGAGAAAACTTAATGCATAACTTGACATTTTCAAACTTTGATTGGGCATTTTTCTTCAAATGCAGAGCCGATTCTGCCCTTAAAACACAACTCTGCACACAGGAATTTAAGCTTATTGTTACATATAATGGAATTGCTTCTTTTTTTATTACAAGCAATTATTTTTACCTTCAACTAACACTTTCCTCCAAATGGTAGCTATATCATTTTGGCAGTGAGATTCTTTACTTGTCCTTCCATTTTCCCAGAATGACTCCTTAGCATTGTTAGCATTCCTCACTGAAATCAGCAGGCACACCTAGCCTCAAGCTGCTGCAAGCTGTGTCCCTGGCTGTCAGGGAGAACGGCTCTGCATGCCAAGAAGCAACTTAACAGAAAAAACAAATGTGGAACTATTCCCCCCCCATTTATACAGGAGGGTCTAAAAGTCTGAGACCACTTTCCCATTCACTTGAATGTGACAAGTAACCAGCTGAAGGTAACCTTCAAAGACAACAATGGACACGAGACATGAAATTTGATGTCCTTCTGCTGGTCAGAAATGCATAAATTTGGAAATTTAATCCGTCGGCTCTGTAGTCGAGTAACAACTGCATCCATACTTCGCAGGTAAGCTACTGGAGGTAAGTAATGTACAAACTTGCTAAAATAATGTAAAGTAAGAGTCATCAACTAGCTTTTTCAATTCAAAGGCCTTAAAAATTGGTACACCTCAAATTCTTTGGGCTGCATTGTCCATTTTTTTCCAGTCAAACTGATTTTTAGAACAGGAAAAGGAATAAATGATAGCGTGTCACCTCCCAAAGCAAGGAGGAGGAACAGGAGACTTTCCAAATACAGCAATTTAAAAGTGTGATTATTTACACCCTTGTAAAATTATGTCATGACAAGTCTGACTTTAGCTGCATAGCACATTTATTAGGGGGAAAAAGTACAAGCCATAAAAAAAAACATATGGTTATAATGACAACTCTGCTATAAGTGGAAATTGTTTTTATTACCCAGATTCAAACTGAAGAAGGTGCAGTTACACAGTATGTAGGCAGCAATAAGGTGACCCTCTCATTTCAGTCTGACCCCTTTGTTTTGTTTTTTGTTTCTTTTGGCCCATGCCCTTGTAGAAAGTACATTTCATTATGTTCATTGTCATAAAAAATATCTATATATTGTGTCTTGAGAAAGGCTTACCAGCAAAACATTTGGAGCAGAGGTTCATGGTTTTACTGGACCTGCGGAGACACAAGAGAAAGTCAGTGACTGAATGAATGAAAAGCTCTTTGGCTAAGCTGGCTGGACTGACAACAGGACTTCCATTAAACCGAATTTGCCCACTCGCTCTCTGAAATAGATATTAGTAACAGTCATTATGCTACTTAATACTACTCTAAATTAATCCTTTTCTCAGACATCAAAGCTTAGTTTCTACTTAATAAAATTGTTGCTGCGAGAAATTTTTTTTTCTGCTACGAACCCAGAGTAACATGTTCTATATCATAGCATGAAAACTTTTACAAAAGTTAATAACGTGGAGTTGTTGAAACACCTGCTGAATGATGCACATGATCATCAGAAATTATCTGTAGAATTATTTTCTAGTAAAACAAGCTTCATCTCTGTAAAATAGACTTTTATGTAATTTTATGCACAGTGGCTAAACACGGCACTTCTACAAAAACTATTAAATATGGTACTTCCTCCATTACCAAGACTAGTAGGGCCTTGCCCCTTTTTCAATAACTCAAATGATACTTGCCTCACATCCTGAACTTTATACACATCTTTCATAATCTTTCAAAAGTTCCCCCTCAGCAACCTTTTTCTGTGTATCATTTTGGCAATCGAGCCTGTGTGTCACAACAATGACAGAAAATCACAAAGGAAGGGGAAGCGAATGGATGTTGTGGGGACACAACTTAGGGAAGATTAAAAATGAATCATCACATTCTAAAGTAGAAATGTGTTGATCAATTTTCTGTCCATCGAGTCGACTGTTTCAGCACTGCTAGTTTCATGTCAGCAGAGAAACAAAAATGGCTTCTGACTCACGCCCATCTGTGTAGATCACTGAATCTTTCTGCAGACCAACGCAGCTATAGCTCCAGTCAACACACCACCTCGTCATTATGATGAATGATCACAATACATGATTTGTACATGCTACAAATGCATATATTTTAAAGTGATCAACCTAAACTCCATCAGTTGAGCATGCTAGCATTAAGCACAATGTGTAGCTGAAGATGAATAAACCAGCTAAAAGATGACAAAACGTCAAAAAGTCAAATCTGACAACCCAGAGCTGGGCCTGATGAGCTGAGTATGAGATGTCCTAAAACAGCCACCGTATCTTTAACATTTGGCTACACTATCCTCTAACTGCCTTCGAGTGCCTTGTGGGCGAGGATGCCAGGCTACTTAAGAACATTTTGGGAAAATGTTGATAAAACACCATTTTCACAAGTACCAAGAGGCAATGTCATTACACAGCGTAATAAGACCACTAATAACTGGATTAAGCATTCTATCATACTAATGTGTGTCCTTTAACACTTCACTTAAAGACCTTCCATGAAGACCACCAGTGGAGCTCCATGAAAGCTGGTGATCCTCTATGCATTTTACTCCTTGCTTTTCTTGGTGATTTCACCTTTCTTACAGGTACAGTACGTCATGTCTGTCCCTCACCTTCTGGACTTCTCTTTAATGTTCATACCACCACAATACGTTTCTGTCAGCCGTGAGCCCCGTCAATAGTGCAGAAGCTGGAACTCCGCAGGGTATTCAGATCATTGTTCCTACAGGAACTATGTGACTAATGCAGCAGGACAGGACGACAGAATGTTTCACCTCCACCAAGGAGGTGATGTGTCAATACCACCAAGATATCTCAGTATCTAAAAATTATATAGGATAGGCCTGATTAGATTTTGGTGGCGCTCCCAGTCGTCCACAATCATATTTCAGCCATAACTACGACATGAAGTGTTTCTACTGTTTGTCCTCCCCTGAATCAACACCTCTCTGACACAGTGTCAACAAAAACTGAAAACGACAGGCTTCACAAACAGCATTTACTGCAGGACTGTTGGATTTATTAGCCTGTACAGGTGTACCAAATAAACTCAGAACTCAATGTGATAACTAACTGATCCAAAGCGAGGAGGTGACGATACCGACGATCTCATACAGCAAATCAAACTGATGAAAATAATATGCATTTATAAAAAAAATGATTCAGCTTTCACAGAGATGCATCACAGTCTGTTAATGTAGTCTGCCTTTAATTATTATTCAGAAACCATTATCCTGAGCTCCCAAAGACAAGTTAGCAATGTTAAAATCAATCAGTCAAAATCTCCTCCTTTACTCACACTGACCTGAATAATCGTTTTTGTCCTTTTAAAAAAATAAAATGCCAAATATTCGCTGCTTCCCGCTTCTCAAATTTGAGAATTTTATGTCTCTTTGTTGTACATGATAGTAACAACTATTAACAACTATTTTACAGACAATGACTCGATTAATTGAGTAAATAACTGACAAATTAATCGATAATGAAAACAATTGTTACCTTGTAGTTTCTCTTTTGTTAAAAAGAGGTTTAGGGTGCATTTTGGATTTAAAAACATAATAATTAGCTTTGCAAGAGACTAATGTTAGAGGAGAGCAGCACAGAACTCCAGCAATAGCAAATAAACCGGCCAAAACCCAACCGACACTTTCCTTTCATTATTTTCATACAGGCAGAAGATTGTAAGATGCGTCCAAATGAATGCAGTTAACTTTTAACTCACTGGTTAAGATGCACAACACAAAACCACAACACAGACTTTTGTTGCATGTCATTCCCAATCTCTCTCTCTCTCTCTCTCTTTTTTCCTATCATCTGTTTTTAGAAAAAAGAAAAACCCTGCGTAATAATTTTCTCAGACAGTGGCCTTCATCAACTGCCAGTTTTCTTTCATATTGCAATTCAGTGGACTAAGGACACAAGTGAAAGGTTTTGCACATAGTACACTGGTGTAAATGCCTAAATATAGTGGCCCTACCTTTGTATTTATTCAATCAAGAATTGGTTTTGAACTAAGAATTCATTCTGAATCATATCCTTGCACCAAGAACCAGAATCAAATTGGGAAATGCCCAAAGATTCCCACCTCTATCTGCCATGTAGTTCTTTTCAGTTTCTTGTCTCCTTTACCGTGTCCTTCATAAAACACTATGATGGGAGAAACTATTTTTAAAAACATGTTGATTTCTACCCATCTTTACATTTACTAGACGGGTAAATAAGTGAGGCATGTACTGCAGATATTTAGCTAGACTCTAAATGTCTTGTGCCTGAACAAATGCTTTAAAAGTACACAATATTTGCAATACAAAAAGCTGACAATATGCATCACAGATTGAACAATGAATCACAATATCAGGTAAATCTTGTCAGTTGGCTTCCAGAATGGGTACATGTACAGAGACAGTACAGAGCCCGACTGTCTGTGTTCCTTCTCAGTCCAAGATAATGCTCCATCCCACGAGCAAGCTGCGCTCAGAAGTGAATTTTCAGCTCACTTTGACGGCTGGAGTGTTTTTGCAGTCTGTGCCTTTTGGCCACAAAACTGTCAACGGACCCTGTAGTACCCCGACGGACATTTGCTGTGACAACGAGCGCCGACTGTGCGTGTGACAGCTCAGACCAACTTGCTTCTTATCATCATTTGCAGTCATTTCATTTGTTTTCCTGCTGAACTTCTCTTCTCTGCTTCCGTCTCTGTACATTCATGAAGTCATACAACTTGGGATAACTGCTCATTTTTGCTCTGGATGAAACGTTTTCAAGTGGACTCCTCTTCGCCTTATAGCCTGTGTCTTTCTTTGCACGGTGCATCCATGCTGCCACTGAGCATCACTTCATGTTGTAAAATGGAACTCGACAGCATATCCTTTGAAAATTGCAGGTTTGCTTAAGTGTTTAAGTGTTTAGTGCACTTTATCCTAATGAGGACATTGTAATTTATTATTCCTCAATTAAATTTTTTAAGATTAGGATCTGCTGGAAACAAGATGATTTATTTCTTCTGAGAAAGTCAAAAGAAAAAAAAACACTGCTTTTGCACATTTGTGTATCCAGGGAGGAATAAATAAAGACATTACAACAAACTGCATAATACAATCAAATTCTCAAAATGAGAATTCATTTTTTGACGAGGATAAAACCAGATGTTCAAAGAAATAAATGTTTGAGAGGCAAAGCTACTCAAGATCCACATGCAAGCCAAAACTAGTTTAATTACATATCAGTATCACTTGATCTTTGATGAAGCTCAAACAGGATTAGAAGTCTGAATTTATCCAAATAAGGTGACTTAAGCAGTATCTATGAGACTAGATGGGAATATTTGATTATGTCCATTGAAAAAGTGCCACAACCAAGTGAAATATCTGATTCATCAGATAGCAGCATGCTAAGTGAAAAAAACAAACACAGATAAGACAAACAGAAAACAAGCCACTAACCTTGAACCCTGATTGAACTGAGATTGTAACATTTCTTTTCAACATTCCTCTCAATATTTCTTGACTTACTAATTGATAATAGTAAATAAAATGTCGAAAATAACAAGAAATGCCCATTAAAGGTAAAGTGAGGCCAACGTAGAGCATTACAATTGCTCGCTCACTCTAACAGTCATAAAACTCAAAGGTATTGAACAACGCAGACAAAACAAGCAAATCTTTGCATTTAAGAAGCTGTTAGAGGACTAATTTACTGTTCATCAGCTAACTTTCAGCAGAGCATTAAACTGATATGCAGTAGCTTTATGACATCATGCCAATACTGAGTTTTGGATAATGCGAGCCACCAATAAGAACTGAATCAGTGATCGGAACTACATGAAAACACAATAAATGTGATGATATATGATTCAGCTTTTGTTGTTCCTGGATTCACCGACAATGATAATAATAGGTGCAGTAGGTCACCTTGCCTTAACAGGCTGCTCACTAGAGCTAGATCGATAAATATTTCTGCCGGGCATCATCCGATATGAGCTAACTGCAGATACTACACCACGACCAGAGAGCACTGACAAGTTTCTTTCAGCTGTAAAGTGTACTACTTAGTTCAGACCTTGGTCATAGTTCTTAAGTATCCAAACCAAAGGCAAAAATGAAAAGTGAATATCTGCAGATATATTGTTATTAGATGTTTTTAAAGGGGACATGTTTCTGTTTCTTGTTATTAATATACCTGTTATGATGTTGGATGTTAAACATGGTCAATATTCCAAAACTTGAGGTAAACTTATGTAGAAATGCCTGCTGAAAGTCAAAAGTCAGGGCTTCAACCTGCTCTGAAGCTTCATTTGCAACAGTTTTCTCTACCATGCTGACGAGCTGTTGTTGGCTCGTTGGTTGCTAAGGCTGTTGCTAAGGTTTTTCCATGTGTTGTTTGCAATGTCCACTCACATATTACAGATCAGATTTTGGCTCGAACATGTACGGATGTAATTGAAAAGTTGACATTTCGAGTAAAGAACAAGAAAAAGTGGTGAAATCCTGCTACTATAGTTTGTTACTTGGTTTGTTGACGTAGCCTCCCGACAGAGTTTTCGGGAGCTGGCCAATCAGAACAGAGCGGGCTCATCAGGAGGGGGTCCTTAAAGAGACAGGAGCTACAGCCTGTTTCAGACAGAGGCTGAACTGAGGGGCTGCATAAAGGGCCAGTATAAGATAAAAAACAAGTTTTTAAACTGTAAATCATGCAAAGATATTCCAGTAGAGCCCCTGGTCAAAAATATAAAACTGGAAATGTGCAGAATATGCCCTCCCTCAAAAATCAATATCTGTATAGGAATGCTCTGCTTCAGAGTGCCAAACATCCTTAGGTGATTTCACTGATTAGCACAGCTTCCCCTAAGAGGAGGAACTAGTCAATGAAATCACCAGGATTTTGGGTGGAATTAAACCCTGCCTACATTCAGCACATGGTTGGGAACACCTAGTATTAATATTATTTGAGGCTTTTGCACCTTCAAGTATTAAAAGTGTTGTGGAAACGGATTAACTGTCACATAAAAAGGTAAAATCATAATTTGGACTACTACAAACAACTACCACAAATAACACTGTTTTCAATGTGGGGAGAAGCATGTCATTAATACTGAGTAAGAGTCTGCGATCCAGGCTTTTGAACAAGCTCCAATACTGAATTCAATCCTTCAAAAAGATAAACGTAACCTCATTCAAGATCTTTTTAAGAGGCCTTGAGTCTCAGTGACATGTGTGAAGTGGGACAGCACAGCCAGTAGCCTCAGGCCAGGTGTTAAACTGAGCTGAGGCAGGGCCGTAAACACACTACGCTGCCATTTGTGTCACCTGACATTGACAGGTGGGTTACTGGTTCCAGTTTGCTTACCACAAAATGAAGGCAATTGGGGGCTGGGGGTTGTGGGGGGGGGGCGGGGGGGTTGGTAATCGAATGACAAGTCATATGACAATGTTCTGCATTGATAATACCTCAAACCATGGGAGCTATTATCGTCGTGGTTGTATTTGACATCACGATTGTGTGTTGCCAGCCTGAAAATCACTAATTTGTTAATAGTCCCTCAGGGCTTCTGGTGTGTGTATGGTTAATTGGATGACAGTAATAGTAGTATGTGGTTTTTCTGCTATTGCGTGACTTAACGAGGGAGGAGCAGGCAGTCATGTTTGTTCAGTATCATTGTTAAATCGTTTTAAAGGGTTACATGTAGTCATTTTTCCTATGGAGTAACACAGGAGACATCAGTGAATCACATCCGGTATGCAACACACATCCACCACTTGACAAGACAAGAGTGTAAAATAACTCAAAAAGAAAAACCACAGCTTTTATCACCACAGCTCAGTTTGAGGGTTTAACAGAAGTAATGTGTTTTATCGCCGCTTCAAAGAAAACAGGGCAGGTTTAAAAGGAGCCTGCTGGCAGTAAATCATTTTCTCTGTCGGTACGTCATCTCCTGGGTTCACAAATTGCGTTAAAACACGATATAGCACGGCTGAAAATTACAGCCTGCCTTTAAGACGACTAAAGTGGCTTTATAAACTTGTTAAACAGTGGAAATGTGGCTAGTTTTCAAGCTAGAAGGGTTATTTATTAGCCAACTTCCCAACCCCCCACCCTCGGCCTGTAACATACAACAGAACAACAACAATGGGTTTGGACTAGTTGAACCCGTTGAGCATATTTCATCCTTTCAGTTAAACCACGGCAGGTTTAATCTAGTTTATATTAGGTTTAACTCTTACCCCCAAAATCCACAGGGACACCGGGGAGGTAGGCTCGGAGGTTTGCTTCGTTCACTAGTGTCTCCCATGACTTCCAACACAAAAACCCCCCAATAGGGAAACGCGAGACCGGGGATGAGTCCGCGGCCTGGTCGCTCAATGAAGGGGAAAAAAACGATCCAACGGTCAATTTAGACAAAAAATAAAAATGTCCTCTTGGCTTTAAAGTCCATAAATCGGTGAAAAAAGGTGGCGAGCTCGGCCCGTTTCGGCCACAAAGAAAAACCTTTTGCGTTAAGTGAAAGAAAACCGTTTGAACGGGAACGTTAGCAATCAGCTGCTGGACGTTTGGACGTTACGACCGACACACGAAAAGAGAGGGGCGTCCGGGGGTTTTACTCGACACTAAAAACCGTAGAAAAACCGACAGCTGTCAACCGATACGGATAAAACACAATTATGTCGACGTTAAATACGTGGGTGGGTACGAGAAAAGAAAAAATAAATAGACAGAGGAAGGACTTCCCCTCTTTACAGTTCAGGACCACCCCTATTCACACGTCGCTGGTGTGAGGTATGCTGGGCCGGTGTTACACCGTATTTGGTGACCCATCAGATTCTGTGACCTGCAGTGTTGGAAGAAGTACTCAGATCCTTTACTTACTTACTTAAGTATGTAAAAATACTCCATTACAAGTAAAATCATACTTCCTAAAAGTATAGAAGTATTACCAGCTAAATTTACTGAAAGTACTAACGTAAAAGTACTAATTTTGCAGAAAATCGGGCACAGCAAAGTACAGTACATAGCAGGGCAAAGTACTAATTTGCCCCGCTAATTAGTACTTTTACTTTAATACCCTAAGTAGGATTTTACATGCAGGATTTTTCCTTCTAATGAAGCGTCGTTTTGATGCTTTTACTTAAGTAAAGGATCTGAGTACTTCTTCTAACACTGCAGGTCACAGAATCTGATGGGTCACCAAATACGGTGTAACACCAGAAACGCGTCCATCAAACCAGAAATGTCAATACTGCCCAACGACATGAAGCCAAAACAGACACAAACTGAGATGTAATGCAAAGTTAAACGACTAAAAACCCAATAAAATGCAAAGTTAGAATCTAGGGTTGCTATATTCACTTAAAATGAGCTGTAATCTGTTTAACTTGATTAAAAAAAGATTTCGCACTGTAAGACATTTGTAATTAAAGAAAACCTGAGATCCATTCAGTGGTGGAAGAAGTACTCAGATCCTTTACTGTAGTAAAAGTACTAATACAGCAATGTAAAAATACTCCATTACAAGTAAAGTCCTGTTTGAAAAATCCTACTACAGGAAAAGTACATAAGTATTATGAGCTTGATGTAGTTAAAGTATTGCAGTAAAAGTACATAAGTATTATGAGCTTGATGTAGTTAAAGTATTGCAGTAAAAGTACATAAGTATTATGAGCTTGATGTAGTTAAAGTATTGCAGTAAAAGTACATAAGTATTATGAGCTTGATGTAGTTAAAGTATTGCAGTAAAAGTAGTGGTTTGGTCCCTCTGACTGATATATTATTATATATGACATCATTAGATTATTAATACTGAAGCATCAGTGTGTAAGCAGCATGTTACTGTTGTAGCTGCTGGAGGTGGAGCTAGTTTCAACTACTTTATATACAGTTAGCTAGTTTAGTCCAGTGGTTCCCAACCTAGGGGTGGGGCCCCTCCAAAGGGTCAGCAGATAAATCTGAGGGGTAAATCTCTCTTTAAATTCTGTGAATTACAACAAAGCTGTTCAATTGCATTTCTTTATCAGTGATATAGTAGCAGGCAGGGCAGGATTAATTCTCCACATGGCCCTGAGGCACTAATAAACTGTGGGCACCTTTGTCTTCCTTGTTTACTCCGTTCTTTGTGTAGATAGTTTGTTGTAGTTTTAGTTAAAAACCTGCATAAATTTGTTTTTTGGCCACTTTGGGGAGGCACAACAAGCTATGCACACAACATTTAAATATTATCACCTGATTAAATTGATATGGCAAACATGTAAGTAAACATTTGCCTATTTATACATCCAGCAGACACAGAGCAACACTTAAGGTGACCTGATGAATGGAAGTCCAAATTTAATCTCCCTGCTGCTCTGGTCCACCAACTCCTGAGGGAAATACTGTATCTGACTCTTTGGCTGCTCCACCAGCTAGTTGCAGCTTTGTCATTTAGTAGTGTACAGTGGGGTTATCAGTTTTTTTTTTTTGTTTTTTTTTAGCAGAAAACCAATGCATGCTGTATTTGTATCTGGAGATGATGCTGATGAGAGCAGTAAGAGTGAACCAAAACCAGAGATTTGCGGGCCGTAAAACCAAAAGAAGCTAAAAAAAAAGATGCTAAAAACTCTGTAGAGCTGTGAGGAGCTGGTTGATTTTATGGGGTTTTTTAATGGGAGTTCATCACTACGACCATTTTCACATTACACACAGTTAGTGATGACCCATTGTTATTGTAAAAATATTAATTACAGCAGATTTAAGCACAAATTCAATTAAAAATATGTCCCATATAAGCACAGGATAAACTGAAATGATGGAGGCTTTAAAACTAATTTAGCTGTACTATTGCGCAGAACCTCAAGACTAAGTAATAATGCAGATAATGATTATTTACATTATTGATTAACCTGCCGATTATTTTCTTGATTTATCGATTAATCGCTTTGTCCGTGAAAGGTCAGAAAATGAAAAAAAAATGCTCTTAATAATTTTACACAGTCCGTCTTTAAATGTCTTGTTTTGTTCTGCCAACAGTCAAAAACTCATGTCATCAATTTAATGTCATTTACGACAAAGAAAAGCATCAAATTCTCACTTTTAAGCAGCTGAAACCAGCAAATATTTGACATTTTTAAAAAAAAATTAATTAAAACTCAAAATCAAATTAGAGGCAGATTAATTTTATGTCAATTGAGTATTCGATAAATCGTTGTAGCTCCACCAACCAAATTTGCAATTAATCAAATGATCACAAACACCAAATGGTAAACCTGCACGTGTTGCCTGGTGGGCACTCCGGCCACTAAAGATGGGTAAAATTCGAGGTAGAATGATGCCTTTAATCTGCAATTACATTAAAGGAAAAAGCCACCGAGGTAAACAAAACTTGATCTATGCACTTTAAGAGTCTCCCTTCACGTCAGTTAGACATGTAAACTCTGCTGCTCAAATAGGTGGGTTTGTCCTCGATTACATCTCTACCCCTAACTTCTGTCCTACTGTTCTGGTTAGAACCTTTTAGTTGCTGTTTGTACAGGTGGAGATAATCTATGCAGTTATTTAGGCAACATAGACAAAAAAATCATTCCCTGCGATAAATGTTATCTGAGAAACTCAAGATTAAAAGTTCTTTTAAGTGTTTCATGACAACTAAACAGCTCTTCGGGCAGCGTCACCCATCAATGCGGTGTGCCATCAGTACCTGGAGCAAGATGAAGACATGTAGACTGATCAATGACCACTGTTATGAATGAAACAGAAGCTCTGAAGAGTTACAGAAGATGAGATCACTGTATTGCTTGTATCAAAGATCTCCACTGTGTTTAACAGCAGCGATACAGGCAAGCTCACGGGTGTGACCCCTCACAGCAATGAACATTAATAAACAATGTCAGTTGTTTCCATAATCACATTTTTGACAGGCAATGTATTGAACAAGAGGCAGTGAAATGCAATCACACATCAATGGTCAAAACTAATATATATATATATATTAAGAAAAACTATACACATACACAAAGTTAGATGGGGTTTGGGAGTGTGTTCTCTACATTACTATGTAACCTGAAGAAAGCCCTATTTCAGTTCTCTGGTTAGTTATTAAGGAAGACTTTATCCAACTAATGGGTAATCTTCTAAAATGTAGATGAGGATGACTAAAGAAGGCTTATAGAAACATCAGCGGGTCACCCAGGGTCATTAGGTATTTCAGGTTATTTAACATAAAAAAAAAGGTTTCAAATAAGAGGAGTTTTTAAAGACAAAGTGCAACATCAGGACACAAAGGAAACAAACAGGAACCACAGCACTGATAGCTTAATTTAAAAACAAACCTCCAAAAACACACAAAGACAGCTCAAACCTGACAGCTCCAAGAGCGAGGAACTGTTTAAATTAATTTAACATACAAAGAGAACCACATCCAGCACTCCAGTACTGTACTTCAGTCAGAAGACCCAAGCTGCAACCTTTATTTCTGTATACTTGAGTAAAATAAAGTGCCAATAGCAGCTGCTCGTGTACTATAAACTTTCTTCTTGCAGCCTGAGTGCATACATGATTTGGTCCGAGTCTGTCAGCCCCAATTTTCACAACCTAATTGATTTCCCCATTCATTTGTGCTAAGCTATTCAAGTGCTTAAAATACTAAATTAATTCAATCCAAGTTTTGTTTTAGCAAAGTTTTTTTTGAGGTATGAATTTTAACTATCAAAAAAAGTCACACCAGATGAGGACCACAGGTTTTACAGGTTTTGGTTTCAGGTGTGAAAGCCTGCCAACAAATACTTAACAGCTATTACTCAATATGCAAATGCATAATTGGATTAAGTGCTATTTGCATACAAATGTCACAGAATGCATTAGCTCCACAGCTTTGGCAAACCTTTGAAGAATTGAATTCCAAACTTTGAAAAATACTTGACTGCTACTCTGCTAGCTTGATGGTATGAAAAGTGAGTAGAGTCATTTTAAGACAGTTTCTTAAAAAAATAGCTTGTTTAAGGATAAAATCCATCTCTTTTGGAAATATCAACTGGTAAAATTCAGATAGGAACCCCCCCCCCACCCTGGTTTTACTGCTCTTTGGTGGTACAGTATAACCACATTACAGTGTGTGCCTCATCTTTGGGGAAGTAAAGATTCCACCTTGATGATTTGGGTTTTGAAGGGATAAAACTTGAGTCTTAGTAGCTAAAAAGTACCTTCACAAAAATGTATGAGCCAGTGGATATAATACCTAACTTTCAGTTTCAAAACTGGGAAGACTGGAGTCTTAAATGCTGCTGTTACAGATATACCAGTCTCTAATGTTGCACTTATGACAGAAGGACCATGGTTTATGACAATGAGACGATCGCCGTTAGCAGCGTTGAAGCAGTGCAGTCTGGATAATGAAGGCTGTGCAAAATGGCATTCTGAGGTCTCCCTTTCTCTCTACACCTTCCAACAAGGGGGCAAGGGGTTCTTAATGATGTGACTATGAGGAAGATGATGAGGGGGGAGAGGGCTGGGAGGGCAGCAGGCTGTGTGTGCGTGAAGGTCGCTGAGGTCGCGGCTGCTGGGTGGCGGCCCCAGAATCGGAGGAGTCCAGGCCCGGGCTGCCTTCATTAACCTCCGTGTCCAGCTGGGCTGGACACTCGAAGTGAACACAGTGGAACACCTGCAGAAAGATCAGAGTCAAGCCAAACACTGACAGTAACAGGAGAAATCATCACTATAACAATAGGAAGGAGCCACCAACACACAGATTTAGTTACAAATTCATGATTTGGTATTTCCCACAGTTTTGAAGAATAGTAAACAGTGTCTTCACCTCATTAGCAGTGTTATGAGTCCCCACAATCCGTATGAAGGAGGCTGGCTGCTTATCAAACTTCAAGGTCTGCCATGATCTGTAAGACAAGGTGGTAAAAATATGAAAACAATAACATGAAAGACTGACAACTATGAATTTGTGTACTGCAATTTCTTACTACTTATCAGCGGACACATTTGTAAATATCATATATCTACTACAGCTGCCACTAACAATTACTGTCATTATTAATTAATCTGTCGATTATTTTTCCAATTCATCGATTAATTGTTAAAGATGGTGAAAAATGTTGACCACTGTTTCCCAAAAACCTCAAAAAAAACAAACAAAAACAGAAAAACCCAAGAAAATATTCACATTTGAGAAGCTGGAATCAGAGAATTTGGACATTTTTTTCTTAAAAAAAATGACTCAAAATGATTAATCGATTATCAACATAGTTGGCAATTAATTAAATAGTTGGCAACTAATCGACTGACTAACTGTTGCAGCTCCAATATCTACAATAAGATAATATCAGCAGATATTATCCGGACCAACTTGACCATTTTCTGTTCTTTAAAGAAAGCTGAACATTTTGTCAAACCTTAAAGACCAAATAAAGTCAACAATATCTGGAGTAAAATAAGTTTTCCCCATGAAGAAAATCATTTTCAGAGGAACCACTGGCTGAAAGTCTCGTTTGTTAGACAGACTTTCAGAAGAAAATGTGTACTGAAAAATCATTAAGTTCCTCTGCTGTTTAAGTTCAAAGCTTCGTCAGAAAATGTTAAAATTGAGGAAAAATAAACAATGTTAGGTATTATGAAAAAATGGAGGTGTAAAAACCTTATACACAGAACAAAATGTTTGTACAATGTAACTACAGTGATGCATGCATAGGCTTTATTTATTAACACATACAGTATAAAATAAAAAATCTTTTAATTACTAGTCATAATTTTGACTCCTCACGTTGCTTTAATCGCTTAAAAACACCCGTGTTCAATAAATGCAGTTAGCAGGATTAAATCAAGGTGCGGAGCCTCACCGACACGCCACCCTGGTGCGATCGACCACCTTCGTCCACTGCTGTTGATTGGTGGAGACTTCGATGTAGTAACTGTAGGAGCGCTCATCACAGTCCCACAGCAGCAGCCTGAACAGGCAGAGGAAGAGGACAGTGAGCATAGAACCAGGTTAAATATGCAGTCATTAAATGTTACACTACCCAACAACCTTCTGTGCCTGTAAAGACCTGCTTTAAACCTGGAGCACCACAATTATGACAAAAAGTCATGGTTTTGATAAATGCTTCAAATGAGATTGTTTGTCTTCATGATTTAGAATAAAGCAAAAAAAAAATAAAAAATACAACTGAAGTACAACCTTCAACTGCAGCTGGAGAGTTTAGATGCCTAATTCTACTATCACTAACTGTGGTAGATACAACTGCAATACAGAGTATGATGTTAGACATGTGAATATTGGTTTGCCAATCATCAGTTTCTGAAGCACACTTAGAGCTGATGATGTGACCTGGTCTACCTTAAGGATCCGATGGAGTAGGGCTGAGCCAGCTGGATGACGATGGCTCCAGAGCCCAGCTGATGGCAGGTGTAGCCTGAGTCCCAGTCATAGTTGCGTGTGTCGCCGTTGAGCAACGCATTTCTGCTCCGGCTGACTCCCTCAATGACACTGGCACATGATGCAATGGTCGCCACGTTCTCACTGGGTACTGCAGACATTAGGCACAGGGTTACACACTTATTTTGCATGAATTTAAATGAAAAGTGGGTTAAATTTCCTAAATTACAGAATCACAAGCAACTTAGACTAAAGATCAGAGACACAGAACATGAATCTAATATAAAACGAATGGTGCAACCTTAACATTTGAAACTTTTGGACTTCACAGGAAGTAATGATTCTGTTTAGTGTCTGTTTCTGCAACTTACCCAAAAGTCCGTTCTCCAGGGTGTATGAGCGGTTGGTAAACATACATTCAAAAGCCACAAGGTGGAAGACCTTGTTTACCGTGTTGTGTGTTCCCACAATGCGAACATACCTGAAACACAGAGATCAACATCAGATATGAGTTAGCAGGAAAATAAAACAACCATAATCCAATATTTCAACCAGAGCAGAGCAGAGATGACCCACATTGGTGTTTAGGTAATGGAAAACTAGAAAATTAAAGTCGAAAGAAAGTATAGTAGATATCTTATAATGTCAGCTGAAGGGATGGATTCTACATTTCTTCATTTTCTTTTTTTAGTTTCTTCTTTGTTTTAGGGTGAAACTACATGAAAAAATGCTTTTAACGCTGTTTAATTGAAGCTGAACGATGGTGCTATAGTATAATGGTAAAACACCATTACTGCATTCCTCAGGGAAAGCTTGAGTCATATCTTCTGACATCCGTTTGGATGTTTACACACTGTTATCTCAAACCAGGCATGGACACAGCACATTATCAAATCTGGAGTGTCTCCAACTTTATGTTGGTTTGTTTGAACAGGTAAGAACAAGGACACTGGAACTGAAATGCTAGAAAATATGATTCTCTGTCTTCAGCCAGACAAACAGCAGTGTGGTTTGTAAACACTGAGAATATAATCCAAACAAAGTACAGGCAACAACCTCAAAACACATTCGAAATTGGTATGTACACCAAGTTAAAGCAAGTTATGGCAAAGAGCAGAGACAAGCTCAACAATAATTACAGAGATCGAATCAGATTTGTTTTGACTCGTCCTGATGCCAAACTTTCCAGGCTGGCAGGATGATAGGGGTACATGTGTTTCTTATTTACGAGCCGTGGTTTCTTTGCCCATGCAGGGTGAACTTTAAAAAATGCCAAAAAGTCAACATTTCCACAGTGGCTCAGGGCAAATTATACTAACTGCAGGTGTAACCGAACCCTGAGCCAAACAGTTTAGCCGTGGTTTACCTGCAAACCCGTGGTGTGAAGTACAGATTCTGCCAAGAGCGGCAGAGGTACTTAGAATGGTCCACAACACGCACCCAGTCCAGCTCATCCATGGACACCTCAATGTAGTAGGAGTACGACCTTTTAAAAAAAAAAAAAAAAAAAAAAAAAAAAAAAAAAAAAGAAGAATGACATTTCACCTCAGACTCAGTTTGTCATGATAAAAAGTCAGTATAATGAGGTTCATTAAACAAAATGAGTTATATCAGCAATAATTTTGTAAAAACATTTACTTTTTTTCCACTGGCAGGTTTGACCAGTTTCAATACAAGACCATTAAAAATCTCTGTAAACCAAGACTGACAGACAGAAACACAGACACACACAAAAAAACACTTTCAGATAAACGCTCTTATCACCTTTCCAACACAGCTTTTTGGGACCTGGTTAACTCTAGTATGTGGTTTAATATTCCATAAAAAAACATTATAAAATATACTAAATATATCTAAAGACAAGTCATTTTCTTGTTTGAACAGGGTGAGACAAATTTGTCCTACCGGCTGTCTCTGTCCCACAGCAGGAGGCGGATGTGATTGATGATGGACGACTGGCCCAGTTTGACCTGGATCCCCGCCCGGCCGTCCTCCTCGATGGGATGTCTAGAGAAGCCGTGGTCCAGGTCATAGTTTTGGGTGTCTCCATCCAACAGCGCCGACTTCAGCTCCCCTTTTACCACCTGAGCTCCATACTTCATGGTGGCGATGTTCTCCTCCGGGACTGAAACCCAAGAAAAAAAAGAAATGTACGTTATGTGCAAATGAATAAATAAAATACTTTTTTTTTTAAAGCACAGAAATAAACTATATAATATGTATTGATGTTTGATATGATGTATACTAATATTAATGACAGTAAACAGATGGAGGAAGAGCACTCACTGAGCATGCCCCGGTAGTTAAGGTCCATGTTTCGGCTCTCAGAGCGCATCTTGATGGCATCCAGCAGGTCGTCTGGGCTCAGAAGGCCGGACGGTCGTACGACGTTCAGCATTTCCGTCAGCGTCATGAGCGGCAGCCGCACTGCCGCCATCACCTCCTGGGTTTCAGCACCCTCCCCGTGCTGCCGGCACCAGCGGCACAAGGCCTGAAAGATCTCCTTCTCGCTGGCAGCAAACGAGTCCCGCCTGACCACGGTCAGCAGAGCAGTCTACACACACACACACACACACACACACACACACACACACACACACACACACACACACACACACACACACACACACACACACACACACACACACACACACACACACACACACACACACACACACACACACACACACACACACACACACACACACACACACACACACACACACACACACACACACACACACACACACACACACACACACACACACACACACACGAGAATTAGTCTTTTTTACAAGCTAAATAATAATTGATTAAAGTGTGACTTACAGCCATATAGGTAATGGAACTAGATAGAGTCACAGATAAACACAGCAGAAAAATATCTTTATCTGACCCTGCAAAGTTTATGGGACTGTTTCTGTGTCATTAGCTAAGCTGCAGTTATGTTGAGTGACAGATGCTGTGGGCTAAGACCCTGTGGTTTCATACAAGCCTGCATTTAAAGGACGGGTTCACAATTTTTCAAGTCTGTCTTAAAACAATATTCAAGTGCCCATATGAACATTGAACCTCCTGTTCATACTGACCATTAGAAGATCCCTTCATAATGCACTTACAATGGAAGTGATGGGGGACAAAATCCACAGTCCTCCTTCTGTGCAAACATGGATTTAAATGTTTATCTGAGGCTAATATGAAGCTTCAGCGTCCAAATGAGTCAAATCAAGTAGATATCTTTCAACGTTACAGTCTTTTTAGTGCCAAAGTCCCTCTTTTTGTTACTATACTTCCACCACAGCTCAACAGGGAAACACTGTCCGAGGAAACACAAAGAGGGAATTTGATGCTAAAAAGACTGTAAATGTGGCAGATATCCACTTGATATGACTAACTCAGACTGCTGAAGCCTCATATAAGCTTCACATCTACTTTTAAATGACTGTGTGGACACACTGTGGATTTTGGCCTCCATCACTTCCATTAAAGCACATTTGAAGGGGATCTTTTAATATCCAGTATGAACAGGAGGAATGATTACAGCGAGGAAAACCTCTTTCACTGTTCATATGGACACCTGACTGCTGTTACTCACAAATCACTCACCTGCCACTGTATCTCAGGTTTATATTACATCAAGGCACACACAAAGTACTGTACAGCAAAGATAATTCTAATGTTCCAAACCATATTTCACAATGTAAGGAGAAATTAAGGGTGCCCTAATGTAAGTGTGAGCCAGGCGCAATACTAAATAAAACCCTTCATACACCTTTCCATCACCCTGCCACCTCTTACCTTGGAGAGCATGAGGAATCCGTCAGAGTTCAACACTTCAGGTGCGTGTCTATCCATATAGGCACAGCAGGCTGCACTGAGTGTGCTCAGAGAGTAGAGACTGGCCACATCAAAAACCAGGCAGACATTGTTGGTGTGCAGGATGGTGCGGAGGAACTCGGAGGTAGAGTCCTCCAACGGCTGGAGGCCATAACGGTGAGCCAGGCCCAGGAAGTCCAGTAGCACCTCTTCCCGGGCAGAGCTGAGGCTGGCCCGACCCGTATACAGGTAATTTAGCAGCATGGAGAAGGCTTCGGCCCGCGTCTCCTCCAGACTAACCTCCGCCTGGGGCTGGGACTCTTTCATCCCACCATACAAAAGAGCCCTAAAGAAACCAGAAATAAAATGTTGAGGTGTTAACACTTTTTCAGTGACGGCAAGTTTTCTGATTTATTTTCTCCACAGAAAGTCCTGCTCTTACAAGTGTTAAAACTGTCGCAACCGGCTGTCAGCAGTCTCACAAACATATGGTAATTTATTCTGAAGAACATACTGAATAGCAAAAACTGGCAAGATATCAAGATCGTCTGAATCACATGTATATATAGTGTTAAATGTCCAGCTTCTGAAATGTGAAAATGTTCTTTTTTACTTTCTATTGACTTTTTTTTACTACATTTTATGGACCAAACAACGAATCAACAACAGAATCAACAGATTAATCGGTAATGAAAATAATCGTTAGCACATCAAAAAAATGTTTTGTGTGTGTTTGGAAAGAATTTCAAATTATTATTGGATACAACATTAACACGAAATGTGGGTAATTTCTCTCGTGTGAGCTTGTATGTCACTATGGAAAATATAGAAATAGGCAGCCAACAGGATCAATAGACAATCAATCACTATTTAATAATCCTAATTTGTGTTAGAAAAACACAGTGTGTCAGAAAAACCACACATTTGAGAAGCTGGATGAAAGTAGGACATTTTTTGGCATTTAAACTTTAAAAAATGACTTAAATAAGTAATCAATTATCAAATTCTGATAATTCAATTAAATTATCAAAACTGTAACCCATGTTTGCACAGAAGGAGGACTGTGGATTTTGTCCCCCATCACTTCCATTGTAAGTGCATTATGAAGGGATCTTCTAATGGTCAGTATGAACAGGAGGAATGATTACAGCAAGAAAAACAGGTTTCACTCTTCATTTGGGCTCCTGACTGTTGGTTTAAGACAGACTTGAAAAACTGTGAATCCGTCCTTTAACTGTTACCTGAAGTAGTGACAGCGAGCTGCCAGGATGACCCGGTGCGCTGGGAAACGCTTCCCCTCCACGATGAAGGTGACATCGCTGTACTCCTCACCGAGCACCAGGGCTCCCAGTTGCTCCGACAGCAGGTGGATGTGGTCGATCTCCGACACAGAGGCCAGTGGACGCAGAGGGTGACTGTTACTCATGGTGGACGGCTGCCAGGGTCACATCTGACACAGGAATAGACATGTCAAACCCAAAGTAAACCAGACAGTCGCTCATGAAAACCAGAGGTACAACGGGTGTTTTGGTTTAATTAGTGACCCTGTTAACTGGTGACTTTCAGCCAAACGCGTCTGTGGTTGTCATAGTGATGGCAGCTGTTGAAAACACGTAGGTGTCCTCCTAAAAGCCTTAAATTCTCTTAAACTGAGTGTTCAATACAGTATATATTCGTCTGGTCCATTATGTAAATTAAATGGTGTCGCCAACAAGAAGCATTCACATTTCTTCACTTATTTTTCTGAGAGGAAACGCTGAATCTGGTTTGTAGTGGTTAGAATCAAACTGATGGTCACAAGTTAAAGGTGCTATTTGTAAGAATCAGAAACTCCCTTTCATTAGTGACACCGGTGGCCATTAAGTGAGCTGCAGTCAACACCCTGTTCAGTGTTTAACCTCGGTTGACTGCTCTGGGGTGGCGGCAGCGACGGCCAGGGGTGAGGGGGTTGCTGAGCAAAACGTGTTGCCGTGTGTAAAGGTGTTACCGGTGATACGCGGTGTTCAGGCATACACTGATTACATGACTTGCTTATCCACCTACCATCCAAGAGCAGGCTGAGTAGGCAGAGAGCGGGAGAGTTTCGCCGAAAACAAGCACCGAGACCAGAGGAGACATGAGAGCGGCTGCTCGCTAACAGCTACGTGTGTTTACAGCAGAGAGCAGGAGGGAGGAAAGACGTCTCACTCAGCTGCTCTGTGCTGCGACTCTGCTGCTGCTGCAGGCGGTCACGGAGCAGACACTTTTAGTTTATAATTGTGGCGTCTGTCGTCTGACTAATGATTGATAACACACTTAGTATTTTACAAATGTATCAATATTCATCTGCAGAATTAGTCCACTGTGGTGGGTGGAAGAAGGGGGTTTGGGTAAAGTTGTCTTGTGCACTGATTCATTATCTGCAAGTTTAGGCAGGGATAGTGTAGATGTGCAGGTGCCATTTGGCAGGATGGACTGCCGCAGCATCATCAGTGAGAGACTGAATCATCAATGGCAGCAAGAGTGGGTTGCAGACAGCAGAGGGAGAAAGCTATAGAACATCCAACCATCTGTTAAAGCTGGCAATAGAGCAAACATGTCTCAGAAAGATGAGATCAAATTGACAAGACTAAGGCTGGGACATTGCAGATTAGAAAGTGGGTTGGTGCTAGTAGGGAAATTGTGAATACTGCGAGCCCAGAGTCTGTACTACACGTCTTAAAAAGCTACACTGCCCGCTCTATGTCAGAGAAAGGAGGGGTTTATTCATGAAATTAGGCAGCTGTCACAGCTGTCAATCATGACATTACAACCCTTTTTATATTCTCATGTAACTAATTAAAACCAAACTTATCAGAAAAATGAGAACGTAGACAAACATCAGCGTGATAAGAAATGACAGAAACCATCTTTGGGAAAAATGTATTTGACGTGTACTTTGATTTTTTAGTTTGGCTCATGTCCCATCTGCTAACATGGAGGGGGCGGGACTTATGACCTATACTGCAGCCAGCCACCAGGGGGCGATCGAGATGTTCTGGCTTCACTTTTGGGGAGCTGTCATGACGTCCATATCACTATTATACTATATTTCTAGCTTCCAGGTTTGCTTCCGCGTTGTGCGGCCCACTGAATATGCGCCGTGGTGTTTCCCCCGCTGGCCCTGCCGGTGAGTCCCCGTTTGGCCGTAGACTTTACATTGTGATGATGTCACAGATTTTTAAAACACTTTTCTCAGCTCGAGGAAAGTTTTACAAATAAAAAACCGCCAAGGATCAAAATTTCATAAAAGAAAGAGTCATAATTGACCTCGTCTACAGTTTTACAGACGTCTCTTTTACAATGGTCTATGGGGAAGATGCTTTTTGGGCTGCAGGGGGATTTTTCGCTGCAATACCGCGAGTGACCACTGGGAAAATTGGCTGCAAGGCTGAGCGGCGGCGCCCTATCCAGCTAATATTATACATCCATGATTTATATACAATCAATGGTCTGAGAGGGCACAAGTAGCAATGACGTTACTGGACCAGTGGGAGGCAGCAATGCACTAAACCTGACTAGTCCGCCGAAAAGAAGAAGTTCATGTCATCAGTTAACATGGTCACTGGTTACACCACAACACCGGCTCCACTGTACATAGCTAATGCTAAATGCTAACTAGAATGCAAAGAGAAGCTGCGACTGGCTTGAAGGAAAATGTAGTATTTTTCACAGTGTCTGTTATTCATAATAGCAGGTTATCGATACTCTACCAGGAGAATGTGACCAGCTGAGATACTGATCTGCCTTGTTTACAGCCGCTGGTCTCGCGGAAATTTGACACCTGAATAGCCGTTAGCTTAACGGCTCGGTAACGGTTTGTTTCCTGTCCGTTAACTACGCGTCTCTACTCACCAAGCAGCTCCCATCCACTCCGTGTGCTTCAGTAAAGACGGTATCAAAACAGTTATAGTCGCGGTTTGGCTTCCAAGTGAGTAGAAAAAATATTCAGCACCAAAGTCACGATTCTTCCAACATCCTGACGGAAGCCGAGCTGTGTCAACGGCAATCACTTCCGGTTCGACAGACAGATTTTTTTTTTTAAGGTGCACAAGAAAGCCTCTCTTCTTTCGATTTAGGCAGACTGGACTCTTGAATATCTGATTAATTTCATTCTATATGCAAAGTTTTTAATTCACCTTTTCTCCTAAAACTGAACTCATTCTATGGTGACAAAACACAACGATTCGTATTTTCAGGTGATTATACACTAATTAAAACATACTTTTGAATATTATATTCCATTTCTGATGCCACAAAATTTTACACACTGGACCATTAATATTTTCATTTTATGTTCTTCATATATAATTATATTATTTAAATCTGATTTGTATGTGCTGCTACTGTTTACTGTTACTGTTTTGTTAATTTAAAAAATTAGGCAGACTAGACCAGTGTTTCCCAACCTTTCTGACCTGTGACCCCTTAAAATAAAGCAAAGTCTCGACAATTCCCGTGAGATAAAAACAATAATTTTGTTCTTCTTTATTAGCGGATATACACCAGCCAATACAAGAAATCAGTCAAGCTATGTGACAGATTCTGGTGTTTTGGCCAACAATCTTCAGAAATATACACGAGGAATGACTATAAACAGGTGAGACTGTGAGACTATGAACTGACGGCGAGGGGGACTAAACTGTTCCTGTGTCTGCTGGTTTTGTGTTCTGTAGCGCCTCCCAGAGGGGAGAAGTTGGAACAGGTTATGTCCAGGGTGTGAGGGGTCTGCATCTCAATATATAAATGATTTATGATACAGTGGGTTTGTTTTGGTATGTATTGAAATCTAATAGAAACTTGATACATTGACTGCTGGAATGTAAAGATATTTTGCCTGAAGTATATTTATTTTTATTATATACATGTACTTATTTTTTGTTTTTATTTATTTGTGTATCTATTTTTGTTTATTGTCAGTGTAGCCTTGCTGTTGTTTTGAATTTTAGTGCCAAAGTCCCTCTTTTTGTTACTATACTTCCACCACAGCTCAACAGGGAAACACTGTCCGAGGAAACACAAAGAGGGAATTTGATGCTAAAAAGACTGTAAATGTGGCAGATATCCACTTGATATGACTAACTCAGACTGCTGAAGCCTCATATAAGCTTCACATCGACTTTGACTGTGTGGGCACACTGTGGATTTTGCAAGGAAAACCTCTTTCAGACTTGAAAAATTGTGAATCTGTCCTTTAATGTTTTTATGAAGCCTTATAGTGACTATTACCTTTTTTATTCTTTCTCTTATTTGATGTGCTTCCTAACTTCTTCATAGTGACTTTGAGTTACTTTTGGATTTCCACAGTTTTTATTCACTCAGCTGTTTAATACAACTTTCAAGGCTGACATCATTTATTTAGTCAATAATATCATATAATGTCACATTCCAACACTTTTCATTTTGCTTTTAACACTTTCATACCAGGATATTCAAACTAACTATACAAAGACATACATGGTCAAATTATTACATATCAAACAATTAACAGTGATACTAAACTGAAAAAATTTATACTGTAAACAAAAGTAATAAAACTGATAAACCTTGATAAATTATTCAAAACTAATCATTACAGGCAACACATTTAAAAATGAAAACAAGATTTTAAAGCTTGAACTACAATGCTACCACATGCATCAGTGAGCACAATAAGCATTTGATGGCAGGTTCATCAAGAAAAATGTAACATATCTTATTCTAATTTACATTTCAAGAAACGCATCATGTGAATTTTGCAATATTACTTCTCCTTTTTACATTGTGCCTCTACTTAACTTACGACGCGCCTTCTGTATAAATAGCTTTTTTCAGCAATACATTCTGAAAATGATCATAAAAAATGAATCATCTGATGACGGGAGTTTGGTTTGTTTGGTCAGCCGATGGTAGCGTAGAGGTTGCTGGGATCAGTGGAGGCTGCAGCAGAAGAGGAGGAAGCTCTTATAGTGGTGTAGGTCACTGCATCACCTTCATCAGTATCATCTTTGCCCCGAGCCTGGAAAACAGCGAAACATAAATTACACAACAGGATATGACTATGTCTAATCCACCACAACACATTATCACATGTTGAAAGATAACAGAAAGAAAAACATTGCACAACAGTAGCATAACCACATAACTTACCCGGGCTTTACTGTTGGTCTTCCTTGTGTAGCTGATGGAGGCGTAGGAAACACCATCTTCAGGATCAGCCTGCACAGTGAAGACAACATACTGCTCAGTAACATGTAGATTGATGTGGACTCACTACAACACTACTTCTATTTTATTACAGTAAACACTTGTATTACTTCAGCAGAGGAGGTCATGTGCTGTTTCCTTTAAATGATGTCTCAAAACTGTTTAACACTAATGTTCCTTTCTGGTGTAGTCCAGTTGCATCATCTAACTTCCCTTTTCATCTTTACTGCACACTCAAGACTGAGAGCGAGTCTCATACAGGTACAATTTAGAGAACAAATAGAAGCCACAGTGAGTGTTACTTTGTGCTGGGTGTTGTGTGTGATCTCACTGCGTCCCCATTTCAGTTAATACAGATGTTGTAAGGACACAATACAAGCAACACCTGTGCAATGTATTCAATATATCTGTGCAGGTTTCAGGTACAGGTAGTGTGACGGATGAGTGTCGGGAACAGCTGTCTGTTATAAAACACAATTAAAAGTGAATAATATTCTAAACTCACACTGCTGTCATCCATCTGTGTTTTGTTCACTAAAAAAAGAAAAGAGAGAGTCAACTTTAACTTGTAGTGAAAATCCAAGTTTATCTAAACGTTTTGTTTATAAAAGTTTAATCTGTAAATGTTCTCACCTTTAGCTCTCTTCCATCTGATGAGTAACACAACAATTATCAACAGTGCTACTAAAGCTGCAGGCACAAGGATGTACAACCACCACTCTGGAAAAAGAATGAAAACATTAAAAAAAAACCCTGGAACTAAAAAAACAAAGACATGTGAGCACTTTTTGGGAAAGTTTTGTGGCATCTATTTAACTTTTTGTACCAAATCAAACAGTTTAGATTGGTTCAAAGATTGTCTCCATTAAAAATGCAATCTGCAACTAATTTAAACATCTACCTTTTGGAAATGCATGACGTATACTGCTAATCAATCATAATATAAGTAAAACTCTACTAAAAAAACTCGACCACATGGTCATCTGTGGTTGAAATAATTCATCAACCTTTTCCAAAAGGTTTGTTTTCTTCTGTCATTGTGTCCAAATCAAAGCCAATTCCATGTAAAGGTAAGTCACATTTCAAAACAATGAAGTGTCAGTCAGTATCTACAAGTTCATAGAGACAGAGAGATTCCACAGAGAGAGATACATGAAATGTTGAGTTTTTAACTTGCAGTCTTATCAAATCAGAATTGGTAGCAGACACTGTTGTGGTCGAACCTGTTTTTTTCGGGCCTTCAGTTATATTTTCATTTGTTGTCTCTGTTGTTGTCTTAGTTGTTGTTGTTTTTCCTTTCTCACCTAAACAACATCACACACTGTTCAGTAAGAGAATGCATCATGTTTAGCATCTGCAGCAACCAAAGAATAAACAATGATGAAATATTTAAACTTAAAATACATCAAATAAACAAATGCAGTTTGTTGTTTTTCATATAAGGATAAAGTGATTTTAAACAGCTCCTCATCTTCTCACCTGGTTTCTCACGTGACAACTGAGGACTGAAGTTATACAGCTGCACTTTTCCACTAAAGCGATCTGTGACTTCACACTTCAATAATGTATAATTTGATGTGTAAATATAATGAGAAGTCATGAAGGACACAGTGGCAGAGCAGGTAGACTGTGATGTCTGTATGTTTCTGTCATTTATGTCCCAGACTCTTCCATTATACAACCACTTCACTGTGTGTGCACACTGTTTATATGTGGACACAGAGCAGTTTAACGTCACCTTATCAGTGTCCTTATGTTCAGTCACTGGTGAAGATGGAGATATTGTGAGAAAGACAACAAGAGTAAGATTAACTTCATCACTCTAATCATAATTATTGTAATGTTTCAGTATATTGTTCTAACAAGACAGTTTGAGCTGAAAACATTATGATGTAAATACTCACTGGTAACAACAGACATAAAAACCTGAGAGTCTTGACCTTGTTGTTGTCCTGATTTGAACTGTCTGCAGGTGTAAAGACCAACATCCTCAACTGTGACCTTCTTTATAACCAGAGAACAGTCCGCTGTAACACTCAGTCTGTCTGATTTAGCTTTGGCTTTTTCAACAATCTGCCCAAGTTCAAACAGTGCTGCTGCTACTGCTGCTGTGTTTCTTGAACCACTAAAGATCCAGGTAGCACTGTTACATTTATCCTGATCAGTCGTCACATTTTCACAAGACAAAGTGGCTTCATCTCCATCTCTGACAGTGATGTTGAGGGAAGTTTGTCCAGTTACTGCTGCTGAGAATTTGAGAGAGAAATGTGATAAATGAACTGAAATAAGAATATGACTGTAGTGTGAATGTTAAAAACAAACAGTATATTTGACTGTATCAGTAAAATGAAAGTTATTTAATAAATAAGGTAATAATGCAGATTTTTGTATCTTACCTGTAAACTGAAGCCTCAGTATCAGAAATAAAGACATTTTAATCCATCTGAGTTCAACCATCGTGCTTCTCTGTCTTTCTCTCTGTCTTCTTCTCACACTCTCAGCTCTCAAAATGCAGAAATATAATATCTACTTCCTGTCATGAGTAACTGTGACCTTCTTTATAACCAGAGAACAGTCCGCTGTAACACTCAGTCTGTCTGATTTAGCTTTGGCTTTTTAACTAATCTGCCCAAATTGAACCAGCTCTACTATAACAGGTGATACATACTTTAAAAAGATACAAAAACAAGTCAAAAGTTCAAACTAATACCTCTTTAACTAAAACACCAGCACATTAAAGTGACTGACAGCAAGTTCATCAACCAAACTGTATCATATACTGTATTTTGCTCATTTACATTCCAAGCAGCCTCCTTTGCACATGTTGCTACTAGTTAACCTACTGCTGGACAAAAAAGCTTTTACAACAATAAATCCTGAAAATCATCATAAAAACATAGTCAAACATTAATGTAAGAAATGAGAAGTAAGGTGACAATATTAATCTAACTAACTTTAACCGATCAGTTAGGAGAGGAGCTGTAACTATACACATGGTCAAACGACGTGTTTGGTTGTTTAATTTGGAGGATTTGTTGGCTTTTCTTGCTGTAATCAATACTTCTGTTCATACCATTCAGACCATTAGAAGATCCCCAAATGCACATTCATACTTTAGACTTCAAAAGAGGAGAGAGAGAGAAACTGTAAAGCAAGATACACAAAATGCTGACTTACTTTTTGTAGTTTTGCCATCGCCTGCAGTGTTTGTAGCTTCCTTTGTGCTGTTTTGACTTGTTGATGTAGTCGTTGCTGTTGTGGTGTTCGCACCAAGTGAACAAAGCCCAGAAATTGTTCTCTTAAAAAATACTTCATGTTTACTATCTGCAGTACCACAATGAGAAAGAATATCAACTTAAAACTTCAAATCTATAAAATACACAAATATTTTAGGTAAATCTTTACATCAGTCTGAAGTGATTTTAAACAGCTCATCATATTCTCACCTGATTTCTCATCTGTGGTCCAACAGCTGAAGTTAAACAGCTGCACTTTTCTACTATCATTATCAGTCACAGTACACTCAAATGTGGTGTCGCAGGAAGACTGTGATGTCTTTAAGTTGTTGATGTATTTATCCACCGGACACGTCGCTGTGTGTGTACACTCTCTAAATGTGCACACAGAGCAGTTTATCACCTTCTCATTGGTTTTATGTTCAGTCTCTGCTGAGAGAAAGATAACGAGAGGAAAATTAACTTCATCACTGTGATCATAATTATTGTAATGTTTGAAACTTTATTATATTAATACTCACTTATAACAGACAGATGATACTCTGGTTGTTCGTTCTGTCTGCAGGTGTAACTACCAGCATCCTCAGCTTTGACCTCCTTTATAACCAGAGAACAGTCAGCTGTAACATTCAGTCTGTCTGAGATAGTTTTAGCATCTTTATTAATTTTCCCATTTTTAATCAGCTCTACTGCTGCTTCTGTGCTTCCTGAACCACTGAAGAACCAGGTAGTACTGTCACATTTATCCTGATCCTTTAACACATTTTCACAATGCAAAGTGACTTCATATCCCTCTCCTACAGTGAAGGAGGAACGTTGTCCAGTTATGGCTGCTGAGAGGATGAGAGAGAAATATGAACATTTAACTGAAATAAACAGAAATCAGACTGTCATGTTCATTGTAAGTGTGAGGATAATTTTAGATACAACAGAACTTTGTAAATGTGTCTCATCTTCAGTTTTCATTTCATTAAACTCACCATATTAACAACTAACAACATACTTGGCCGTCTCACTTTAAGAAGGTTAATAAAGTACTAAATTAATTCTTTTTTTCTTACCTGAAAACTGAAGCACCAGTATCAGAAACGACAACATTTGAATCCGTCTGAATTCAGCCATCATGCTTCTCTCTCTCATCGATCTCTGGTTCTCTAAACTGTCGCAGTCTCTAAAGTGATGAGTTGAGATAAGACATCTTCTTCTTGTGATTTGTACGTGTGTCACTTCCTCTTCCTTGCTCTGCTGCATGTACAGTTCAGACAGTAAGTATTTGGACATTTCCATATTTTTTGTTCTTAAAGTGCCAACTCTCAGCTTCAATGTGAGTAACTGTAAATGTCCAAATACTTACTGTCTGGACTGTATGTAGGCAGAGTGATCAGATTTTTGTCACTAAATTTCTTGCAGCCAAAACCTAATTAACATATTTACTTTTGACAATTTAGTTCTCCTTCACTGTGACTGACAAGACATTGACCCAAACTTCTTGATCAGTAATATGACGGCTAGCAGCACTAAAGAGATCAGAGGTCAGATGTCACAGCTGTCTGACAAAGATCCTGTGAAACTGGGATGTAATGACGGATCACAAGGTCAAGAAATATGTTTCTGCCTTCAGAGCGGCCATATTAACCCATATTAAGATTCAACAAGTGCACACTGTGTTCGGTCCCACGGTGTATTTGTGACAATGACGTGTTTGACCTCCGGAAAAGAAGAAGAGGTAGTTGAACGTGTGAAGACTGTTAGTTGAGATAAATGTTTGCAATAATGCAACTCTTCTTAGAAAACACACGGACAGACATGTTAATCCATCTGAATTCAACCATCGTGCTTCACCGTCTCTGTCCTTCTTTGTCGATGTCTTCAGAACAAGAGATTGATGCTCTCGACTATCAGAGTCTGTAAAGTGGTTTGTGTTGTAGAGAGAAACAGCATCCACCTCCTGCAATTAGTGTGGTGTCACTTCCTCATAGCGACATTTAGTCAGTTTTATTCTGTCTTTTGTCAGGTGTTGGATTTACTGGATGTTGACAGAGTTCATCCGATTTTCATCCAGTCAAAAACTCATTTTTCCTTTAACATTTGTAACAATTAGTTCTGTCTCATCCTCAGTGACGCAACTTTTTTGATCAGCAATAACAGAAGCTACCGACAGTCAGAGGTCAGATGTCACAGCAGCCTGATAAAGACTGAACAGGATGAACATGTAGGATGGAGACCTGGTTATATGTCACTGATTACAAGGCAAAGGAATATATCTCTGCCTTTAAAAGTGAAGCATCTAATGCTGTAACAAGAAAACTACAGTATATTAAGGCTCATATTTTGTCTCAAGTGCACACTGTGTCCAGTCCCATGATGCATTTGTGACAATGACTTGAAAAGAAGAAGATAAGAACTGAGGAAGTTGAACATGTGACGATTGTTAGTTGAGATAAATGTTTGCAATAATGCAACTCTTCTTTTCTTGAGATAATGTTTATTAGAAAACAGACAGGATTCATGGTGATGTCTGACAGCACACATGAACAGACAGGTGAAGAGTCAAACTTTGACTCTTGATGCTCATGGTGCAACATGGTGCAACATGGTGCAACATGGTGATACTGCAGCAGCTGTAAAAAAACAGATAAGATGATGTTTTAGTGGTCTGAGGCCTGTTAGTTCCTCATTGTATCTTTGCAGCTATTTTTTTTAGTTGAGAAATGAGGAGTGTGTGAAATGTTGTGGTGAGAATGTGGAAACAACAGAACAACAACAGAAGTTCACAGGGACAGTCAACACTTTATGAAAAGACAAAATCTACTTTAATCCCTGGAAGGTTTGGGGTCACTGAGACTCCAGCAGTGCACGTTAATACATACTGATGCTAAGCTAACTTGTATATACTTAATTGAGCTTCAGTTCAGGCAGACTTACCATTAGATATGAAGGTTTTCATGCTATATGCACACTGCAGAGGTGACTTTGGTCATTTAAGCTGCATGAATTTAAACTCGTCACAATAAACAGTAACTACCACAGCTTGAGGCTGAAGCTGATGGGTGACGTCACACCTCGATACGTCCGTCTTTATATGCAGCCTGTGATCACAATGCATCGTCATGTGCTTTAACACTGCTGAATGTATATTGAGTTATTGGATTTCTTTGCATTCTCAGGAAACTTTGAGTGTATTTTCTATTTGTATTTAGACACATTTTAGATCCAAGTGTGAACAGAGTGAAGGTTTAGAGGTGAAAGAACAGACAGATAAGGGAAGCTGCAGTCTGAGTAGAAGCAGGACATCTATAACTGAGAATATACACCTTCCATTATCAGTCAGGACACTGTTTGAACATGAAATAATTACAAAACACAGTGTAGAATTAAGTGGTAAACATTTCTTTATTTGCATATTATATTATTATCAGATATAATAAAGATTGTTACTGACTGCAGTAAGACTCAATGCTGCAGCTGCTGCAGCTTAAAAAGCAACCAGGAAAGTCTTAAAGTCAGGTCTAAATTCTTCCACTTGAAGCAGATTTAAGGCAGTTAAATGAGTTAAAACATGAGAAAAGTTTGAGAAATAATGCAGGAAGACATTTAATAAAATTCACAGTGAGATTCTTAACAAGAGATCAAATCCAGATTTGAATGTTGTCCAGGTCAGACTAAAAATAAAAATGTCTCAGCACACAAAACATACTAACATTTCTTGCTTTGATGAATAACAACAAAACATTCACAGAGCCCAAATATCAAAGTGATCTTATGATTCTTTATGTAAAGAATTCAACTACTCATGTAAAACTGAGACGATATTAATGATTATAACAGCAAGGGAGTCATTTCTCTGGTGAGGTGATGTTGGTGTGGAAGTCATTGATCAGTGGAGTCTGACAGAAGCAGAAGGTTCTCCAAAGTTTTCATAGTTCACTGCACCATCATCTTCATCATTATGCTCCTGTGAAAACAACACAAAGAAACCCACTCTGACACACTCCAACTGAAAACTCACAAATCACAACCCTACTTCTTTGACCTTTAGGTTTCTGCTGCTGCACATTCAACACAATCAGAAATAATCTAACATATACAGATCAATTACTTTGGCTGGCTGTTGAAGTTTTAAAACTGAGCACAGGTCACAGTTGAGTCAGCAGAACCTGAACGCACCATCAGATATTTACCTGACTGGCTGCTGGACCAGAACGCTTCGCTGTTCGGCTTCTTACTGAGTCTAAAACCTGCACAAACACAAACAGTGAGACATTCAATTCAATTCAATTTTATTTATATGGCGCCAAATCACAACAAAAGTTATCTCAGGGCACTTTACACATCGAGCAGGTCGAGACCGTACTCATTTACAGAGACCCAACAATTCCCCCCATGAGCAAGCACTTGGCGACAGCGGCAAGGAAAAACTCCCCTTTAACGGGAAGAAACCTCAAGCAGAACCGGCCCTAGGTGGGCGGCCATCTGCCTTGACCGGTTGGGTTTACAGAGAAGAGAGACACAGAGAAGTATAATAACAACAAAAACAATAACCATAACAGCAGTAATGTACGTAGAGCTATGACTTTATAATAGCAGCAATAATATCAGTAGCAGAACTAGAAATAGAAGCAGGACATCCACGGGACCATGCCACAGTCCTCACAGCCGTGGCCCACCGTTCAGGCGCTGGATCTTCCTGTCACAGTCCTGCACTGAATTACAGTCTCTTATTGTATACATTTTTCTTTTTACACATCAGTTCAGTTGTTATTTTCAACTCACAATGTTGTCATTAGGTGGTCTCTGGTTCCCTGCAAAACAAATCACAGAGTAACATTTTAGTTCTAAAGTTACAGTTTGTGTTAATCAGACTTAAATGTTGGTGTGAATTTTCTCACCTCGAGCTCTGAAGAGAAGAACAGTAATCACAGTGATGAGGAGGAGTTCAGCCACACGCATCACCAACATTATGTAGCTCAGAGCAGAACAATCTGTACGAGCTGTGCAACAAAAAAATGTGTCACTGAAGAAAGTTGGAAGCAAAAAACTTTGCAGCAGTGTGGCTGTAGGGATGGCAATGTCAGTCGGTCCGTTTGTCCACCAACATTTGCCATGAAATTCTGTTCAGACATTTATGTTCCCCAGAGGATGAATCCTAATGAACTTGGAGATTTCTTTTTTCCTTTAGCGCCACCGTGAGGTTCACTTTTGTAGTTTTGAGTGAAATATCTCAGGATGAATTGTAATATCTTTGATGATCTTCTGACTTTCCATCTAGCGCCATCATCAGGTCAACATTTCAATTTGTCTAATACTTTGTTTTATGACCAAATACCTGCAAACTAATGACCTTCCCATCATCAAACTAAGACCCCAAACATGCTCCATGCAAGTGCACAAACATAAATGGAAACATAATTGTGTCTGTGGAGGGATGTGTACTGTAGGGCTGCCCAATATATTGATATTGTATCAATATCGTGATATGAGGCAAGATATTGTCTTAAATTTTTTGCATTACAGTAAGTGATGTAATTTTCTGAACTTACCAGACTGTTCTAGCTGTAATAAAATAAGATTTTTCTTAAGATGTCACGAGTTTGCTCTGTCGTTGAGATTTTAATTTTAGGTTTAGATTCAGGTTTATTGACAACACTCAAATACATTATAAAATACAACATATCAGACTTTGTCAGGGATAAAATGAGTCCTGGACTAATTTCCATTGATAATAGTTTGTATTTTTTCAATTTGAACTGATTAAAAGTCTTTGGGAAAGAATGTCTACATCTACACTAGTAAACAGCTGTTTTCACATATTTCCGGGGCAGCAGTGGTTGAATACATTAAATAAAATGCTGAATACATATGAGAGACTCACCTTCACCTTCTTGTGTTGCTGTTGATTGTGTTGTTTCAGGTTCTGTTGTTGTTGCCTCCACACCTGACAGATTAAATAACAAAAACCAACAAACTTTAAAATGAGAAAAAACATATTATTCACCATCTGCTGTGACTCAATGAGAAAGAATAATATCATCCTAAAACTTAAAATACACCAAATACACAAATGTAGTTTGTTGTTTTTCATATAAGGATAAAGTGATTTTAAACAGCTCCTCATCTTCTCACCTGGTTTCTTACATGACAACTGAGGACTGAAGTTACACAGCTGCACTTTTCCACTAACGAGATCTGTGACTTCACACTTCAATAATGTATAATTTGATGTGTAAATATAATGAGAAGTCATGAAGGACACAGTGGCAGAGCAGGCAGACTGTGATGTCTGTGTGTTTCTGGTATTTATGTCCCAGATTCTTCCATTATACACCCACTTCACTGTGTGTGCACACGCTCCATATGTGGACACAGAGCAGCTTAACGTCACCTTATCAGTGTCCTTATGTTCAGTCACTGGTGAAGATGGAGATATTGTGAGAAAGACAACAAGAGTAAGATTAACTTCATCACTGTAATCATAATTATTGTAATGTTTCAGTATATTGTTCTAACAAGACAGTTTGAGCTGAAAACATTATGATGTAAATACTCACTGGTAACAACAGACAGATAAACCAGAGAGTCTTGACCTTGTTGTTGTCCTGATTTGAACTGTCTGCAGGTGTAATGACCAACATCCTCAACTGTGACCTTCTTTATAACCAGAGAACAGTCCGCTGTAACACTCAGTCTGTCTGATTTAGCTTTGGCTTTTTCACCAATCTGCCCAAGTTTAATCAGCTCTACTGCTGCTGTGTTTCTTGAACCACTGAAGAACCAGGTAGTACTGTTACATTTATCCTGATCAGTCATCACATTTTCACAAGACAAAGTGACTTCATCTCCATCTCTGACAGTGATGAAGAGGAAAGTTTGTCCAGTTACTGCTGTTGAGAATTTGAGAGAGAAATGTGATAAATGAACTGAAATAAGAATATGACTGTAGTGTGAATGTTAAAAACAAACAGTATATTTGACTGTATCAGTAAAATGAAAGTTATTTAATAAAGTAAATAAGGTAATAATGCAGGTTTTTGTATCTTACCTGTAAACTGAACCATCAGTATCAGAAATAAAGACATTTTAATCCATCTGAGTTCAACCATCGTGCTTCTCTGTCTTTCTCTCTGTCTTCTTCTCACACTTTCAGCTCTCAAAATGCAGAAATATAATATCTACTTCCTATCATGAGTAAAGTGTCTCCTCCTCCCTTTTTTCTCACTTGTAAGTTACCAAACTTGTGTCCACCAACCACAATGCACTTCCTTTCCACTGCTGTATTTCAAAGTATCATGTTTACAATCAGACAAATGATTTCCCTTTTAAAAAATGACATTTTCTGTGGTACCCCAATATTGGTTAAGACACATAACACATAACTGCAACATCTGATAAGCATAAAGTAGTTTAAAGTATGTTGTGTGTCAAGTTTAACGACAGTTTGAGCCAAAAACATTATGATGTAAATACTCACTGGTAACAACAGACAGAAAAACCTGAGAGTCTTGACCTTGTTGTTGTCCTGATTTGAACTGTCTGCAGGTGTAAACACCAACATCCTCAACTGTGACCTTCTTTATAACCAGAGAACAGTCCGCTGTAACACTCAGTCTGTCTGATTTAGCTTTGGCTTTTTTTACTAATCTGCCCCTCTACACCTATTTTAATTTAACCAGTGATGATCACCGGTGATATCTGGTGAATTTCAGCTGAAACACGAACAGAACATGTAGGTGTCCTCCTAAAAGTCTTAAATTATCGTATGTTGAACACAGTATATATTCATCTGGTCCTATTTGTATTACATTATGTAAATTAAATGGTTTTGCCAACAAGAAACATTCACATTTCCTCACTTATTTTTCTGAAATTACTAATTTTAAATGGCTTGCTTGAGATGAAAGGCTGAATGTCGTTGCAGTATCCTCACTGATAGTAACAAGTTAAACAGATGGTAGGCTGGTCAAACCTGGTGAATACTGGCTGTGTGACTACACAGTTTACACAATATTCAGCCACAAACTCTTGTGTGTGCACAGTGACAAAGCAGGTTAACTGGTTGAATATGGGCCACTTTGCAATTGAAGATAACAATATAAAATCACAAAATAGACTATAGCTGCACTGACAACTTATAGGCTACATTTTGTCTCCCACATTATAAGAAACGTTACGAGGTGAGTTCTTGCTGAGCACAGCTTAACTTACGTAAATGATTGGTGTAAATAATAAACACATTGATTAATTGATTTATTGATTAAATTAAAATTGATAAGGCTTTTAGGAGTCCACTACCGTCACTTCGAGCAACCACGACACATTCAGCTAAAAGCTACCAGTTAACACAGTCACTGGTTAAGCCAAGAAACACCTGTTAACCCGGGACTCTACTGTGAGTAAAACCAGGAGGAAGATGTTTTCAAGGTAGGAACGGACTTCAGTTGTTTCATCTATGTGAGTGTGTGTGAGTGTGTGTGTGTGTGTGTGTGTGTGTGTGTGTGTGTGTGTGTGTGTAAGCGCACATATGCATGCATTATGTGTGAGAGAGATGGCCTCCAGTGAGCCAGCCTGTACCTTTTGGTGACGCGGTTTCTGTATCGTATCTGTATGTATATACATCACTATGGGTTTATGCTTGTATTTGGTGCCACAGCAGTCATAAAATTAAAAAGTAAAGTGCAGTCATGAGTGATTGTTGATGCATTATTGTATGCAAATTAGTCGTGGCTGATGTTTGTGCATGTTGGATGGGTAGCTAAGCCGGGATGGTGCTTGGGTGGGAAAGGGGGAGGGGTAAGGGCCCGCCTATAGAAACCAAAAGCCCGGCCATTTGCTTTCCTCTGCTGCTGGGGCTGGGAAGAGGTACTGACATCTCTTACTTTAGTAAAAGTAGTTCCATTACAAGTAAAAGTCCTACATTCAAAGTTTTACTTAAGGAAAAGTACATAAGTATTGGCAGAAAATGTACTTGAAGTATCAAAAGTAAAAGTACTCCATATGAATGCCCCCATTTAGAACGTTATATTCATCATTTACTGTATATATTATTATACTGATTCATTGATGCGTACATGTAAGCAGAATTTTAATGTTGTCAAGGTAGAGCTAATTTTAATAACTTACACTGTTGGGGAGTTAATCCATAATGATGCTATTTTATAGTTATTTTATAAAGTAATCATATGTTTTATGTACAAAGTATTGATTTGAAAAGTACCTAGTGACTATCGCTGTGAAATAAATGTCGTGGAGTAAAAAGTACAATATTTCACTCTGAAATGAAGCAGAAGTACAAAGGTTGTGTTCAATGTTTCTTAAAGGCCCCCTCCACTCAAAAATGTGTTTCTCTCATTATTACCTGACTGTGATGTTTGAGCTTCACTGTGCAGAATGATGTACGTGCAGAGTACCTATGAGGATGATTTGTGACATCACAGCTCGCTTTGAGCCAATCGTGGTCCAGTATGCAACTTACATGTACAAGTGTGTAAACTTGAAGCACAAACACTGAGAAAGGACTTTACAGTGAAGGAGGAGACATCTGGTGTCCAGCAGTTAAACTTCTGAAATTAACAATATTTACATTTTCACAGATGTTGGATTTTTCAGTGAGTGAGACGAAGGAGAATTAATTTTAAGAATTTTAAACTAGTTGACTGAACTATTTTGTGGAAAACCCACATCAGACAGCAGAGTATTTTTATATAGTGTATCTTAAAACATGTGGATCTTTAATGTTATTTTGGAGTTGCTTTGTTTAACGTGACCCTATAAATACAGATTTGTTGCCACTTTTTTGCAAAAATCACTCCACACACTTCATCGAATCTCCACCTTTTACTGACACTGAAGCATTTGCATAATATATGAAGTACATGTGAATGTGTTAAACATTTTAATTGGCAGATTATATCAGTTAAAGTAAAGAAGAGACTGGTGCTGACTCAACAGTCAACAACAATGCAAAATAAAAGTAATTAAAGTTCTTCTGTACATAGAGTGATAAAACTGAAGCAAAGAGGTTTTCCTCGCTGTAATCATTCCTCCTGTTCATACTGGATATTAAAAGATCCCCTTCAAATGTGCTTTAATGGAAGTGATGGAAGCCAAAATCCACAGTGTGTCCACACAGTCATTTAGTGCAAAAATGCATTTAAAAGTCGATGTGAAGCTTATATGAGGCTTCAGCAGTCTGAGTTAGTCATATCAAGTGGATATCTGCCACATTTACAGTCTTTTTAGCATCAAATTCCCTCTTTGTGTTTCCTCGGACAGTGTTTCCCTGTTGAGCTGTGGTGGAAGTATAGTAACAAAAAGAGGGACTTTGGCACTAAAAAGACTGTAACGTTGAACGATATCTACTTGATTTGACTCATTTGGATGCTGAAGCTTCATATTAGCTTCAGATAAACATTTAAATCCATGTTTGCACAGAAGGAGGACTGTGGATTTTGTCCCCCATCACTTCCATTGTAAGTGCATTATGAAGGGATCTTCTAATGGTCAGTATGAACAGGAGGAATGATTACAGCAAGGAAAACAGGTTTCACTCTTCATTTGGGCTCCTGACTGTTGGTTAAGACACACTTGAAAAACTGTGAACCCGTCCTTTAATGTTCTTTCATGTTATCAGTTAAAATCCAGCTGCTGTGTTCTGAACTGACTACAAGTCAGAAAAGTTTTCACAGCTGATGAAGGAAAAGGGCTTTTAAACATAAGATGTCATCAAGACTTGAATATTATTCTGCAAATCCTTTTTGGTTCACTAGAACACCAACATTTGATGTAACACAATGCTGTAAAGAGATGTTTAACTGCAGTGGACTCGTTTCTCTGGTGAGTCTATGTTAAAGTTGTTGATCAGTGGAATCTGACATAGGCAGAAGGTTGTCCCAAGTTTTCATAGTTGACCGTACCGTTAACTCCATCGTTCTGCTCCTGTGGAAAACAACACAACACACATGAGATTTTGAGTTAAGAAGGAACAAATAAATGTTGGAGTCAGCAGAACCTGAATGCACCATCAGATATTTACCTGACTGGCTGCTGGACCAGAACGCTTCGCTGTTTGGCTTCTTACTGAGTCTAAAACCTGCACAAACACAAACAGTGAGACATTCACAGTCCTGCATTACAGTAACATGGACTTTATTAGTTGATTTTACACATCAACTCACAATGTTGTCATTAGGTGGTCTCTGGTTCCCTGCAAAACAAATCACAGAGTAACATTTTAGCTCTAAAGTTACAGTTTGTGTTAATCAGACTTAAATGTTGGTGTGAATTTTCTCACCTCGAGCTCTGAAGAGAAGAACAGTAATCACAGTGATGAGGAGGAGTTCAGCCACACGCATCACCAACATTATGTAGCTCAGAGCAGAACAATCTGTACGAGCTGTGCAACAAAAAAATGTGTCACTGAAGAAAGTTGGAAGCAAAAAACTTTGCAGCAGTGTGGCTGTAGGGATGGCAATGTCAGTCGGTCCGTTTGTCCACCAACATTTGCCATGAAATTCTGTTCAGACATTTATGTTCCCCAGAGGATGAATCCTAATGAACTTGGAGATTTCTTTTTTCCTTTAGCGCCACCGTGAGGTTCACTTTTGTAGTTTTGAGTGAAATATCTCAGGATGAATTGTAATATCTTTGATGATCTTCTGACTTTCCATCTAGCGCCATCATCAGGTCAACATTTCAATTTGTCTAATACTTTGTTTTATGACCAAATACCTGCAAACTAATGACCTTCCCATCATCAAACTAAGACCCCAAACATGCTCCATGCAAGTGCACAAACATAAATGGAAACATAATTGTGTCTGTGGAGGGATGTGTACTGTAGGGCTGCCCAATATATTGATATTGTATCAATATCGTGATATGAGGCAAGATATTGTCTTAAATTTTTTGCATTACAGTAAGTGATGTAATTTTCTGAACTTACCAGACTGTTCTAGCTGTAATAAAATAAGATTTTTCTTAAGATGTCACGAGTTTGCTCTGTCGTTGAGATTTTAATTTTAGGTTTAGATTCAGGTTTATTGACAACACTCAAATACATTATAAAATACAACATATCAGACTTTGTCAGGGATAAAATGAGTCCTGGACTAATTTCCATTGATAATAGTTTGTATTTTTTCAATTTCCGGGGCAGCAGTGGTTGAATACATTAAATAAAATGCTGAATACATATGAGAGACTCACCTTCACCTTCTTGTGTTGCTGTTGATTGTGTTGTTTCAGGTTCTGTTGTTGTTGCCTCCACACCTGACAGATTAAATAACAAAAACCAACAAACTTTAAAATGAGAAAAAACATATTATTCACCATCTGCTGTGACTCAATTAGAAAGAATGATATCATCCTAAAACTTAAAATACACCAAATACACAAATGTAGTTTGTTGTTTTTCATATAAGGATAAAGTGATTTTAAACAGCTCCTCATCTTCTCACCTGGTTTCTCACGTGACAACTGAGGACTGAAGTTATACAGCTGCACTTTTCCACTATCGAGATCTGTGACTTCACACTTCAATAATGTATAATTTGATGTGTAAAGATAATGAGAAGTCATGAAGGACACAGTGGCAGAGCAGGTAGACTGTGATGTCTGTGTGTTTCTGGTATTTATGTCCGAGATTCTTCCATCATACACCCACTTCACTGTGTGTGTACACTGTTCATATGTCGACACAGAGCAGTTTAACGTCACCTTATCAGTGTCCTTATGTTCAGTCACTGGTGAAGATGGAGATATTGTGAGAAAGACAACAAGAGTAAGATTAACTTCATCACTGTAATCATAATTATTGTAATGTTTCAGTATATTGTTCTAACAAGACAGTTTGAGCTGAAAACATTATGATGTAAATACTCACTGGTAACAACAGACAGAAAAACCTGAGAGTCTTGACCTTGTTGTTGTCCTGATTTGAACTGTCTGCAGGTGTAAAGACCAACATCCTCAACTGTGACCTTCTTTATAACCAGAGAACAGTCCGCTGTAACACTCAGTCTGTCTGATTTAGCTTTGGCTTTTTCAACAATCTGCCCACGTTTAATCAGCACTACTACTGCTGTGCTTCTTAAACCACCAAAGAACCAGGTAATACTGTCACATTTATCCTGATCAGTCATCACATTTTCACAAGACAAAGTGGCTTCATCTCCATCTCTGACAGTGATGTAGAGGAAAGTTTGTCCAGTTACTGCTGTAGAGCCAACAAGAGAGAAAACATTTGAAAATCATTTGAAACAAGAATATAACTGTTAAAAACATGGTGCAGAGAAAGTTTTTATTAAGGCTGATGATGATTATTAACAAATCACTCACTGCACCCAAAACAAAATAATTAGTGTTCTGAGTTAAAGTATTTATTAAATGCTGTATTATGATTTTAAAATAGTCTTACCTGTCAGATGAAGCAGCAGCATCAGAAATAATGAAATCCATCTGAAACCAGACATTCTGCTCTCTCTGTCTCTCAGTGTCTAATGAACTAATGTTTCCTCAGATAAAAAGTCGTCTATATAGTGGTATGTCACTTCCCCATGATTGCTTTAGTTGCTGGTTTTGTGCCTGTGACTGAGAGAGGAAGTGTTTTTTCGGCAAATGACATGTAGAAATACAGTTAAGAAATACATAATACTGTTTTCATATTTATCTGCCCAAGGTGTTAGCATTTAGCTTGAAGCACTGGTCAGCCTAGCGAGCTCCACCGCTGTTGTCCTCGCAGAAAGAAACTTTCTTTTTTAGATTTAGATGCAACAGACAAGTGTTTTAAACAAAATAAATGAAATAACTGCTGCTTTTAAGATCAAATAATTATCCTGATGGAATAGACGTTGTGTTACATTTTTAAAAGTTGCCCTATTTGTGAAATGCAGCATCAGAAATAATGACGTTATCCATTTGAAACCAGCCATTCTGCGCTCTTTCCATAGGTGTTTGATGAATTAATGTTTCCAAAGATAAACATACTTCTTTTTTGGTGATGAGACGTCTGCATCACGTCCTCCTGGTTTATATTTCTGCCAGTGAGAGAGGACATTTTTTGATATAAAGGTTTGATTTAAAAAAAAAAAAGGAGAACATAAAAGAACATACTAACACTGGTACTGAGCCTTAACATGATGACATGACAGTGTGTCAATTGTTGGTGAGCTGTCAGTTCTGTATTCTGTTGAAAAACTGGCAAGACGTTACCAATTCTTACACCTGTCATTTCCCTTTTATGTTCCCTCAGTAAAAAGAATACTCCACTCCTCATTTATGTGTTATTAATTTATTCACTCTGATTTGACTCAACATTTAAAATTAGGACCATACTTCCTAAAACAAACTCAAATCAGTTTGTATCCAAAAGTTAACAAATCTTTGATGAGGTTACTGCTTCAGTTTCTACCAAATCGATTCCTGTTTTGTTTTGTCACCTACAAACATTACATCATTTCTCTCTAGAAGCACAAACGCCTTGATGACACCTCTCCCTTTAAGGAATATTGTGCATCAAATCATTTATACTTGGCTCTCGGGATGGCGATGTCCCTCATTGGTCCACCACTTTGGTCCAGACTGAAATTAAAACAACTATTGGATCAACCGACGTTCGTGGTCCCAGAGGATGAATCCTACTGACTTTTACGATCCCATGAGGTTCACATTTGTGTTTTTTAGTGAAATGTCTCGGTTAAATATCGTCATTTGAGAGCACTACAATACACAGAAGCTAACTTTAGCTAGCATAGCATCAGACAGATAAATAACACACTACCACAGACACTGTGAGTTTTAAAATGTAACATAATGTTACATACCTGGTGCTTCAGCTGCATTTTTTAGATTTGAAGCGCATCAAGCGCGTCACGCAGCGACAAGTGTCGGCGTCAGTTTGTAGCTTCATGTTGCTTCCATTGAAAATGACTTGTAGCCTGTTGCTTTGTCGCCGGTAGTCTGAACACACAGTCAGACTCTTCACTTCCAACAGGCGTAAATTTGTGAATTGTGCTGTATTTTTGATTCTCCTGTTTTATCTGTCTTTTCTGTTTCAGCTTATTTTTATCTCCTGCTATTTTACTCTTAACGTCTTTTATGTCTTATGTGAAGCTCTTTAAATTGCCTTTTTGTTGAAAGGTGATATACAGACTTGCCTTACCTAGCGCCATCATAAGGTCCATCCATCCATTTTCCACTGCTCATCTGGGACCGGGTCATGGTGGCATCAGACTGAGTAAGGAAACCCAGACATCCTTCACCCCTCCAGCTCCTCCTGGGGGATCCCAATATGTTCCCAGGCCAGAAGAGATATGTATTCCCTCCAGCATGTTCTGGGTCTTCCCCGGGGTCTCCTACCAGTTGGACTGAACACCTCCACAGAGCGGCGTCCAGGAGGGATCCTAACTAGATGCCCAAACCACCTCAGCTGGTCTTTTTCGATACTCCGAGCTCTCTCTGGATCTCTGAGCTCCTCAGCCTATCTATCTATAGGTGTGGTACTGTAAGAGCAGAGGACCTAAGGGCACACTGTAATAAATTGCTGTAAAAATAGAGCCAAATTCTAACAGTAGGCTATTTAATTTTTGTTAACATTAAGTTGGTGTAATCCTAGCAAGCACCTGGCAGGCACAAGAAAACATTTTCAGGTAGTGTTCTTCAGCAGTTGGAAGTTTGAATTAACGGTATTTAAACATTATTTTCACTGCAGCTTTGAAGTCTAGTTTAAAGATTATTTTTGGATGACTATTTTCTCCTTCATATCAGTGAACGCTAAGCTGAAGACTGTAGAGATAATGTGCAGGATAAATGTTGTAATTGTGGTGGCTAACACTGGGTAACAGTGGTTGTGAAGTCAGGAAGAGGGCTGTGAAAATTGAGCAAGTGAAAGCAGTTGACAACATAAGCTATGCAGAGGCAGTGAAGAGGGTACAAGGACAGAGAGGAAGGGATGAAACTGACAAAGATAACACATTTTTGAGATCAGAGGTAGGTCAAACAAACCCAAAAGGTTTTGGGTATAAAAAATGTGGATTTAGTTTCCACTTTACACCCTCAGTTGTTCAATATAATAGTATGAATTAATATCTAATGACATGAAAAAGGTTAAGAACATAACTCAACAGGAGCTGGGAGATCTGAAAGTCATCATTTTGCTTCTATATAATTACTGAAATTTCATTTTAACAGCTTTTAAGATAAAATATTCTTTTCTTTTGTCTCCTTCCTGAAACAACCGAACACTCAGCTTACCCGGGCTTTACTGTTGGTCTTCTTAAAGAGGTACATTAAAGGACGGGTTCACAATTTTTCAAGTCTGTCTTAAACAACAGTCAGGAGCCCAAATGAAGAGTGAAACCTGTTTTTCTTGCTGTAATCATTCCTCCTGTTCATACTGACCATTAGAAGATCCCTTCATAATGCACTTACAATGGAAGTGATGGGGGACAAAATCCACAGTCCTCCTTCTGTGCAAACATGGATTTAAAAGTTTATCTGAAGCTAATATGAAGCTTCAAAGTCCCTCTTTTTGTTACTATACTTCCACCGCAGCTCAACAGGGAAACACTGTCCGAGGAAACACAAAGAGGGAATTTGATGCTAAAAAGACTGTAAATGTGGCAGATATCCACTTGATATGACTAACTCAGACTGCTGAAGCCTCATATAAGCTTCACATCAACTTTGACTGTGTGGGCACACTGTGGATTTTGCAAGGAAAACCTCTTTCAGACTTGAAAAATTGTGAATCTGTCCTTTAATGTTTTTATGAAGCCTTATAGTGACTATTACCTTTTTTATTCTTTCTCTTATTTGACGTGCTTCCTAACTTCTTCATAGTGACTTTGAGTTACTTTTGGATTTCCACAGTTTTTATTCACTCAGCTGTTTAATACAACTTTCAAGGCTGACATCATTTATTTAGTCAATAATATCATATAATGTCACATTCCAACACTTTTCATTTTGCTTTTAACACTTTCATACCAGGATATTCAAACTAACTATACAAAGACATACATGGTCAAATTATTACATATCAAACAATTAACAGTGATACTAAACTGAAAAAAATTATACTGTAAACAAAAGTAATAAAACTGATAAACCTTGATAAATTATTCAAAACTAATCATTACAGGCAACATATTTAAAAATGAAAACAAGATTTTAAAGCTTGAACTACAATGCTACCACATGCATCAGTGAGCACAATAAGCATTTGATGGCAGGTTGATCAAGAAAAATGTAACATATCTTATTCTAATTTACATTTCAAGAAACCCACCATGTGAATTTTGCAATATTACTTCTCCTTTTTACATTGTGCCTCTACTTAACTTACGACGCGCCTTCTGTATAAATAGCTTTTTTGAGCAATACATTCTGAAAATGATCATAAAAAATGAATCATCTGATGACGGGAGTTTGGTTTGTTTGGTCAGCCGATGGTAGCGTAGAGGTTGGTGGGATCAGTGGAGGCTGCAGCAGAAGAGGAGGAAGCTCTTATAGTGGTGTAGGTCACTGCATCACCTTCATCAGTATCATCTTTGCCCCGAGCCTGGGAAACATTACACTATGTGTAATCCACCACAACACATTACCACATGTTGAAAGATAACAGAAAGAAAAACATTGCACAACAGTAGCATAACCACATAACTTACCCGGGCTTTACTGTTGGTCTTCCTTGTGTAGCTGATGGAGGCGTAGGAAACACCATCTTCAGGATCAGCCTGCACAGTGAAGACAACATACTGCTCAGTAACATGTAGATTGATGTGGACTCACTACAACACTACTTCTATTTTATTACAGTAAACACTTGTATTACTTCAGCAGAGGAGGTCATGTGCTGTTTCCTTTAAATGATGTCTCAAAACTGTTTAACACTAATGTTCCTTTCTGGTGTAGTCCAGTTGCATCATCTAACTTCCCTTTTCATCTTTACTGCACACTCAAGACTGAGAGCGAGTCTCATACAGGTACAATTTAGAGAACAAATAGAAGCCACAGTGAGTGTTACTTTGTGCTGGCAGGGACCAGCCTTAAACCCTGCAGGCTGAGTCTCTGCAGGGTTTAAGGCTGGTCCCTGGATAAATAAAGGATAGTTACATTTGGTGAAAAAGCATCTCGCAGTTCAGTTAATACAGATGTTGTCAGGACACAATACATGCAGGTTTCAGGTACAGGTAGTGTGACGGATGAGTGTCGGGAACATCTTTGGTCCGGTGGATAAACTCAATTTATGAAACTTCTAATGTTCAGTTTTTGCTGGCAGTGTGTCAGAGAGGTGTTCAGTACTGATTACTCTTATCTTATTCTCTTTCAGTGTATATACAGAGAGCCAGCACAATACCAGCCTTGACAGACAGAATAGCATCAGACCGATGCTATTTCAGCCATAACTGTGATGTAGCCTATATAACCACGCACACCTCTACACACATCTTACTGGTGGGTTATAACTCGATATTCTTCCTTTTATGAATGACACGTCAGGTTAGCAGGGCTCATCATAGCCTCTTTTCCAACTTTTCAGCAAAGTAAAGTCTCATGTTTTGTTCTTGAGACACATTGCAGTGCAAACGCTGTTGTGTAACATTAATAAGTAAACTATGTGACCATTGACGAGGTGATATAAGCTACATTAGAGTTATGGATCATGACTATTACGTCATCCAAAGCTGGATGTTCCCCCACTTCAACACTCATTCCGGTGCTGCTGCCTCCGATAGTTGAAGCAGGTGCACTGCACTTCCTGCTCCAGGGAGAAAGGCTGGTTTTGTTCACTAAAAAGAGAAAAAAGAGAGTCAACTTTAACTTGTAGTGAAAATCCAAGTTTATCTAAATGTTTTGTTTATAAAAGTTTAATCTGTAAATGTTCTCACCTTTAGCTCTCTTCCATCTGATGAGTAACACAACAATTATCAACAGTGCTACTAAAGCTGCAGGCACAAGGATGTACAACCACCACTCTGGAAAAAGAATGAAAACATTAAAAAAAAACCCTGGAACTAAAAAAACAAAGACATGTGAGCACTTTTTGGGAAAGTTTTGTGGCATCTATTTAACTTTTTGTACCAAATCAAACAGTTTAGATTGGTTCAAAGATTGTCTCCATTAAAAATGCAATCTGCAACTAATTTAAACATCTACCTTTTGGAAATGCATGACGTATACTGCTAATCAATCATAATATAAGTAAAACTCTACTAAAAAACCTCGACCACATGGTCATCTGTGGTTGAAATAATTCTTCAACCTTTTCCAAAAGGTTTGTTTTCTTCTGTCATTGTGTCCAAATCAAAGCCAATTCCATGTAAAGGTAAGTCACATTTCAAAACAATGAGTGTCAGTCAGTATCTACAAGTTCATAGAGACAGAGAGATTCCACAGAGAGAGATACATGAAATGTTGAGTTTTTAACTTGCAGTCTTATCAAATCATAATTGGTAGCAGACACTGTTGTGGTCGAACCTGTTTTTTTCGTGCTTTCAGTTATATTTTCATTTGTTGTCTCTGTTGTTGTCTTAGTTGTTGTTGTTTTTCCTTTCTCACCTAAACAACATCACAAACTGTTCAGTAAGAGAATGCATCATGTTTAGCATCTGCAGCAACCAAAGAATAAACAATGATGAAATATTTAAACTTAAAATACATCAAATAAACAAATGCAGTTTGTTGTTTTTCATATAAGGATAAAGTGATTTTAAACAGCTCCTCATCTTCTCACCTGGTTTCTCACGTGACAACTGAGGACTGAAGTTATACAGCTGCACTTTTCCACTATCGAGATCTGTGACTTCACACTTCAATAATGTATAATTTGATGTGTAAATATAATGAGAAGTCATGAAGGACACAGTGGCAGAGCAGGTAGTCTGTGATGTCTGTATGTTTCTGGTATTTATGTCCCAGATTCTTCCATTATACACCCACTCCACTGTGTGTCTGCACGCTCCATATGTGGACACAGAGCAGCTTAACGTCACCTTATCAGTGTCCTTATGTTCAGTCACTGGTGAAGATGGAGATATTGTGAGAAAGACAACAAGAGTAAGATTAACTTCATCACTGTAATCATAATTATTGTAATGTTTCAGTATATTGTTCTAACAAGACAGTTTGAGCTGAAAACATTATGATGTAAATACTCACTGGTAACAACAGACAGATCAACCTGAGAGTCTTGATATTGTTGTTGTCCTGATTTGAACTGTCTGCAGGTGTAAACACCAACATCCTCAACTGTGACCTTCTTTATAACCAGAGAACAGTCCGCTGTAACACTCAGTCTGTCTGATTTAGCTTTGGCTTTTTCAACAATCTGCCCAAATTCAATCAGCTCTACTGCTGCTTCTGTGTTTCTTGAACCACTAAAGAGCCAGGTACTGCTGCCACATTTATCCCGATGCTTTATCAAATTTTCACAAGGAAAAGTAACTTCATCTCCATCTCTGACAGTGATGAAGAGTAAAATCTGTCCAGTTACTGCTGCTGAAGAAGAGAAGACGAGAGAGGAATATGAAAAATAGAAATAAATAAAAGATATTACTAATAATGCCAGAGTCTGCATATTTTTAGGTAGAACAAAAGTTTGTAAATGTGCCTTAAACTCACTTCACCTCACTAGAAAACTACTATCTTGGTAATAAAGTGATGAGGTAACATTAAAGATATTAAGAATGAATCTTTCTGTACATGTTACATGTATCCTTACCTGTAAACTGAAGCAGCAGTGTCAGAAACAGAAACATTTTATTCCATCTGAATCTAATCATCGTGATTCTGTGTTTCTCTTTTCTGACTTCTTCTTACTTGTAAGTGTCTAAACGAGTGTTTCTTAAAGAGAAATGTAGTATTTACTTCCTGTAATTAGTAAGGTGTCACTTCCTCATGGTGACTTTTACCCCTCTTCTCCGTCTTATGTCAGTTGTTGCTTTTACGTAAGTGGAAGACGTCAACTTTTATGTCCCTCCTTTGCTTAGGGGAGAACGGGGTAAAATGAGCCACCCCCTGTATCTAGGTAACCATAAACAAAAGTAATCATGTGACCACAAATTAAGGAAGTATACTTCAAATTACTCAATCCATCTTGGACTCAAGCACATGGAGAGAGTGGTACGCAAAAATAAAATCACCATGATACTAAAGTTAGCAGTCTTGTATCATAATTAAAATAGATAAGTTGTGGACATTATTACATGTTAATTTTAAGTCAGTGTCTGACCGTGTTTTGTAGCTTAAACCACACTTTTATGTTCCTCCGGTGCTTATGGCTGACATGAGGTTCACTCTGACCTGATGTATCTGGACTTAAAAGCTGCATATTTTCACTGCTGCTGAGTTTCTACAGTTTCTTCTCATTCAGCGATTTAACTGGACTCACTAAAATAAGTCAGTCCAGATAAGGATTGATCCACTTCCACTTCTAAGTTTGCTTTAATTACTTTCATATCAGAACATAAAAAATAAATGACAGAGATATAGATGTTTAAAAAATACTGCATATCAAACAATAACAGGTGATACATACTTTAAAAAGATACAAACAAGTCAAAAGTTAAAACTAATACATCTTTAACTAAAACACCAGCACATTAAAGTGACTGACAGCAAGTTCATCAACCAAACTGTATCATATACTGTATTTTGCTCATTTACATTCTAAGCAGCCTCCTTTGCACATGTTGCTACTAGTTAACCTACTGCTGGACAAAAAAGCTTTTACAACAATAAATCCTGAAAATCATCATAAAAACATAGTCAAACATTTATGTAAGAAATGAGAAGTAATGTGACAATATTAATCTAACTAACTTTAACCGATCAGTTAGGAGAGGAGCTGTAACTATACGCATGGTCAAACGACGTGTTTGGTTGTTTAATTTGGAGGATTTGTTGGCTTTTCTTGCTGTAATCAATACTTCTGTTCATACCATTCAGACCATTAGAAGACCCCCTTTATTATATTAATACTCACTTATAACAGACAGATGATACTCAGTGTCTGGTTGTTCGTTCTGTCTGCAGGTGTAGCTGTAGCACCTGGGCAACGACGGACCCCCTCAGGACCCTATGAAGGAGAGGAAGAATCAGGAAGAGAGAAATAGGGTGGGAGGGAGGGGCGCAGAATAAAAGAGCAGAAGAGGAGGAGAGGGTTAGGTGGTATTTATAGGACTGCAGGAAGGGGTGAGGTGTGGTCCTGCTCCTGAAACGTCGCTAAATAAGCTTCAATTCCTGAACCACTGAAGAACCAGGTAGTACTGTCACATTTATCCTGATCCTTTAACACATTTTCACAATGCAAAGTGACTTCATATCCCTCTCCTACAGTGAAGGAGGAACGTTGTCCAGTTATGGCTGCTGAGAGGATGAGAGAGAAATATGAACATTTAACTGAAATAAACAGAAATCAGACTGTCATGTTCATTGTAAGTGTGAGGATAATTTTAGATACAACAGAACTTTGTAAATGTGTCTCATCTTCAGTTTTCAGTTCATTAAACTCACCATATTAACAACTAACAACATACTTGGCCGTCTCACTTTAAGAAGGTTAATAAAGTACTAAATTAATTCTTTTTTTCTTACCTGAAAACTGAAGCACCAGTATCAGAAACGACAACATTTGAATCCGTCTGAATTCAGCCATCATGCTTCTCTCTCTCATCGATCTCTGGTTCTCTAAACTGTCGCAGTCTCTAAAGTGATGAGTTGAGATAAGGCATCTTCTTCTTGTGATTTGTACGTGTGTCACTTCCTCTTCCTTGCTCTGCTGCATGTACAGTTCAGACAGTAAGTATTTGGACATTTCCATATTTTTTGTTCTTCAGGCTCTGTGCTTCAGCAAATTCAATTTGAAATAAAACAATGAATACTGCATTAAAGTGCCAACTGTCAGCTTTAATTTGATTAGTAACTGTAAATGTCCAAATACTTACTGTCTGGACTGTATGTAGGCAGAGTGATCAGATTTATGTCACAAAATTTCTTGCAGCCAAAACCTAATTAACATATTTACTTTTGACAATTTAGTTCTCCTTCACTGTGACTGACAAGACATTGACCCAAACTTCTTGATCAGTAATATGACGGCTAGCAGCACTAAAGAGATCAGAGGTCAGATGTCACAGCTGTCTGACAAAGACTGAATATGTAGGATGGAGACCTGATTATGTGTCAGGAATATGTGTTTGCCTTTAAAACAGCAAGTGAAGCATCTAATGCTGTAACAAGAAAACTACGGTATATTAAGGCTCATTTTTTGTCTCAAGTGCACACTGTGTCCAGTCCCATGATGCATTTGTGACAATGACTTGAAAAGAAAAAGACAAGAACTGAGGAAGTTGAACGTGTGAAGACTGTTAGTTGAGATAAATGTTTGCAATAATGCAACTCTTCTTTTGTTGAGATAATGTTTATTAGAAAACAGACAGGATTCATGATGATGTCTGACAGCACACATGAACAGACAGGTGAAGAGTCGAACTTTGACTCTTGATGCTCATGGTGCAACATGGTGCAACATGGTGATACTGCAGCAGCTGTAAAAAAAACAGATAAGATGATGTTTTAGTGGTCTGAGGCCTGTTAGTTCCTCATTGTATCTTTGCAGCTATTTTTTTTAGTTGAGAAATGAGGAGTGTGTGAAATGTTGTGGTGAGAATGTGGAAACAACAGAACAACAACAGAAGTTCACAGGAACAGACAGTCAACACTTTATGAAAAGACAAAATCTACTTTAATCCCTGGAAGGTTTGGGGTCACTGAGACTCCAGCAGTGCACGTTAATACATACTGATGCTAAGCTAACTTGTATATACTTAATTGAGCTTCAGTTCAGGCAGACTTACCATTAGATATGAAGGTTTTCATGCTATATGCACACTGCAGAGGTGACTTTGGTCATTTAAGCTGCATGAAATGTATTTAAACTCGTCACAATAAACAGTAACTACCACAGCTGGAGGCTGAAGCTGATGGGTGACGTCACACCTCGATACGTCCGTCTTTATATGCAGCCTGTGATCACAATGCATCGTCATGTGCTTTAACACTGCTGAATGTATATTGAGTTATTGGATTTCTTTGCATTCTCAGGAAACTTTGAGTGTATTTTCTATTTGTATTTAGACACATTTTAGATCCAAGTGTGAACAGAGGGAAGGTTTAGAGGTGAAAGAACAGACAGATAAGGGAAGCTGCAGTCTGAGTAGAAGCAGGACATCTATAACTGAGAATATACACCTTCCATTATCAGTCAGGACACTGTTTGAACATGAAATAATTACAAAACACAGTGTAGAATTAAGTGGTAAACATTTCTTTATTTGCATATTATATTATTATCAGATATAATAAAGATTGTTACTGACTGCAGTAAGACTCAATGCTGCAGCTGCTGCAGCTTATAAAGCAACCAGGAAAGTCTTAAAGTCAGGTCTAAATTCTTCCACTTGAAGCAGATTTAAGGCAGTTAAATGAGTTAAAACATGAGAAAAGTTTGAGAAATAATGCAGGAAGACATTTAATAAAATTCACAGTGAGCTTCTTAACAAGAGATCAAATCCAGATTTGAATGTTGTCCAGGTCAGACTAAAAATAAAAATGTCTCAGCACACAAAACATACTAACATTTCTTGCTTTGATGAATAACAACAAAACATTCACAGAGCCAAAATATCAAAGTGATCTTATGATTCTTTCTTCATGTAAAGAATTCAACTACTCATGTAAAACTGAGACGATATTAATGATTATAACAGCAAGGGAGTCATTTCTCTGGTGAGGTGATGTTGGTGTGGAAGTCGTTGATCAGTGGAGTCTGACAGAAGCAGAAGGTTCTCCAAAGTTTTCATAGTTCACTGCACCATCATCTTCATCATTATGCTCCTGTGAAAACAACACAAAGAAACCCACTCTGACACACTCCAACTGAAAACTTACAAATCACAACCCTACTTCTTTGACCTTTAGGTTTCTGCTGCTGCACATTCAACACAATCAGAAATAATCTAACATATACAGATCAATTACTTTGGCTGGCTGTTGAAGTTTTAAAACTGAGCACAGGTCACAGTTGAGTCAGCAGAACCTGAACGCACCATCAGATATTTACCTGACTGGCTGCTGGACCAGAACGCTTCGCTGTTCGGCTTCTTACTGAGTCTAAAACCTGCACAAACACAAACAGTGAGACATTCACAGTCCTGCATTACAGTAACATGGACTTTATTAGTTGATTTTACACATCAACTCACAATGTTGTCATTAGGTGGTCTCTGGTTCCCTGCAAAACAAATCACAGAGTAACATTTTAGTTCTAAAGTTACAGTTTGTGTTAATCAGACTTAACAAATGTTGGTGTGAATTTTCTCACCTCGAGCTCTGAAGAGAAGAACAGTAATCACAGTGATGAGGAGGAGTTCAGCCACACGCATCACCAACATTATGTAGCTCAGAGCAGAACAATCTGTACGAGCATTAATTAGAGAAACAACATGACAGTAAAGGAAGTATGTGCATTTGAAATATTTTGGCAGGTTGTCACATTTAAGAAGCAGGTTCATGTGAGCTGTGTATATAGAAGCCATGTAAATAAAAGGTTAACAAGTTGCATTTGTATGGCAGCGTATTGCTGCCACCATGACAAAAAATATTTGCTCAGTTTCTTGACATAACGAGAAAACGTTCCTATTATAACGAGAAAAATAACTCGTCATATTATGCAAGTTATGCAGCACATTGCTGCTGTTTATGTGCTCAAGAGCTCATGAAGAAATTATGATATCAGCTGCAGCTGGACCTCACATTATGAAAAATGACAGACAGGCAGAAACAGGAAGAAAAAGAGGAGCCTTATATACCAGAGGAGATATTTACTGTGCGCTCACTACGTTTCACTCACTGACACAAACACAGCAAAGCACTGTTTTAACTGCTTTTCACTTCTTGATTGTTTGGGGGAAACCCATGTAACTTACATTCTGGTACGCATGCATGTCGCCGTGGTTACACATATATGCCTTGACAGATCATGTCCAAAAGGTGGATTTAATGGTAGTTTACATACATTTCAAGCATTCGTTTCACACCAGCCTAAGCTAGATGATAATAGGCAAACTTTCTGGGGACGACCTGGTCCGATTAGGAGAGACGACATACATCCCACTTTGGATGGAGCTGCTCTCATATCTAGAAATATGGCCGACTTTATTAGCAAACCAAAACCATGACAACCCAGAGTTGAGACCAGGAGTCAGAGTTGCAGTCCTACCTGCTTCTCTGTCTGTCCCCTGACCACTTAAATCAATTAAATCTAAAGTAAACAAAGGAGTTATTCATAAAAATCTAATAAAAATTAACACCATCACTGCAATAGTACAACAAAATAAGAGAATTAAACGTGGACTCTTAAAATATTAGATCTGTCATCTAAAGCCGTATTAATAAACAATCTAATCTCAGATTATCATATTGATCTATTTTGTCTTACTGAAACCTGGCTGTGTCATGAAGAATATGTTAGTCTAAATGAATCCACTCCCCTCAGTCATATTAATACTCACATTCCTCGTGACACCGGCCGAGGAGGTGGAGCTGCAGTCATTTTTAACTCAAGCCTAATAATCAACCCTCGACCTAAACTTGATTATAACTCATTCAAAAGCCTTGTAATTGATGAGGGCCAAAATCCACAGTCCTCGTTTTTAGCAAAAATGTATTTAAAGATTTATCTGTAGGTACAACAGTGTCTCCTAGAAAAGATGTTCACACACAACTAAGTTGTTTTCACAATTACACTCTGTTGGCAAATAGCTGCCTGGATCACGTTTGGAGGCAACATTTTTTCAAATGAATGAAGTGATACATTTATATTATCACTCTGAAGTCGCAGGTAAGAGGTCCAGGTGGATGACAGGTGTACAAGAAGCACCAGAGAACAAGGTTTGCATCCTCAGTCTGTGTGGTTAGGTTTAGGCAACAAAAGCACTTTGGTTAAGGTTAGTAAGAGATTGTGGTTTTGCTTTATTGTTAATAAATATGTTATGCTTAAGTCACTGAAGACTTTTTTCTGTATTAAACCAAGACCATGGTTGAAAATTTGAAATTTGAAAATTTGTGAACCTGTCCTTTAAGAAAATTATTCAACTTCTTTTTCTTATAAAACCCAAAATGGTGCGTTTTTGTCTTTCTGTCTAAGCCAAAGTCCGTTTGAACACATCAAAAATATTTTACCATTTACCAATTAAACAAACAAACAAAAACAAAAAAAAAATCAACAAAAAAGCCCCACCAAAGTTGTTTTTCTTGCATGTCTTTGCTAACTGTGAATGTATACAGTGGCTGAGATGGACTAAATAAGATAACATCACTGCCCACTGTCAAGTGTGAGTCTCACATTCATACCTTTGACTTCAAAAGAGGAGAGAGAGATACTGTAAAGCAAGATACACAAGATGCTGACTTACCTTTTGTAGTTTTGCCATCGCCTGCAGTGTTTGTAGCTTCCTTTGTGCTGTTTTGACTTGTTGATTTAGTCGTTGCTGTTGTGGTGCTCGCACCAAATGAACAAAGCCCAGAAATTGTTCTCTTAAAAAATACTTCATGTTTACCATCTGCAGTACCACAATGAGAAAGAATATCAACTTAAAACTTCAAATCTATAAAATACACAAATATTTTAGGTAAATCTTTACATGAGTCTGAAGTGATTTTAAACAGCTCATCATATTCTCACCTGATTTCTCATCTGTGATCCAACAGCTGAAGTTAAACAGCTGCACTTTTCTACTGTCATTATCAGTCACAGTACACTCAAATGTGGTGTTGCAGGAAGACTGTGATGTCTTTAAGTCGTTGATGTATTTATCCACATTAACCGGACACGTCACTGTGTGTGTACACTCTCTAAATGTGCACAAAGAGCAGTTTATCACCTTCTCATTGGTTTTATGTTCAGTCTCTGCTGAGAGAAAGATAACGAGAGGAAAATTAACTTCATCACTGTGATCATAATTATTGTAATGTTTGAAACTTTATTATATTAATACTCACTTATAACAGACAGATGATACTCTGGTTGTTCGTACTGTTGGCAGGTGTAACTACCAGCATCCTCAGCTTTGACCTCCTTTATAACCAGAGAACAGTCAGCTGTAACATTCAGTCTGTCTGAGATAGTTTTAGCATCTTTATTAATTTTCCCATTTTTAATCAGCTCTACTGCTGCTTCTGTGCTTTCTGAACCACTGAAGAACCAGGTAGTACTGTCACATTTATCCTGATCCTTTAACACATTTTCACAATGCAAAGTGACTTCATATCCCTCTCCTACAGTGAAGGAGGAACGTTGTCCAGTTATGGCTGCTGAGAGGATGAGAGAGAAATATGAACATTTAACTGAAATAAACAGAAATCAGACTGTCATGTTCATTGTAAGTGTGAGGATAATTTTAGATACAACAGAACTTTGTAAATGTGTCTCATCTTCAGTTTTCAGTTCATTAAACTCACCATATTAACAACTAACAACATACTTGGCCGTCTCACTTTAAGAAGGTTAATAAAGTACTAAATTAATTCTTTTTTTCTTACCTGAAAACTGAAGCACCAGTATCAGAAACGACAACATTTGAATCCGTCTGAATTCAGCCATCATGCTTCTCTCTCTCATCGATCTCTGGTTCTCTAAACTGTCGCAGTCTCTAAAGTGATGAGTTGAGATAAGACATCTTCTTCTTGTGATTTGTACGTGTGTCACTTCCTCTTCCTTGCTCTGCTGCATGTACAGTTCAGACAGTAAGTATTTGGACACTTCCATATTTTTTGTTCTTAAAGTGCCAACTCTCAGCTTTAATGTGAGTAACTGTAAATGTCCAAATACTTACTGTCTGGACTGTATGTAGGCAGAGTGATCAGATTTTTGTCACTAAATTTCTTGCAGCCAAAACCTAATTAACATATTTACTTTTGACAATTTAGTTCTCCTTCACTGTGACTGACAAGACATTGACCCAAACTTCTTGATCAGTAATATGACGGCTAGCAGCACTAAAGAGATCAGAGGTCAGATGTCACAGCTGTCTGACAAAGATCCTGTGAAACTGGGATGTAATGACGGATCACAAGGTCAAGAAATATGTTTCTGCCTTCAGAGTGGCCATATTAACCCATATTAAGATTCAACAAGTGCACACTGTGTTCGGTCCCACGGTGTATTTGTGACAATGACGTGTTTGACCTCCGGAAAAGAAGAAGAGGTAGTTGAACGTGTGAAGACTGTTAGTTGAGATAAATGTTTGCAATAATGCAACTCTTCTTTTGTTGAGATAATGTTTATTAGAAAACAGACAGGATTCATGGTGAATCAGACAGGTGAAGAGTCAAACTTTGACTCTTGATGCTCATGGTGCAACATGGTGCAACATGGTGATACTGCAGCAGCTGGGAAAAAAACAGATAAGATGATGTTTTAGTGATCTGAGGCCTGTTAGTTCCTCATTGTATCTTTGCAGCTATTTTTTTTAGTTGAGAAATGAGGAGTGTGTGAAATGTTGTGGTGAGAATGTGGAAACAACAGAACAACAACAGAAGTTCACAGGAACAGACAGTCAACACTTTATGAAAAGACAAAATCTACTTTAATCCCTGGAAGGTTTGGGGTCACTGAGACTCCAGCAGTGCACGTTAATACATACTGATGCTAAGCTAACTTGTATATACTTAATTGAGCTTCAGTTCAGGCAGACTTAACATTAGATATGAAGGTTTTCATGCTATATGCACACTGCACAGGTGACTTTGGTCATTTAAGCTGCATGAAATGTGTTTAAACTCGTCACAATAAACAGTAACTACCACAGCTTGAGGCTGAAGCTGATGGGTGACGTCACACCTCGATACGTCCGTCTTTATATGCAGCCTGTGATCACAATGCATCCTCATGTGCTTTAACACTGCTGAATGTATATTGAGTTATTGGATTTCTTTGCATTCTCAGGAAACTTTGAGTGTATTTTCTATTTGTATTTAGACACATTTTAGATCCAAGTGTGAACAGAGTGAAGGTTTAGAGGTGAAAGAACAGACAGATAAGGGAAGCTGCAGTCTGAGTAGAAGCAGGACATCTATAACTGAGAATATACACCTTCCATTATCAGTCAGGACACTGTTTGAACATGAAATAATTACAAAACACAGTGTAGAATTAAGTGGTAAACATTTCTTTATTTGCATATTATATTATTATCAGATATAATAAAGATTGTTACTGACTGCAGTAAGACTCAATGCTGCAGCTGCTGCAGCTTAGAAAGCAACCAGGAAAGTCTTAAAGTCAGGTCTAAATTCTTCCACTTGAAGCAGATTTAAGGCAGTTAAATGAGTTAAAACATGAGAAAAGTTTGAGAAATAATGCAGGAAGACATTTAATAAAATTCACAGTGAGCTTCTTAACAAGAGATCAAATCCAGATTTGAATGTTGTCCAGGTCAGACTAAAAATAAAAATGTCTCAGCACACAAAACATACTAACATTTCTTGCTTTGATGAATAACAACAAAACATTCACAGAGCCAAAATATCAAAGTGATCTTATGATTCTTTCTTCATGTAAAGAATTCAACTACTCATGTAAAACTGAGACAATATTAATGATTATAACAGCAAGGGAGTCATTTCTCTGGTGAGGTGATATTGGTGTGGAAGTCGTTGATCAGTGGAGTCTGACAGAAGCAGAAGGTTCTCCAAAGTTTTCATAGTTCACTGCACCATCATCTTCATCATTATGCTCCTGTGAAAACAACACAAAGAAACCCACTCTGACACACTCCAACTGAAAACTTACAAATCACAACCCTACTTCTTTGACCTTTAGGTTTCTGCTGCTGCACATTCAACACAATCAGAAATAATCTAACATATACAGATCAATTAATTTGGCTGGCTGTTGAAGTTTTAAAACTGAGCACAGGTCACAGTTGAGTCAGCAGAACCTGAACGCACCATCAGATATTTACCTGACTGGCTGCTGGACCAGAACGCTTCGCTGTTCGGCTTCTTACTGAGTCTAAAACCTGCACAAACACAAACAGTGAGACATTCACAGTCCTGCATTACAGTAACATGGACTTTATTAGTTGATTTTACACATCAACTCACAATGTTGTCATTAGGTGGTCTCTGGTTCCCTGCAAAACAAATCACAGAGTAACATTTTAGTTCTAAAGTTACAGTTTGTGTTAATCAGACTTAACAAATGTTGGTGTGAATTTTCTCACCTCGAGCTCTGAAGAGAAGAACAGTAATCACAGTGATGAGGAGGAGTTCAGCCACACGCATCACCAACATTATGTAGCTCAGAGCAGAACAATCTGTACGAGCTGTGCAACAAAAAAATGTGTCACTGAAGAAAGTTGGAAGCAAAAAACTTTGCAGCAGTGTGGCTGTAGGGATGGCAATGTCAGTCGGTCCGTTTGTCCACCAACATTTGCCATGAAATTCTGTTCAGACATTTATGTTCCCCAGAGGATGAATCCTAATGAACTTGGAGATTTCTTTTTTCCTTTAGCGCCACCGTGAGGTTCACTTTTGTAGTTTTGAGTGAAATATCTCAGGATGAATTGTAATATCTTTGATGATCTTCTGACTTTCCATCTAGCGCCATCATCAGGTCAACTTTTCAATTTGTCTAACACTTTGTTTTATGACCAAATACCTGCAAACTAATGACCTTCCCATCATCAAACTAAGACCCCAAACATGCTCCATGCAAGTGCACAAACGCAAATGGAAATGCTCGTCTCCAATGCCAATCTCAGCCCTCAGGGAGGCGATACAAGCTAGTTAAAGCTAATCAGTGTTTCCACGACCACACAAGTAAACAAAATTGTGTCTGTGGAGGGATGTGTACTGTAGGGCTGCCCAATATATTGATATTATATCAATATCGTGATATGAAACAAGATGCGATTTTAATTTTAGGTTTAGATTCAGGTTTATTCACAACACTCAAATACATTATAAAGTACAACATATCAGACTTTGTCAGGGATAAAATGAGTCCTGGACTAATTTCCATTGATAATAGTTTGTATTTTTTCAATTTGAACTGATTAAAAGTCTTTGGGAAAGAATGTCTACATCTACACTAGTAAACAGCTGTTTTCACATATTTCCGGGGCAGCAGTGGTTGAATACATTAAATAAAATGCTGAATACATATGAGAGACTCACCTTCACCTTCTTGTGTTGCTGTTGATTGTGTTGTTTCAGGTTCTGTTGTTGTTGCCTCCACACCTGACAGATTAAATAACAAAAACCAACAAACTTTAAAATGAGAAAAAAACATATTATTCACCTTCTGCTGTGACTCAATGAGAAAGAATAATATCATCCTAAAACTTAAAATACACCAAATACACAAATGTAGTTTGTTGTTTTTCATATAAGGATAAAGTGATTTTAAACAGCTCCTCATCTTCTCACCTGGTTTCTCACGTGACAACTGAGGACTGAAGTTATACAGCTGCACTTTTCCACTAAAGCGATCTGTGACTTCACACTTCAATAATGTATAATTTGATGTGTAAAGATAATGAGAAGTCATGAAGGACACAGTGGCAGAGCAGGTAGTCTGTGATGTCTGCATGTTTCTGGTATTTATGTCCCAGATTCTTCCATTATACACCCACTCCACTGTGTGTGCACACTGTCCAAGTGTCGACACAGAGCAGTTTAACGTCACCTTATCAGTGTCCTTATGTTCAGTCACTGGTGAAGATGGAGATATTGTGAGAAAGACAACAAGAGTAAGATTAACTTCATCACTGTAATCATAATTATTGTAATGTTTCAGTATATTGTTCTAACAAGACAGTTTGAGCTGAAAACATTATGATGTAAATACTCACTGGTAACAACAGACAGAAAAACCCAAGAGTCTTGACCTTGTTGTTGTCCTGATTTGAACTGTCTGCAGGTGTAATGACCAACATCCTCAACTGTGACCTTCTTTATAACCAGAGAACAGTCCGCTGTAACACTCAGTCTGTCTGATTTAGCTTTGGCTTTTTCACCAATCTGCCCAAATTCAATCAGCTCTACTGCTGCTGTGTTTATTGAACCACTGAAGAACCAGGTAGTACTGTTACATTTATCCTGATCAGTCATCACATTTTCACAAGACAAAGTGACTTCATCTCCATCTCTGACAATGATGAAGAGGAAAGTTTGTCCAGTTACTGCTGTTGAGAATTTGAGAGAGAAATGTGATAAATGAACTGAAATAAGAATATGACTGTAGTGTGAATGTTAAAAACAAACAGTATATTTGACTGTATCAGTAAAATGAAAGTTATTTAATAAAGTAAATAAGGTAATAATGCAGATTTTTGTATCTTACCTGTAAACTGAAGCATCAGTATCAGAAATAAAGACATTTTAATCCATCTGAGTTCAACCATCGTGCTTCTCTGTCTTTCTCTCTGTCTTCTTCTCACACTCTCAGCTCTCAAAATGCAGAAATACATGATTTACTTGCTATCATGAGCAAAGTGTCTCCTCCTCATTGTGGCTTCAGTCTATTTTGTCACCTTGTAAGTTACCAAACTTGTAACTTTTTGTAGGTGGAGCATATTAGCTTCCCTTCTCTTTATATTCAAAGGTCTTTGCATTTTACAATCAAGCATCTGCAATATCTTATATAATCTCATACATATATAAAATATCTATATACATATAGGATTAGATATTAGAGGAGTTAAGAGTGAATGTGTCCACTGACTTAAACACACTTCCTTTACACTGCTGTATTTCAAAGTTCATCATGTTTACATTCATGACCTCATCATGTAATGTTTCTAACATGTGAAAACATTGTTGAGGATCCATATTTGCATTTAAAGACAAATGATTTCCATTTAGAAAAAGTCATTTTCTGTGACACCCCAATATTGGTTAAGACACATATCACATAGCTGCAAGATCTGATAAGCATAAAGTAGTTTAAAGTATGTTGTGTGTCTGCACTGTCGACACAGAACAGTTTAACTAGATGGAGATATTGTGAGAAAGACAACAAGAGTAAGATTAACTTCATCACTGTAATCATAATTATTGTAATGTTTCAGTATATTGTTCTAACAAGACAGTACACTGTTGGGGAGTTAATCCATAATGATGCTATTTTATGGTTATTTTATAAAGTAATCATATGTTTTATGTACAAAGTATTGATTTGAAAAGTACCTAGTGACTATCGCTGTGAAATAAATGTTGTGGAGTAAAAAGTACAATATTTCACTCTGAAATGAAGCAGAAGTACAAAGGTTGTGTTCAATGTTTCTTAAAGTCCCCCTCCACTCAAAAATGTGTTTCTCTCATTATTACCTGACTGTGATGTTTGAGCTTCACTGTGCAGAATGATGTACGTGCAGAGTACCTATGAGGATGATTTGTGACATCACAGCTCGCTTTGAGCCAATCGTGGTCCAGTATGCAACTTACATGTACAAGTGTGTAAACTTGAAGCCTCCAGAGCACAAACACTGAGAAAGGACTTTACAGTGAAGGAGGAGACATCTGGTGTCCAGCAGTTAAACTTCTGAAATTAACAATATTTACATTTTCACAGATTTTGGATTTTTCAGTGAGTGAGACGAAGGAGAATTAATTTTAAGAATTTTAAACTAGTTGACTGAACTATTTTGTGGAAAACCCACATCAGACAGCAGAGTATTTTTATATAGTGTATCTTAAAACATGTGGATCTTTAATGTTATTTTGGAGTTGCTTTGTTTAACGTGACCCTATAAATACAGATTTGTTGCCACTTTTTTGCAAAAATCACTCCACACACTTCATCGAATCTCCACCTTTTACTGACACTGAAGCATTTGCATAATATATGAAGTACACGTGAATGTGTTAAACATTTTAATTGGCAGATTATATCAGTTAAAGTAAAGAAGAGACTGGTGCTGACTCAACAGTCAACAACAATGCAAAATAAAAGTAATTAAAGTTCTTCTGTACATAGAGTGATAAAACTGAAGCAAAGAGGTTTTCCTCGCTGTAATCATTCCTCCTGTTCATACTGGATATTAAAAGATCCCCTTCAAATGTGCTTTAATGGAAGTGATGGAGGCCAAAATCCACAGTGTGTCCACACAGTTATTTAGTGCAAAAATGCATTTAAAAGTAGATGTGAAGCTTATATGAGGCTTCAGCAGTCTGAGTTAGTCATATCAAGTGGATATCTGCCACATTTACAGTCTTTTTAGCATCAAATTCCCTCTTTGTGTTTCCTCGGACAGTGTTTCCCTGTTGAGCTGTGGTGGAAGTATAGTAACAAAAAGAGGGACTTTGGCACTAAAAAGACTGTAACGTTGAACGATATCTACTTGATTTGACTCATTTGGACGCTGAAGCTTCATATTAGCTTCAGATAAACATTTAAATCCATGTTTGCACAGAAGGAGGAGTGTGGATTTTGTCCCCCATCACTTCCATTGTAAGTGCATTATGAAGGGATCTTCTAATGGTCAGTATGAACAGGAGGAATGATTACAGCAAGAAAAGCAGGTTTCACTCTTCATTTGGGCTCCTGACTGTTGTTTAAGACACACTTGAAAAACTGTGAACCCGTCCTTTAATGTTCTTTCATGTTATCAGTTAAAATCCAGCTGCTGTGTTCTGAACTGACTACAAGTCAGAAAAGTTTTCACAGCTGATGAAGGAAAAGGGCTTTTAAACATACTGTAAGATGTCATCAAGACTTGAATATTATTCTGCAAATCCTTTTTGGTTCACTAGAACACCAACATTTGATGTAACACAATGCTGTAAAGAGATGTTTAACTGCAGTGGACTCGTTTCTCTGGTGAGTCTATGTTAAAGTTGTTGATCAGTGGAATCTGACATAGGCAGAAGGTTGTCCCAAGTTTTCATAGTTGACCGTACCGTTAACTCCATCGTTCTGCTCCTGTGGAAAACAACACAACACACATGAGATTTTGAGTTAAGAAGGAACAAATAAATGTTGGAGTCAGCAGAACCTGAACGCACCATCAGATATTTACCTGACTGGCTGCTGGACCAGAACGCTTCGCTGTTTGGCTTCTTACTGAGTCTAAAACCTGCACAAACACAAACAGTGAGACATTCACAGTCCTGCATTACAGTAACATGGACTTTATTAGTTGATTTTACACATCAACTCACAATGTTGTCATTAGGTGGTCTCTGGTTCCCTGCAAAATAAATCACAGAGCAACATTTTAGCTCTAAAGTTACAGTTTGTGTTAATCAGACTTAAATGTTGGTGTGAATTTTCTCACCTCGAGCTCTGAAGAGAAGAACAGTAATCACAGTGATGAGGAGGAGTTCAGCCACACGCATCACCAACATTATGTAGCTCAGAGCAGAACAATCTGTACGAGCTGTGCAACAAAAAAATGTGTCACTGAAGAAAGTTGGAAGCAAAAAACTTTGCAGCAGTGTGGCTGTAGGGATGGCAATGTCAGTCGGTCCGTTTGTCCACCAACATTTGCCATGAAATTTTGTTCAGACATTTATGTTCCCCAGAGGATGAATCCTAATGAACTTGGAGATTTCTTTTTTCCTTTAGCGCCACCGTGAGGTTCACTTTTGTAGTTTTGAGTGAAATATCTCAGGATGAATTGTAATATCTTTGATGATCTTCTGACTTTCCATCTAGCGCCATCATCAGGTCAACATTTCAATTTGTCTAATACTTTGTTTTATGACCAAATACCTGCAAACTAATGACCTTCCCATCATCAAACTAAGACCCCAAACATGCTCCATGCAAGTGCACAAACATAAATGGAAACATAATTGTGTCTGTGGAGGGATGTGTACTGTAGGGCTGCCCAATATATTGATATTGTATCAATATCGTGATATGAGGCAAGATATTGTCTTAAATTTTTTGCATTACAGTAAGTGATGTAATTTTCTGAACTTACCAGACTGTTCTAGCTGTAATAAAATAAGATTTTTCTTAAGATATCACGAGTTTGCTCTGTCGTTGAGATTTTAATTTTAGGTTTAGATTCAGGTTTATTGACAACACTCAAATACATTATAAAATACAACATATCAGACTTTGTCAGGGATAAAATGAGTCCTGGACTAATTTCCATTGATAATAGTTTGTATTTTTTCAATTTCCGGGGCAGCAGTGGTTGAATACATTAAATAAAATGCTGAATACATATGAGAGACTCACCTTCACCTTCTTGTGTTGCTGTTGATTGTGTTGTTTCAGGTTCTGTTGTTGTTGCCTCCACACCTGACAGATTAAATAACAAAAACCAACAAACTTTAAAATGAGAAAAAACATATTATTCACCTTCTGCTGTGACTCAATGAGAAAGAATAATATCATCCTAAAACTTAAAATACACCAAATACACAAATGTAGTTTGTTGTTTTTCATATAAGGATAAAGTGATTTTAAACAGCTCCTCATCTTCTCACCTGGTTTCTCACGTGACAACTGAGGACTGAAGTTATACAGCTGCACTTTTCCACTATCGAGATCTGTGACTTCACACTTCAATAATGTATAATTTGATGTGTAAAGATAATGAGAAGTCATGAAGGACACAGTGGCAGAGCAGGTAGACTGTGATGTCTGTATGTTTCTGGTATTTATGTCCGAGATTCTTCCATCATACACCCACTCCACTGTGTGTGTACACTGTTTATATGTCGACACAGAGCAGCTTAACGTCACCTTATCAGTGTCCTTATGTTCAGTCACTGGTGAAGATGGAGATATTGTGAGAAAGACAACAAGAGTAAGATTAACTTCATCACTGTAATCATAATTATTGTAATGTTTCAGTATATTGTTCTAACAAGACAGTTTGAGCTGAAAACATTATGATGTAAATACTCACTGGTAACAACAGACAGATAAACCTGAGAGTCTTGACCTTGTTGTTGTCCTGATTTGAACTGTCTGCAGGTGTAAAGACCAACATCCTCAACTGTGACCTTCTTTATAACCAGAGAACAGTCCGCTGTAACACTCAGTCTGTCTGATTTAGCTTTGGCTTTTTCAACAATCTGCCCACGTTTAATCAGCACTACTACTGCTGTGCTTCTTAAACCACCAAAGAACCAGGTAATACTGTCACATTTATCCTGATCAGTCATCACATTTTCACAAGACAAAGTGGCTTCATCTCCATCTCTGACAGTGATGTAGGGGGAAGTTTGTCCAGTTACTGCTGTAGAGCCAACAAGAGAGAAAACATTTGAAAATCATTTGAAACAAGAATATAACTGTTAAAAACATGGTGCAGAGAAAGTTTTTATTAAGGCTGATGATGATTATTAACAAATCACTCACTGCACCCAAAACAAAATAATTAGTCTTCTGAGTTAAATGAGTATTTATTAAATGCTGTATTATGATTTTAAAATAGTCTTACCTGTCAGATGAAGCAGCAGCATCAGAAATAATGAAATCCATCTGAAACCAGACATTCTGCTCTCTCTGTCTCTCAGTGTCTAATGAACTAATGTTTCCTCAGATAAAAAGTCGTCTATATAGTGGTATGTCACTTCCCCATGATTGCTTTAGTTGCTGGTTTTGTGCCTGTGACTGAGAGAGGAAGTGTTTTTTCGGCAAATGACATGTAGAAATACAGTTAAGAAATACATAATACTGTTTTCATATTTATCTGCCCAAGGTGTTAGCATTTAGCTTGAAGCACTGGTCAGCCTAGCGAGCTCCACCGCTGTTGTCCTCGCAGAAAGAAACTTTCTTTTTTAGATTTAGATGCAACAGACAAGTGTTTTAAACAAAATAAATGAAATAACTGCTGCTTTTAAGATCAAATAATTATCCTGATGGAATAGACGTTGTGTTACATTTTTAAAAGTTGCCCTATTTGTGAAATGCAGCATCAGAAATAATGACGTTATCCATTTGAAACCAGCCATTCTGCGCTCTTTCCATAGGTGTTTGATGAATTAATGTTTCCAAAGATAAACATACTTCTTTTTTGGTGATGAGACGTCTGCATCACGTCCTCCTGGTTTATATTTCTGCCAGTGAGAGAGGACATTTTTTGATATAAAGGTTTGATTTAAAAAAAAAAAAGGAGAACATAAAAGAACATACTAACACTGGAACTGAGCCTTAACATGATGACATGACAGTGTGTCAATTGTTGGTGAGCTGTCAGTTCTGTATTCTGTTGAAAAACTGGCAAGACGTTACCAATTCTTACACCTGTCATTTCCCTTTTATGTTCCCTCAGTAAAAAGAATACTCCACTCCTCATTTATGTGTTATTAATTTATTCACTCTGATTTGACTCAACATTTAAAATTAGGACCATACTTCCTAAAACAAACTCTACCAGATCAATAAATCAGTTTGTATCCAAAAGTTAACAAATCTTTGATGAGGTTACTGCTTCAGTTTCTACCAAATCGATTCCTGTTTTGTTTTGTCACCTACAAACATTACATCATTTCTCTCTAGAAGCACAAACGCCTTGATGACACCTCTCCCTTTAAGGAATATTGTGCATCAAATCATTTATACTTGGCTCTCGGGATGGTGATGTCCCTCATTGGTCCACCACTTTGGTCCAGACTGAAATTAAAACAACTATTGGATCAACCGACGTTCGTGGTCCCAGAGGATGAATCCTACTGACTTTTACGATCCCATGAGGTTCACATTTGTGTTTTTTAGTGAAATGTCTCGGTTAAATATCGTCATTTGAGAGCACTACAATACACAGAAGCTAACTTTAGCTAGCATAGCATCAGACAGATAAATAACACACTACCACAGACACTGTGAGTTTTAAAATGTAACATAATGTTACATACCTGGTGCTTCAGCTGCATTTTTTAGATTTGAAGCGCATCAAGCCCGTCACGCAGCGACAAGTGTCGGCGTCAGTTTGTAGCTTCATGTTGCTTCCATTGAAAATGACTTGTAGCCTGTTGCTTTGTCGCCGGTAGTCTGAACACACAGTCAGACTCTTCACTTCCAACAGGCGTAAATTTGTGAATTGTGCTGTATTTTTGATTCTCCTGTTTTATCTGTCTTTTCTGTTTCAGCTTATTTTTATCTCCTGCTATTTTACTCTTAACGTCTTTTATGTCTTATGTGAAGCTCTTTGAATTGCCTTTTTGTTGAAAGGTGATATACAGACTTGCCTTACCTAGCGCCATCATAAGGTCCATCCATCCATTTTCCACTGCTCATCTGGGACCGGGTCATGGTGGCATCAGACTGAGTAAGGAAACCCAGACATCCTTCACCCCTCCAGCTCCTCCTGGGGGATCCCAATATGTTCCCAGGCCAGAAGAGATATGTATTCCCTCCAGCATGTTCTGGGTCTTCCCCGGGGTCTCCTACCAGTTGGACTGAACACCTCCAGAGAGCGGCGTCCAGGAGGGATCCTAACTAGATGCCCAAACCACCTCAGCTGGTCTTTTTCTATACTCCGAGCTCTCTCTGGATCTCTGAGCTCCTCAGCCTATCTATCTATAGGTGTGGTACTGTAAGAGCAGAGGACCTAAGGGCACACTGTAATAAATTGCTGTAAAAATAGAGCCAAATTCTAACAGTAGGCTATTTAATTTTTGTTAACATTAAGTTGGTGTAATCCTAGCAAGCACCTGGCAGGCACAAGAAAACATTTTCAGGTAGTGTTCTTCAGCAGTTGGAAGTTTGAATTAACAGTATTTAAACATTATTTTCACTGCAGCTTTGAAGTCTAGTTTAAAGATTATTTTTGGATGACTATTTTCTCCTTCATATCAGTGAACGCTAAGCTGAAGACTGTAGAGATAATGTGCAGGATAAATGTTGTAATTGTGGTGGCTAACACTGGGTAACAGTGGTTGTGAAGTCAGGAAGAGGGCTGTGAAAATTGAGCAAGTGAAAGCAGTTGACAACATAAGCTATGCAGAGGCAGTGAAGAGGGTACAAGGACAGAGAGGAAGGGATGAAACTGACAAAGATAACACATTTTTGAGATCAGAGGTAGGTCAAACAAACCCAAAAGGTTTTGGGTATAAAAAATGTGGATTTAGTTTCCACTTTACACCCTCAGTTGTTCAATATAATAGTATGAATTAATATCTAATGACATGAAAAAGGTTAAGAACATAACTCAACAGGAGCTGGGAGATCTGAAAGTCATCATTTTGCTTCTATATAATTACTGAAATTTCATTTTAACAGCTTTTAAGATAAAATATTCTTTTCTTTTCTCTCCTTCCTGAAACAACCGAACACTCAGCTTACCCGGGCTTTACTGTTGGTCTTCTTAAAGAGGTACATTAAAGGACGGGTTCACAATTTTTCAAGTCTGTCTTAAACAACAGTCAGGAGCCCAAATGAAGAGTGAAACCTGTTTTTCTTGCTGTAATCATTCCTCCTGTTCATACTGACCATTAGAAGATCCCTTCATAATGCACTTACAATGGAAGTGATGGGGGACAAAATCCACAGTCCTCCTTCTGTGCAAACATGGATTTAAAAGTTTATCTGAAGCTAATATGAAGCTTCAAAGTCCCTCTTTTTGTTACTATACTTCCACCGCAGCTCAACAGGGAAACACTGTCCGAGGAAACACAAAGAGGGAATTTGATGCTAAAAAGACTGTAAATGTGGCAGATATCCACTTGATATGACTAACTCAGACTGCTGAAGCCTCATATAAGCTTCACATCAACTTTGACTGTGTGGGCACACTGTGGATTTTGCAAGGAAAACCTCTTTCAGACTTGAAAAATTGTGAATCTGTCCTTTAATGTTTTTATGAAGCCTTATAGTGACTATTACCTTTTTTATTCTTTCTCTTATTTGATGTGCTTCCTAACTTCTTCATAGTGACTTTGAGTTACTTTTGGATTTCCACAGTTTTTATTCACTCAGCTGTTTAATACAACTTTCAAGGCTGACATCATTTATTTAGTCAATAATATCATATAATGTCACATTCCAACACTTTTCATTTTGCTTTTAACACTTTCATACCAGGATATTCAAACTAACTATACAAAGACATACATGGTCAAATTATTACATATCAAACAATTAACAGTGATACTAAACTGAAAAAAATTATACTGTAAACAAAAGTAATAAAACTGATAAACCTTGATAAATTATTCAAAACTAATCATTACAGGCAACATATTTAAAAATGAAAACAAGATTTTAAAGCTTGAACTACAATGCTACCACATGCATCAGTGAGCACAATAAGCATTTGATGGCAGGTTGATCAAGAAAAATGTAACATATCTTATTCTAATTTACATTTCAAGAAACCCACCATGTGAATTTTGCAATATTACTTCTCCTTTTTACATTGTGCCTCTACTTAACTTACGACGCGCCTTCTGTATAAATAGCTTTTTTGAGCAATACATTCTGAAAATGATCATAAAAAATGAATCATCTGATGACGGGAGTTTGGTTTGTTTGGTCAGCCGATGGTAGCGTAGAGGTTGCTGGGATCAGTGGAGGCTGCAGCAGAAGAGGAGGAAGCTCTTATAGTGGTGTAGGTCACTGCATCACCTTCATCAGCATCATCTTTGCCCCGAGCCTGGAAAACATTACACTATGTGTAATCCACCACAACACATTACCACATGTTGAAAGATAACAGAAAGAAAAACATTGCACAACAGTAGCATAACCACATAACTTACCCGGGCTTTACTGTTGGTCTTCCTTGTGTAGCTGATGGAGGCGTAGGAAACACCATCTTCAGGATCAGCCTGCACAGTGAAGACAACATACTGCTCAGTAACATGTAGATTGATGTGGACTCACTACAACACTACTTCTATTTTATTACAGTAAACACTTGTATTACTTCAGCAGAGGAGGTCATGTGCTGTTTCCTTTAAATGATGTCTCAAAACTGTTTAACACTAATGTTCCTTTCTGGTGTAGTCCAGTTGCATCATCTAACTTCCCTTTTCATCTTTACTGCACACTCAAGACTGAGAGCGAGTCTCATACAGGTACAATTTAGAGAACAAATAGAAGCCACAGTGAGTGTTACTTTGTGCTGGCAGGGACCAGCCTTAAACCCTGCAGGCTGAGTCTCTGCAGGGTTTAAGGCTGGTCCCTGGATAAATAAAGGATAGTTACATTTGGTGAAAAAGCATCTCGCAGTTCAGTTAATACAGATGTTGTCAGGACACAATACATGCAGGTTTCAGGTACAGGTAGTGTGACGGATGAGTGTCGGGAACATCTTTGGTCCGGTGGATAAACTCAATTTATGAAACTTCTAATGTTCAGTTTTTGCTGGCAGTGTGTCAGAGAGGTGTTCAGTGCTGATTATTCTTATCTTATTCTCTTTCAGTGTATATACAGAGAGCCAGCACAATACCAGCCTTGACAGACAGAATAGCATCAGACCGATGCTATTTCAGCCATAACTGTGATGTAGCCTATATAACCACGCACACCTCTACACACATCTTACTGGTGGGTTATAACTCGATATTCTTCCTTTTATGAATGACACGTCAGGTTAGCAGGGCTCATCATAGCCTCTTTTCCAACTTTTCAGCAAAGTAGAGTCTCATGTTTTGTTCTTGAGACACATTGCAGTGCAAACGCTGTTGTGTAACATTAATAAGTAAACTATGTGACCATTGACGAGGTGATATAAGCTACATTAGAGTTATGGATCATGACTATTACGTCATCCAAAGCTGGATGTTCCCCCACTTCAACACTCATTCCGGTGCTGCTGCCTCCGATAGTTGAAGCAGGTGCACTGCACTTCCTGCTCCAGGGAGAAAGGCTGGTTTTGTTCACTAAAAAGAGAAAAGAGAGAGTCAACTTTAACTTGTAGTGAAAATCCAAGTTTATCTAAACGTTTTGTTTATAAAAGTTTAATCTGTAAATGTTCTCACCTTTAGCTCTCTTCCATCTGATGAGTAACACAACAATTATCAACAGTGCTACTAAAGCTGCAGGCACAAGGATGTACAACCACCACTCTGGATCTAAAAAAACAAAGACATGTGAGCACTTTTTGGGAAAGTTTTGTGGCATCTATTTAACTTTTTGTACCAAATCAAACAGTTTAGATTGGTTCAAAGATTGTCTCCATTAAAAATGCAATCTGCAACTAATTTAAACATCTACCTTTTGGAAATGCATGACGTATACTGCTAATCAATCATAATATAAGTAAAACTCTACTAAAAAAACTCGACCACATGGTCATCTGTGGTTGAAATAATTCTTCAACCTTTTCCAAAAGGTTTGTTTTCTTCTGTCATTGTGTCCAAATCAAAGCCAATTCCATGTAAAGGTAAGTCACATTTCAAAACAATGAAGTGTCAGTCAGTATCTACAAGTTCATAGAGACAGAGAGATTCCACAGAGAGAGATACATGAAATGTTGAGTTTTTAACTTGCAGTCTTATCAAATCATAATTGGTAGCAGACACTGTTGTGGTCGAACCTGTTTTTTTTGTGCTTTCAGTTATATTTTCATTTGTTGTCTCTGTTGTTGTCTTAGGTGTTGTTGTTTTTCCTTTCTCACCTAAACGACATCACAAACTGTTCAGTAAGAGAATGCATCATGTTTAGCATCTGCAGCAACCAAAGAATAAACAATGATGAAATATTTAAACTTAAAATACATCAAATAAACAAATGCAGTTTGTTGTTTTTCATATAATGATAAAGTGATTTTAAACAGCTCCTCATCTTCTCACCTGGTTTCTCACGTGACAACTGAGGACTGAAGTTATACAGCTGCACTTTTCCACTATCGAGATCTGTGACTTCACACTTCAATAATGTATAATTTGATGTGTAAATATAATGAGAAGTCATGAAGAACACAGTGGCAGAGCAGGTAGTCTGTGATGTCTGTATGTTCCTGGTATTTATGTCCCAGATTCTTCCCTTATACACCCACTCCACTGTGTGTGCACACTGTTCATATGTCGACACAGAGCAGCTTAACGTCACCTTATCAGTGTCCTTATGTTCAGTCACTGGTGAAGATGGAGATATTGTGAGAAAGACAACAAGAGTAAGATTAACTTCATCACTGTAATCATAATTATTATAATGTTTCAGTATATTGTTCTAACAAGACAGTTTGAGCTGAAAACATTATGATGTAAATACTCACTGGTAACAACAGACAGATCAACCTGAGAGTCTTGACCTTGTTGTTGTCCTGATTTGAACTGTCTGCAGGTGTAAACACCAACATCCTCAACTGTGACCTTCTTTATAACCAGAGAACAGTCCGCTGTAACACTCAGTCTGTCTGATTTAGCTTTGGCTTTTTCAACAATCTGCCCAAATTCAATCAGCTCTACTGCTGCTTCTGTGTTTCTTGAACCACTAAAGAGCCAGGTAGTACTGCCACATTTATCCCGATGCTTTATCAAATTTTCACAAGGAAAAGTAACTTCATCTCCATCTCTGACAGTGATGGAGAGTAAAATCTGTCCAGTTACTGCTGCTGAAGAAGAGAAGACGAGAGAGGAATATGAAAAATAGAAATAAATAAAAGATATTACTAATAATGCCAGAGTCTGCATATTTTTAGGTAGAACAAAAGTTTGTAAATGTGCCTTAAACTCACTTCACCTCACTAGAAAACTACTATCTTGGTAATAAAGTGATGAGGTAACATTAAAGATATTAAGAATGAATCTTTCTGTACATGTTACATGTATCCTTACCTGTAAACTGAAGCAGCAGTGTCAGAAACAGAAACATTTTATTCCATCTGAATTTAATCATCGTGATTCTGTGTTTCTCTTTTCTGACTTCTTCTTACTTGTAAGTGTCTAAACGAGTGTTTCTTAAAGAGAAATGTAGTATTTACTTCCTGTAATTAGTAAGGTGTCACTTCCTCATGGTGACTTTTACCCCTCTTCTCCGTCTTATGTCAGTTGTTGCTTTTATGTAAGTGGAAGACGTCAACTTTTATGTCCCTCCTTTGCTTAGGGGAGAACGGGGTAAAATGAGCCACCCCCTGTATCTAGGTAACCATAAACAAAAGTAATCATGTGACCACAAATTAAGGAAGTATACTTCAAATTACTCAATCCATCTTGGAGTCAAGCACATGGAGAGAGTGGTACGCAAAAATAAAATCACCATGATACTAAAGTTAGCAGTCTTGTATCATAATTAAAATAGATAAGTTGTGGACATTATTACATGTTAATTTTAAGTCAGTGTCTGACCGTGTTTTGTAGCTTAAACCACACTTTTATGTTCCTCCGGTTCTTATGGCTGACATGAGGTTCACTCTGACCTGATGTATCTGGACTTAAAAGCTGCATATTTTCACTGCTGCTGAGTTTCTACAGTTTCTTCTCATTCAGCGATTTAACTGGACTCACTAAAATAAGTCAGTCCAGATAAGGATTGATCCACTTCCACTTCTAAGTTTGCTTTAATTACTTTCATATCAGAACATAAAAAATAAACAACAGAGATATAGATGTTTAAAAAATACTGCATATCAAACAATAACAGGTGATACATACTTTAAAAAGATACAAAAACAAGTCAAAAGTTCAAACTAATACATCTTTAACTAAAACACCAGCACATTAAAGTGACTGACAGCAAGTTCATCAACCAAACTGTATCATATACTGTATTTTGCTCATTTACATTCTAAGCAGCCTCCTTTGCACATGTTGCTACTAGTTAACCTACTGCTGGACAAAAAAGCTTTTACAACAATAAATCCTGAAAATCATCATATAAACATAGTCAAACATTTATGTAAGAAATGAGAAGTAAGGTGACAATATTAATCTAACTAACTTTAACCGATCAGTTAGGAGAGGAGCTGTAACTACACTGTGGTCTCTTATTTGTTGGGTTTGTTGACGGTAGCGTAGAGGCTGCTGGGATCAGTGGAGGCTCCAGCAGAAGAGGAAGGAGCTTTCACAGTGCTGTAGGTCACTGCATCACCGTCATCATCACCATCCCGAACCTGGAAAACAATACACATAAATTACACATCATGACATGTCACAGAACGCTACAAGTCAATGCAGCATGAAGGCATCCAACACCACAAAAACACCACACTCAATAGTGACATAGCAAGCATGATCACATAGTGCAGGGGCCCCAGAAGCCCAGCTTTACTCCATATCATTTGGTATATGTAATCTAATTAATCACAAATTTGCAGCGCTGAAGAGCAAACTATGACAGATCCTCCATCGTCCATCTTGTGGTTCTGGTCTTGAAGATTGACTCTGTGTCAAAATCTAGTTTTAAGAGACTTTGCTTGTTTTAGTTTAAATTGTGCTCATTTATTGTAAAGTTGTGTTTTATCAAACTGCACACAGAAAACTGAGGGCAAAGTAGTATTATTCCATCATAGGAGTACTTTAAGCATGCAACCAACAATTATTTTCATTATCAATAGGTCTGACAATGATTTTTGTAAAATAATCAATTGAATGTTCAGTGTATAAAATGCCATAAAATTGTGAAAAATGTCCAAGTTAGCATATTCAGATGACTTGTTTTGTCTGACCAGCAGTCAATAACACAAAGATGTTGAGTTATCATGGAAAACTGGGAAAACTAGCAAATATTCACACCTGAGAAGCTGCTTAATCTAATAAACTCTGGAGTACTAACATGTACAGTGGGGCCCAATAAGGGCCCAACAACACATTTTTGGCCCAGGAACCTGAAAACAGATTTGTGTATCAGAACTTTGTTTTTTCTTCTTTCCTCTCCCGTTAATCATCTCACGACCCCTCAGATTTATCTGGTGTAAATTTACTGACAGTGTGGTGCTGACAGCTGTTGAAATATCTTATTTGGGACCAGAGTGGTTCTCTTCCTGTCATTCATTGCTGGATTGTTTTTCTTTGTTTACCAACATCACCAGTGTAACCAATCAGACAGCTTACCCGGGCTTCACTGTTGGTCTTCTTGGTGTAGCTGATGGAGACGTAGGAAACACCATCTTCAGGATCAGCCTGCACAGTGAAGACAACATACTGCTCAGTAACATGTAGATTTACACTGACTCACTCTTCCTTCTCTTCACTTCACTTCACTTCAGTTCATTTCAGTTCTAGCTGCATTCTGTCTTCTTCTATCTTGCAGACGACAGTTAGACTCAAGAGTTTCTATCACACGGCCACATTTTGGGGAACAAATACAAGTAAGTGTGATGTTGTACTGGGTGCAGTGTGTGATCTCACCGTGTCCTGACTGGTTCCTAAACCAGACTGAGTCACTGCAGGGTTTGAACTCAGTCCCTGACTCATTTAACATCTCTTTAAGTGAAACTTTTAGTTTCACAACACAGTCAGTGGTTTATTCTTGTTCTCTTTTAACTACAGACCTTAAAATAACAATGACTGAAAAGGACCACACTTACTGTTTGCGGTTTGCAGTTGCAGCATACTGGTTTATGGTTAATATTATCACATAATCATAATAATAATAATCACAATAATCATCATATAAACTTGGTGATTCAATTTTAAACTCACAGTATTTTCATTCATCTGTGTGTTGTTCCCTGAAAGACAAAAGAGAGAGTCGACTTTAGTTTCAACACTGAAAATCCAGCTTTTTCAAAAAGTTTCATCTGTGGACTTTCTCACCTGTAGTTTTCTTCCGTCTGATGGCTACCACAACAACAGTTAGTAAGAGCGCTGCTAAACCCACAGCCACAATGCTGTACGTCACCTGATCTGGAAAGAGAATGAAAACATTAAAAACATTCTGGCTGCAGCTTTCTGTTCTGTTCAAAATCCTGCTGCTAAACGAGAAGAGAATTCACTCACTACTACTATTGTTTCCCTTATCCAAACCTTAGCTTTCTTCTGTTATCGTGTCGTGATCAAAGGCAATCCAAATGTGCAAATATTCACTGTGAGGAGCGTTACAAAACACACTGACTGAGACTGACTGACTGAATAAGATATCTTTACCCACAGCCAAGCATTAGTCTGACACTCATACATTCATCATTGCATCATAGCAGTATTCATACTTGTATTCGTACTTGAGACTTTAAAAGAGGAAGAGAGACATGGCATGATATTATTGGCTTATGTACAAAAATAATCCAGTTTTTAAAAAGAGGAAATATGTTGAATGTGCTGTTGTAGGTTTCCAACACACTCTACATGAATTTTGAAATAAATGAGGGCCTGTATTATATTGTAAGTATTCATATAGTGCTTTGGCAAAACTGTATCTGATTATGATCTTGCCAATAAAGCCTTTTGAATCTGAATTTGAGAGAGAGAAACGCCAAATGTTCAGTTGCTACCTTGTTGACTAATGTCCTCATTTGGAGGTGGAGGGTTGGGCGGCTGGTTAGATCCTAACTTGCAAAAGGTGGAATGTGGACTTTGTTTCACGAGACCGCTGTTCATTTCCTGTTTCCAACCACGAGTCAAGACAGTTTTTCAAAAAACGTAACTACAATCTTCCCCTAACCGTAACCCCGTTTACTGTTGCCATGACGATGAAAGTCGCCTAATTTTAAGGAAGTAGTAAGTTTAACCCACCCCACATGTTTCTCTAACCTTAACAAAACGATCATTTTAACCTAAACTATGATCTTTCCCTAAACCTAACCAAGTGGTTCTTGTGCCTAAACTTAACCTGAACCACAGCTGTCACATCATAAAACATCATTATTTGCTAACAGTGATGTGTGACGGTTTTGGAAAGCACAGACAGATGATGTCGTCCTGCCGATTACTGCTGATAGAGGCGCCAGATTAGAAAATGCTCCTACATGTCGTTCTAGAGTCACATGGTCAAACGACGTGTTTGGTTGTTTAATTTGGAGGACTTGTTGGCTTTTCTTGCTGTAATCAATACTTCTGTTCATACCATTCAGACCATTAGAAGATCCCCAAATGCACATTCATACTTTAGACTTCAAAAGAGGAGAGAGAGAGATACTGTAAAGCAAGATACACAAAATGCTGACTTACTTTTTGTAGTTTTGCCCTCGCCTGCAGTGTTTGTAGCTTCCTTTGTGCTGCTTTGACTTGTTGATGTAGTCGTTGCTGTTGTGGTGTTCGCACCAAGTGAACAAAGCCCAGAAATTGTTCTCTTAAAAAATACTTCATGTTTACTATCTGCAGTACCACAATGAGAAAGAATATCAACTTAAAACTTCAAATCTATAAAATACACAAATATTTTAGGTAAATCTTTACATCAGTCTGAAGTGATTTTAAACAGCTCATCATATTCTCACCTGATTTCTCATCTGTGGTCCAACAGCTGAAGTTAAACAGCTGCACTTTTCTACTGTCATTATCAGTCACAGTACACTCAAATGTGGTGTCGCAGGAAGACTGTGATGTCTTTAAGTCGTTGATGTATTTATCCACATTAACCGGACACATCACTGTGTGTGTACACTCTCTAAATGTGCACACAGAGCAGTTTATCACCTTCTCATTGGTTTTATGTTCAGTCTCTGCTGAGAGAAAGATAACGAGAGGAAAATTAACTTCATCACTGTGATCATAATTATTGTAATGTTTGAAACTTTATTATATTAATACTCACTTATAACAGACAGATGATACTCCGGTTGTTCGTACTGTCTGCAGGTGTAACTACCAGCATCCTCAGCTTTGACCTCCTTTATAACCAGAGAACAGTCAGCTGTAACATTCAGTCTGTCTGAGATAGTTTTAGCATCTTTATTAATTTTCCCATTTTTAAGCAGGTCTGCTGCTGCTTCTGTGCTTTCTGAACCACTGAAGAACCAGGTAGTACTGTCACATTTATCCTGATCCTTTAACACATTTTCACAATGCAAAGTGACTTCATATCCCTGTCCTACAGTGAAGGAGGAACGTTGTCCAGTTATGGCTGCTGAGAGGATGAGAGAGAAATATGAACATTTAACTGAAATAAACAGAAATCAGACTGTCATGTTCATTGTAAGTGTGAGGATAATTTTAGATACAACAGAACTTTGTAAATGTGTCTCATCTTCAGTTTTCAGTTCATTAAACTCACCATATTAACAACTAACAACATACTTGGCCGTCTCACTTTAAGAAGGTTAATAAAGTACTAAATTAATTCTTTTTTTCTTACCTGAAAACTGAAGCACCAGTATCAGAAACAACAACATTTGAATCCGTCTGAATTCAGCCATCATGCTTCTCTCTCTCATCGATCTCTGGTTCTCTAAACTGTCGCAGTCTCTAAAGTGATGAGTTGAGATAAGGCATCTTCTTCTTGTGATTTGTACGTGTGTCACTTCCTCTTCCTTGCTCTGCTGCATGTGCAGTTCAGACAGTAAGTATTTGGACATTTCCATATTTTTTGTTCTTCAGGCTCTGTGCTTCAGCAAATTCAATTTGAAATAAAACAATGAATACTGCATTAAAGTGCCAACTGTCAGCTTTAATTTGATTAGTAACTGTAAATGTCCAAATACTTACTGTCTGGACTGTATGTAGGCAGAGTGATCAGACAAGACATTGACCCAAACTTCTTGATCAGTAATATGACGGCTAGCAGCACTAAAGAGATCAGAGGTCAGATGTCACAGCTGTCTGACAAAGACTGAATATGTAGGATGGAGACCTGATTATGTGTCAGGAATATGTGTTTGCCTTTAAAACAGCAAGTGAAGCATCTAATGCTGTAACAAGAAAACTACGGTATATTAAGGCTCATATTTTGTCTCAAGTGCACACTGTGTCCAGTCCCATGATGCATTTGTGACAATGACTTGAAAAGAAAAAGACAAGAACTGAGGAAGTTGAACGTGTGAAGACTGTTAGTTGAGATAAATGTTTGCAATAATGCAACTCTTCTTTTGTTGAGATAATGTTTATTAGAAAACAGACAGGATTCATGGTGAATCAGACAGGTGAAGAGTCAAACTTTGACTCTTGATGCTCATGGTGCAACATGGTGCAACATGGTGCAACATGGTGATACTGCAGCAGCTGTAAAAGAAACAGATAAGATGATGTTTTAGTGGTCTGAGGCCTGTTAGTTCCTCATTGTATCTTTGCAGCTATTTTTTTTATCTGAGAAATGAGGAGTGTGTGAAATGTTGTGGTGAGAATGTGGAAACAACAGCAGCAGAGTTCTGGGGGGGTTTTACCCTCTAATGATGACCAGATAAGAATCAGAAACACAAGAAGTTCACAGGAACAGACAGTCAACACTTTATGAAAAGACAAAATCTACTTTAATCCCTGGAAGGTTTGGGGTCACTGAGACTCCAGCAGTGCACGTTAATACATACTGATGCTAAGCTAACTTGTATATACTTAATTGAGCTTCAGTTCAGGCAGACTTACCATTAGATATGAAGGTTTTCATGCTATATGCACACTGCAGAGGTGACTTTGGTCATTTAAGCTGCATGAATTTAAACTCGTCACAATAAACAGTAACTACCACAGCTGGAGGCTGAAGCTGATGGGTGACGTCACACCTCGATACGTCCGTCTTTATATGCAGCCTGTGATCACAATGCATCGTCATGTGCTTTAACACTGCTGAATGTATATTGAGTTATTGGATTTCTTTGCATTCTCAGGAAACTTTGAGTGTATTTTCTATTTGTATTTAGACACATTTTAGATCCAAGTGTGAACAGAGTGAAGGTTTAGAGGTGAAAGAACAGACAGATAAGGGAAGCTGCAGTCTGAGTAGAAGCAGGACATCTATAACTGAGAATATACACCTTCCATTATCAGTCAGGACACTGTTTGAACATGAAATAATTACAAAACACAGTGTAGAATTAAGTGGTAAACATTTCTTTATTTGCATATTATATTATTATCAGATATAATAAAGATTGTTACTGACTGCAGTAAGACTCAATGCTGCAGCTGCTGCAGCTTAAAAAGCAACCAGGAAAGTCTCAGAGTTTACCTGCTCAGCCACTGCCTCCTTCAAAAGAGTGAGATGCAACAGACACGTGTTTTAAACAAAATAAATAAAATAACTGCTGCTTTTAAGATCAAATAATTATCCTGTTGAAATACACGTTGTGTTACATTTTTAAAAGTTGCCCTATTTGTGAAATGCAGCATAAATAATGATGTTATCCATTTGAAACCAGCCATTCTGCGCTCTTTCCACCTAACATGATGACATGATGGTGTGTCAATGGTTGCTGAGCTGTCATTTCCTTATTCTGTTGAATTTGACAAGAATTTACACCATTGCAATGATTTCACAATTCTTACACCTGTCATTTCCCTTTTATGTTCCCTCAGTAAAAAGAATACTCCTCATGTATGTGTTATTCATTTATTCACTCTGATTTGACTCAACATTTAAAATTAGGACCACACTTCCTAAGACAAACTCTACCAGATCAATACAGCAGTTTGTATCCAAAAGTTAACAAATATTTGATGAGGTTACTGTCTGGTGGACCGCCAGAATACTTCAGTTTCTATCAAATGTATTCCTGTTTTGTCTTCACCTACAAACATTATATAATTTCTCTCTAGAAGCACAAAGGCCTGATGACACCTCTCCCTTTAAGGAATATTGTGCATCAAATCATTTATATTTGGCTCTCGGGATGGTGATGTCCGTCATTGGTCCACCACTTTGTTCCAGACTGAAATTAAAACAGTTCTGGGTCTTCTCCGGGGTCTCTTACCAGTTGGACATATCTGACCAGAGGGAGGCATCCAGGAAGCATCCTATCCAGGTGCCCAAACCACCTCAGCTGGTCCATTTCAATACTCCAAGCTCTCTCTGGATCTCCTCACCCTATCTCTAAGGCTGAGCCCAGACACCTTCCAGAGGAAACTCATTTTGGCCGCTTGTATCAGTGATCTCATTCTTTTAGTCACTACCTGAAGCTCGTGACCAGAGGTGAGGGTTGGAACATAGACTGACTGGCTCAGCTCCTTCTGTCCTGAAACACCAAATACCTGCAAAACTAATGACATTCCCATCAGCCTCAGGTACTCTTTGTGTTAAGTGCTAATTAGCTAATGTTAGCATGCTAATATGCTAAACTACAGTAAATTAAGAACACAGTTAACACACCTGCTAATCATTAGCATGTTAGCATGTTGTTATTGTGAGCTTGTAAGCATGCTCATGTTAGTATTTAGTACATTCTCAGTGAGCTGCTAGCATTACCATAGAACTCTCTAAGGACCCTTACTTTTTAGGCCGCAAAACAATCATTTTCCTGACCTTGAAAGAAAATCTCAAAAAGTTTAAAGGTGCAGTGTGTAGAATTTAATGGCATCTAGCGTAACGGACTTGGCAGAGGTGGAATATAATAGTTTTAATTAGTGCATAATCACCTGAAAATAAGAAACCGTTATGTTTTCCTTACCTTAGAATGAGCCCTTTATATCTACATAGGTCCTCTTCCACTGTTTTTTACATGAGTTTCGTGGCCACCGTAGGTTCTCTGACACACTTGAAAGGGGAGGGGGGGGGGTATTCAGTTGGTTGCAATCTGCAACCTCACAGCTAGATGCCACTAAATCCTACACACTGGTCCTTTAAGTTTAAGTTTAGTATAGAACTTTTCATACAGTGGTTGTAACTCAAAAGCTTAGGAAAAGCTTTGTTTAGGACAGAGGGCCTGTCCATGTGGTGTTTTTGTGCCCAGTGCAGCGCACACAGTACAAATCGCTGTAAAGTTTATTCAAATGAAGCGACACAAAGAAAGTTGTTGGTCAAAATTCAGTCTTAGAAATTGCGAATATGTTTGATTTCTTTTATAAATTTGTTGTGGGTAAAAATGCAAAAGATTCACTGTTTCCAGCTGCTTATTGTACATAATGTCAAACCAAAAGTTTTTTAAGGAAGATGTGATACTCTGTCAGTGGTGAGCTGTTTGTTCTTTAGTGTTGAAACATGTGCAGGATGTTTTGCAATCAACGAAGGTTCAACCGCAGCAGAGGCGTGTTAGTTTTAGAAACATAGAAACATTTCAGACACACAAACAGTTTGTTACAGATCAGCTATGATAGGCTCCACCGCCGCCCTCTGAGGCATTAGCAGGTATACATAATGGAAGTTTTGGTGTCTGATCCTGATCCTTTATTTTTTTGGCGGGAAATCAGCTTCAGCTTTGAGTCGACCCTTCTGAAAACACACTCAGTTCATTTCTATTACTTATCTCCACCATCAAGATTGTGTTTGTGAATGTTTGTATTTTCTGTGTTTCCTGTAATGAACAGATTTTAATGTAGACACAAAAATATGAGAAAACTATAAGGCACCGTCTTTGAAAACAGTTAAAATGCCTTTATTGTCATGGCATGGTCGTATTAGACATCAAGCCTTCATCAGGGAAGGCTCCTCTCTTTGTTTTTGATTGATTCACGTGAAGTTCTTTGTATTTAAATGTCATATATCCAAACAGAAAGCTGATTTAATTTTTCATATTATCTTTATACCTCTTTTGGTACCATTTGTGATATAATCTGATTGATTTTGTAGTTTTCAAACCATAAGTTATAACAAAAAATAAACTAGATGAAAATGAAAGAAACTATGTCTGTAACAGGACACAAACATATTAATGTGACTTTTCTTAGCATGTAATAAAAACACAGACACAACATTTAGGAGGGGTAACCAATATTTTTAATATAATTTTTAATTTAGATATGAAAAGCTTCATAAAATAAACTTTTTTCCAAATTGTATCATGGGGGTGTGTTACACGTCAACTGGAATGAAATCATTTTTAAAACAATGCAATGAAATAGGCAGTTTTTGCTACTACAGTAATACAATTTTCCATTTACGTGACGTCACAGAGGTCAAGAAACAAGATCCAGCAGCTGCCTGCATCCACAGAAACCATGGAAATAAAGTAAAACAAGGAAAGAAACACACACGTGGTACATAATCACAAGATCATCTGCGTCAAATCCAACACATACTGTACTCTTGGTAAAAAATAACGTGCTTTAAAGTATCTCAGAGAAATGAAAAGGTAAAGAAGAGGTATGTGAAATGGAGTTGTGTATGAAAGCAAGTCCCCTTTAAAAAAACATAATATACAGACAAAATAAGACTACGTCCACAAGAAGCCGTACAATTTTTAAAATGCTGTTTACCTGTGAAAACGAGCATCTAAACACGTGTTTTCATGTTGTTTTGTTAAAGATCTCCGTCCGTAACGTCATATCTTATACTCAAATGTTTATGTTTATCTGCCTCCACTGTCAGATAATGGAACAATTTTAATCTAAATTTGACTCATACCTGCCAATCCCAGCCTGCTGCGCTGCCCTGCAGATAAAATAATCTATTTTATGGTTATGCCTCTATATTTTCATTATTGATTCATCTGCTGATTGTGTCCCAGATTAATTTATTGTTTCAACGATAAAATGTCAGGAAATAGTTAAAATTGTCCATCACAATTTCCTACAACTCAGAGTGACATGTTGAAATGTCTTGTTTTGTCTGACCAACATGCTAAAATCCAAAGATATTCAGTTAACAATGATATAAAACAGGAAAAAGCAAAAAGTCCTCACATTTTAGAAGCTGGTAACGGCACACGTTTTGCATTTTTGCTTTGACGATGACTCAAATCGATTAATCAACTAATCGTCTGAGCTCTAATGAGACATTTACTGTCACAGCTCCTAACCGTGACTGGGCAGGTGTACCTCTTCCACTCTGGAGACAGCTTTTTTTGGGCGAGAAAGACGCCGACTTGTTTGCGGACGGAAGGCAGAAACAGAGAGATAACTGTGCATTTTAAAATTAAGCCGGCTTAATGTGGACGTACTCTGAGTCAGTGCAATTAAGTTAAAAAAGAAAAAGCGGTCTGGATGCTGGATACTGGCTTTCTGCAGCAGCTGGTTGTGAGACTTTTCACACGGCCATCCTCTCTTCAGTTCGCTGAGGCTCCAACAGCCTCGCCAGCTTCACAGTCCCTGATTTGACTCTTGGCTTTCCCACGGCTGGACCCGTGTTCAGGTTCAGGGAAGGCGCTTCAGCCACCAGGCGACTGCTGGTAAACTTTGCCCGTGGACTTTGGGTTTGTCCGCTATCTGGGCCATTTTGAAAGTAATCAGCCAAGATGTGGAAGTCCTCTCCTGTGCTTTAATCTGGCTGGTGAATTCATCAAAGTGGCCAGTCAAGCTTTGGAACCTCAAAGATAGGTTTCCTGCCCTTCCCGGTTTTAGTTTTCAGTGCAAATCAGTAAGAAAAGTCTTTCTTACGTCCACTGTACCTCAAGCTGAAGGAGCTGTAACAAAGTGCCTCAGTTCGCAGGGGACTTTTTTTTTTTTTTTTTTGGAAAAACCTCAGTAACAAAACTAGAATCTCAGTTAAAATAACGAGGAAAAATATACACAAATATATTATGTACATTTACACAAGCTCTTTAAAAAGTCAATCAACACAAGGCTGCCTTTTCAAAACTATTCACAAAGAAAGTGCCTTCATCACTTTGCATAATGCAAACATGAGACACCGATCGTGTTGCTGCTGGAGACGACTTCAGCCTCCTGCTTCACTTTGTTACCTTCACTTTCTTATAGTAACAATGTGTTTTCTCACAAATGCAATCACAAAAACATCTTATTCTCTATTCCCTCTGTCAAAGAGAAGGCAGTAAATATCTGATTAACAACTGACATACACAGCATGTCAGTCCGATCTCCAGCAACAACAAGGAGGCTTTGAACTGTTTACAAATGCAGGCAGCATGCTGGCTTATTACAGGAAATTGTACTACAGTTAATAAAAACTCCCTACATCGTATTGCAATGTGTTAAAGGCCAAACTTAATTTACATCAATACTAATTTTCCAGTTGTTGGCATTCGGTGATATCTGCTGGAACTTGAAATTCCACACTCATGGTCATGCTTTATCTTGAACCTTCAGCAGTGACTTTAAATGAACAGTCATTTGCTCTCGGCTTTGGTTGCTTGGTTGAGGCTCGTTTTCTCCGACCCAGTGACTGGGCGGTTTAGGTAAGACACTGGGTGAGGGCGGCTCACTGAACTTGGCTCCTGCGTACACCTTCTCGCCATCTTTGAGGTATTCAGCCGTGGCTTCAGCAGGCGGTACGTTCAAGATCTTCAAGTTGTTGGACGCGTGGAGGGGTTTTTTCTGCTCTCGGAGTGCAGGCTGGTGGAGAGAGGAGGGCTTGTTCGGGCTGCTGTTATCTTTCTTCTTCGAGGCATGAGAAGCCCCGGTGCTTTGGCCCTGCTTGTGGCTCCGAATGTTCATGTTTTGGCTGATTTGATCGTGTCCAACCAGGTTGCGGGCAGGTTGGCCACCTGGCTGTGCCGCCCCTCGCTCCAATCTGCCACCTTTAGATTTCAGCAGCTGTGAAACAGAAACAAACAGTTATTAATTATGTTTGTGCCCAACTGTCCTGCACATGAAGACCTAAAAAATATGACATTTCAAACATGTTTTTGTCTTCCTGATAATCATAGATTATCCCAAACCTTGAACCTTGTTTTAGCCATACTGCCCAGCCCTAGTAGGAACTTCAGTCCGTGTGTTTACGTGAACTTAAGTAACCAGATTTCTCTCCTACCACCAACCTTATTCTGGAAGCATGGCTTGCTGGTTTTAACTATTAGTGACAGAAGACGCTGCTTCCTGACTTTTCTTTCCGGACTTTAGATGGAAGTATTTTAGATACGAGGACGCATCACTCGATGAAACGATCTGTTCTTTTGTCCAGCCGCTCTGCACCGTGCTTTTCCCTGTCTGCAGTCTATTGTGGACTCCTGTCCAGTATGAACAGGACTTAAAAGATCCCCTTCAAATGTGCTTTCAATGGAAGTGATGGGGGCCAAAATCCACAGTGTGTCCACACAGTCATTTTGTGCAAAAATGCATTTAAAGGTTGATGTGAAGCTTATATGAGGCTTCAGCAGTCTGAGTTAGTCATATCAAGTGGATATCTGCCACATTTACAGCCTTTTTAGGATCAGATTCCCTCCTTTGTGTTTCTTTGTTAAACATTTAAATCCATGTTTGCACAGAAGGAGGACTGTGGATTTTGTCCCCCATCACTTCCATTGTAAGTGCATTATGAAGGGATCTTCTAATGGTCAGTATGAACAGGAGGAATGATTACAGCAGGAAAAACAGGTTTCACTCTTCATTTGGGCTCCTGACTGTTGTTTAAGACACACTTGAAAAATTGTGAACCTGTCCTTTAAGTGCATGTAAACACACTGAGCATGTTGTTTAGAAATTAGTTTTTGTTTTGTGAGTGAAAAGAGGACAACCAAACACGGGTGAAGTGATTAGATAACGAGATTTAGGAGCTTAAACAGTTTTGGGCAAAGCTCAAACCATAATCACACTTCCATCAAACCTCCTTCACAACATTTCCTCTTTTACCTTCTGAATCGGTCCTGTTAATATACAGACATGCAGTTTGATATAATCTGTTAAAAGTCTGTTCACATCAAGTTCCACAGCACTCTTTTTTCCAATAAGTATCAAACAAGGACATTGTCAGTGTCTGCCCTGTAACAACTGTTAAATTACGTAACTTTAATACGTCAATAAACCATTATAATGTGATAGTGTTGAATACATCATAAAACAAAACCTTTTCTTTTAAGTGTTGTGAAACCTGCACTGCTTTCATCATCTTCCTCTCTTCTTTTGGACAAACCTGCCGCAACCTGCATTTTTCTGCCTCAAGCAGCCGACGGAAAGAGGAAGCCAGACTTGTTCACTGCATGTCTACTTTCGATTCTGCATGGATTAGTAACTGCGTCATTTCATACCCCTCAGGCACAACAGGGGATTTAATCAAGATTAAACCCACTTTAGTTCAATAACACAAACATTTTATTTGAATGATAGAGTTTTTATGGCTTATTCTCTGCATCTATAGAATGATCTTTTGGTCTATAACATGCCATTTCAGAGGCCAAGTTAATGTGGTATAATGTCTTGTTTTGTCTGACCAACAACCCAAAAACTCAAATATATTCAATTCAAGATCATAGAGGACCAGAGCTGCAATAATTACTTGATTAATTGATAAGTTGCCCACTATTAAATTAATCACCAGCTGTTTTGACAATTAATCGCTTGCAGTCATTCTTTAAGAAAAAAAATGTCTTCTCTGATTCCAGCTTCTCAAATGTGAATATTCTGTTCTTTAGTCCTCTGTGACAGTAAACAGAAAATCTTTGGGTTGTGGACAAAAGAAGACATTTAAGATCATCATCTTGGGCTTTGTGTTTCACCATTTAAAATAGAATAACATTTCTCCCAAATCTGAAGCTGTGTTTTGATGAGTCTCTGGAGTCTCCTGGTTAATCTAGTCCAGATTTGCAAGTTTAAGTGTAGTCATTTTTGATCTAGACCTGGTCTAGTGTGGTCTGGATGGAGAAATATTTGTGAAATCGCCCTTTTGTTCATTTTTCATAAGCAAAAAAAGGGGGTTTCACAAATCTGAAAGTGGGTTTACACAGCGTTAAGGCTTTTGTCACGATGTCTAACACTTTTTCATAAGTGTAAGTAGTGAAAGGTGGTGAGAATCTGCCGCTAAATATCATTATTCATGTGTCCCTTAACTTCCCCTTTAACCCCGAATTGAAAGCTAACTTCAGCGTCGTATAAACCGGGGTGTTAACGTTACCTCTTTCCTGGCTCCCTGTTTGAGATGACGGAGGTTCAGTACGGTCTCGGTACCGGCAGGAAGCTCGGTACCGTGCTGAGCTGCGGATGAAGCCGTCAGACTGTTGTTGTTGTTGTCGGTCAGGCGGATGTTGAGACTGTTTCTCGGAGGTTTCTGGTGATGTAGCGGCCGCAGCTTCTTCCCTCCTTTCTTCAGTACCGCCTGCCTAGCCTTGTTGCCCGTGTTCAGCCCATCGCTGCCGGTAATCGGGTTGTTGTTTTCGACGTTGCCGATGTTGGCCTCACCGCTGTGAGCCGGAGATCCGTCCAACATTTCTCTCAAGTGGCGAAAACATAAACAGGCTGTGAAATTCCTCGGCAGCTAACAACGTCACAAGCTAACAGTTTACTGAATTCGCTTCGTCGCAGGCGGATAATAAACTTTCTGATCCGAGTTTTAGACAATCTTAACGAATATAACGTTATGTTGTCGTCTCACAAGTTCCACCGTGTAAAAGTGTCGGGTTTTTATTTATTTATGCTGTTAAAAATCGTCGAACGTCTAATCCCGAGATGGCGCGTCGTAGCTGGCGAGTTTGTCCACCAACGAAGAAGAACACTAATATTAACTTCCGGTATTTTATTTCAAAATAAGACGCCCCTGAAGGATGCACTGCTGACTGAAGTTTTACCCCACATTTTTGCTATGATGGAGAGTGAACCCGAGTTATCTGCCCATTTAAACAACAAACACAAACAAAACAAGAAACCCACCTCACTGAACACTAAATTCTTTTGGTCAGCCCAGTTTCTCTCAGACTCCCCAGCCTAATGATAAATACATTTTCCATATTCCACTCCAAGCCTTCCTGATTTCCTTCTTTAAAGAGGACCGATCATGAACATTTCCGGTCCTATATTTTTATTCTGGGACTCCACTAGAGCAGCTTTGATTCACAGTTAAAAAAACTCCTTATTTATCTTATACTGGCCATTTATGCAGCCTCTCAGTTCAGCCTCTGTCTCTTAACAGGCCCCCTGTTTTTACCCCTCAGGCAAAACAGGGGATTTAATCAGGATTAAACCCACTTTAGTTCAATAACACATGAACATTTTATTTGAATGACTGAGTTTATTATCTTTTTACAAGTTCTTTTAAGCACATATCCTCGAAAGCATTAAGAAAGTCATGTAAGTAGGGCAACATGTGATGATTATTGTCAACTGCTGATTATTCTCTGCGTCTATAGAATGATCTTTTGGTTTGTAACATGTCAGAAAATGGTGAAAATGTATGTACTTAGTTACTCTCACTACAGCATACTGATACAGTAACGTTATTGGCAGGTCCTACACTATTGTTTTTTATACAGAGGCTCCACACTGCTGGTGTTATTCTGTCTAACTTGACAAATCTCCTGCTCCCTGTTTCCAGTAAGGGGCGTTTCTGACTGCATCCTGTCAGTGACGTTTTACCTTTTTATTTGGTCGCACCTTTCTGAGGCGGAGCACAACTGTGACACACAGAACAATACAAAAATACTATAAATCTGCTGTGTACAAAGCTGTGATGTAACAATAATAATGGAGAGACTTGTGACCTGTGCTGGGTGGTTCCAGTTCAGTCAGAAAGCTGCAGGCAGTTTTCACAGGGACAGAGAAAACACATCACATCATTCCTGCCTTCAGATCACTGCGCAACACATTCAAGTTAAATCTGAAGCTGCTTTAGTTTTTAGGCTCATTCTTGCTGAAACAGCCCTCCTGAGGATGTGTGCTCAAAACATCTTTTTCTTTTACAATATTGTCTCCATGTGAATAATTTGTGTGTTTTTGTGTGTAGGTCCCCTTCACATCTTTTAATGCAAAAAACATTTTCAGTGCTGAAACAATATGAGCCGATTAAATTAATTAAAACTCCAGCTTGGTGTTTTATGTGTACGGGAAAAAAAGACATTTTGCTAAATGATGACATTTTTCAAGCAAAAATACCCAAAATCTCCTGATTCAAGCTTCTTAAATGTGCTGCTTGTCTCAGTTTTATCACTGTAAACTGAATATTTTGAGGTTTTGAACAGTTGGTTGAACAAAACAAGCAATTTGAAGACATTATGTTGGTCTCTGAGCAATTTTGACTGTTTTTCTAATATTTTATAGACTAAACAATGAATATATTAATTTAAAAAACTGACAGATTAATCAATATAAAATTAATTGTTATTTGCAGCCCTGAAGATTTTTTTCCTTGTGTATAAAATGTATTACGTGAATAAAGTTAGTCTAACTTATAGTAAGTCACAGACACTGAAGACAGTTTTGGTATCACACAGTTTTACTGTAGAAAACGTGATGAGCAGTTGACCACTTTTTGTTCACAACAGACCCCAAACTCACCTTCATAACATTCAGTAAAATCCACGTCTATGTGCATATCTTAGCTACGTCTACACAGTCATCCTTCTTCCTAGAGCCCGGATGATCTCATCCAAGAAACACTGACAATAAAGCGGTGGGCTAGTAATTTTTTTTTCATACATTACATCTTGTAAGTGCACAAAAGTCTGAAAAACTATTAATCATGAGTGAAAAAACACGGGCGCTTTAATCCACTACATAACACGCTAATTATTTGGCAACGAGAACCAAGAAACTTAAAAGGCAAATCTGAAACTCACGTGGGAGGACATATTAAAGGTTTGTTTCAGTACAAAAAATAGATATATAAACAATATACAAATACAACATAAAGATCTAAACATCCCTCCCTGTGAGTACATATCATTTGTCACCATGACTGTAGAAGGCAAATCAAAGAGACATTGAGATCCTGGAGGTGATTCTTTCTCTGGGCGTTGGAGGCAGCGTCAGGGCTCAAGGCTGCGCCTCACCTTCAGGGTTGTCGTAGATGTAGCTGCCGACACCTCCGGTGTTTACACCTGAGAGAGAGCAGAGCACCTTTTAAACCTCTCATGGTGTCTAGCCATGTAGATAGTTCTGTGATGGTTCTGTAAAAGGTTTCTTTTGAGAAACAAGGTCCTGTATTCTGGATAATCCACAGACATCAGTGTGAGACGTTTTCATTGGAATTACTTCCTACCAATAAAAAAAAAAAACAAATTGTCGCCAGTTTGTTCAGGGGATTATCCAGAGTAACAGGGACATTGTTTCAGGAAAGACACAGTACGGTTTTGTTTTTCACTTGTATTTTTTCAATTGCTTGGAGAAGCAAAGGCAAAATTTTAATCACGCCTGTTGTAAAAAGAGTGGAGGCAGAAATCTCAAGAGAGTTATAATCTTAAAACCTGCATGGCTGGAGTTAAGTGAGTGATACAATATTTTTACTGATCCTTTAAAACAAAGCAAAACAACAAGCCATCCTGATATTTTTCTACTCTAAAGGCTGAAGACAAAACATTCATATTTTAGATGATCGACATTTGCAGAATGGAACAATAAACTGGATAAATCAAACATGGAAAGAAATTTTTAGATCAATATCAGCCCCAAATTTCTGTCTAACTCTTGTAAAAGTATCTAAATTGATCACAATATCAAGACATTTTGTGCCACCTACTGCCCATAAAATTAAATGGAAAATGAAACTAAGACCAGACCAGTTTTATAGATGATGGTGTTGTGTGCTTTTACATCAATAATAATGAAATACTACTCAGACCTCTACAATGAAATGAGTTTTTTTTCAGACCTCCCTGTGAATATTAACCATCTTACTCAATAACACTACAGTTCCCTTAAACCTTTGAAAGAGGAGCATCAAGTTTGTGGAGCGCAAACTGGCAGATTTAAATTATTACTATTACCAATAAGATTATGAAGATATTTAAAAACTTTTACAGGCTACTAAACTAGGTAACAAGGCTATCTAGCTGTTAACATTTAATTAACATTAAATTGGTGATATATGATAATATTTTTTCAGTTATGGTATCGGTGTGAGTACTAGGGTTTCCAAAGTAGTGTCAGAGTACTTTTCACTGACCTTCAATCTGACACTTCTAGGCCACAGAAACAGGTTATTTGGCTTCACCCACCCTCTCTGCCTCTGATGAATATTTGTAGAGCTACAACTATAGAACAGGCTCCCTTTTTCAGAATGTTGTTTGGGGACATTTCTGTTGTTTGAACCACTGTTTAAAGGATATGTCTGGTGATTTTCTATAATTTTCTTATTTCTATTGTCAACAAATCTCATGTGCAAAGTAACAAAGCAACAATGAATTGATCTACGCTAGGTCGTTGTGCTACGTATCAAAACCTCTTGGCTTTATACTAAAGTTTTTACAATGTACACTGTAGTAGGTTTTAATATGTATGCATGCTCAGTGGTGTCTGTCTTACACAGAACTATTACAGAGACTGAAAATGTGTCTGATATTAGTCTTTGGAGCCGTTTCTAAACAAACTAACATGACCAAACTCTTCATTGACGTGTTTTTAATAGTTTTTGGACAACAACGGAGGTCTGCGGCACCGAGGAATAAGATATATCGGTAGATCAATTCATTGTTGGTTTGGCTCCAAACATGAGATTTGATTTCATACCTTTAGGTCCAAACAGCACAGCGTAGCACGGTTTGTGGCAGTACGGCTGTCCATCGTGCTGCAACAGGGAGAAAAGAATGTCTGAAAAGCTTCATCTAGTTTTTAACAGGACATTTTTTGAATACGATGGAAAGTAGTAAAATTACCAGAAATATTATGAGATCAGCACTATGAGTGTGGTATTGTCGTATGTCTCACCTCTGCGTGGCTGCCGGGAGCCAGAGTCTTACTGCATCTCTCACAGCGCAGACAGGGCCGGTGCCAGTTCTTCCCGAGAGAAGACACCTTCTCAGCTGCACACGGTGGAGACAGTAACCACGGCAACCGGTGGACTTAGTCACTTAGACGCATTCCAACACTCATACCATATATACATGCAAACAGAGAGATATGAAGAGACCAATCTGCTCACCGAAATACACCGTCTTGTTGCATCTGGGGCAGATGTTGGGTCCTCCAGAGAAAGATGAGAAACTTGCAGCTGGAGGAGAAAATAATTCATTATTTGCTGTCAAATAATTGTGGCTTCATTGGCAATACATGAACACAATCAGTATGAAATACAGATTTACAGCCTTCTAGGGAAACAAACTTGTGTGCAACACTCACAATTTCTCATGTCATCCTCCTCCCCAGTTTTTAACCTTTAATGTACACAAATCCTCACTTTCACTAAAACATCAATATGACTTTCTCAGTTTTTAATGACAGTTTGACATATTTTCTTCCTGTGTGTGTTTCTTCTTTTTTTCATCTTCATTTTCTCCTGTTTTTCTCTAAAAGCTGCCCTCACATGTTCATTTATGCAACTAAAGTGACCTTAACTGCACCTAATCCCTCCAGAGATTACTAGCAGACATTGAATGTCTCTTCCTAACATATGACAGTTTTTCTATTTTTGCTCCACATATTTCTCACCCTTCACTGGTCCCCGTGCGGGGGCTCTTTTCTCCTCCTCTGGTTTGGCATCTGTTTCCATGGAAACGGCTGCAGGGGCTTCGTTGACAGGAGTATCGTACACATAGGAGCCAGCTCCGCCTATATTCACCCCTGAAACACACACAAATGTTGCTTTTAAAAACCTGAAAATGACCAATACGCAGTAGAAATTTTTATTTTTAAGAAGAAACGGCACCTTTTGGTCCAAAGAGGGCGGCGTAGCAGGGCTTGTGACAATAAGGCTTCCCATCATGCTGCAAAATGTAAGAAGGAGGGACAGTAAGCAGATGCATCCATTCCCTCTAACTAAACTAAACCTCCAGTTTTTTCTTTTCTGAACCAGGGTGGAAACATTTAGTTAAACACATTTTTATTTTTAGTCTGTTTGGATTCGCGTAATATCAAATAACAAATAAGCTAAGACTTTTTTGCAGGAGTTTATATGACTTGTCTGCTCTCTGCTTTTTTCTCTGCTTACACCAATTTATAATGTATGACAAAAAAGGGAAATATCCTCGGTTCAACTTTCCATTTATAGCCCTTTTCAGACATGGACTAAAAATATTGCTGCTTTCATTTATCTGTTAAAAATGTGTTTTTCTTCTTGTTCCCTTAGTTGGATGTTATTCTCTCCTCTGTGCAGAATGATGTGTGTGCAGAGTCTCTTTTCACATTCATCTGCTGAAGGAATCTAAATCTGCGTTTAAGGAGTGTTTGTACGACCATGATTTGTGACATCACAACTAGTTTGAAGTCAATCGTGGTCCAGTATGCAATTTACACCAGTGTGATGTGGAAACGTGAAGCCTCCAGTGCACAAACACTGAGAATGGACCTCTTGTGATCAGTACTTAAACTTTTGAAATAAAAAATATTTAGCATATGGATATGCATGGATATAAATGCTCCAAACGCTCTTGTTGTGAACAGATCCTTAAACCCAGTCAGACAAATAACTTTTTGGCCTTTGACAACAGAAAATGTGACCTCAACAGGAAGTATTTGTGGTTTCCTTGTGGTGAAACTTGTACAGTTGATGTACGGGCTTTTTAGCCACTTCTCTCCCAACTTCCCTCATGGTTAGAAAGTCAGTACAGTCACTGTACAAGGTTGACCGCGAGGAAACCGCATGGATTTCCTGTTGAGGTCACATTCTCTTTTGTTAAAGGCCAAAAAAAGTTATTTATCTGCTTTGGTGTCCGGGTACGTTTACAGCACGAGTATATGGAAGGGCCTACAGCCTGTAACGGCAGGTAGTTTAACTTTTTACATTATTAATCACAAACGTTATTGTGACATTTGATCTAGTTCACCAGACAGACACTTCCCCTTCTGTTATGATCTAAAATGGGACTCCTGGGTCACTACATGTTCATACTGATGCAGAAATGTGGGGTTACACTTAACATAAATCCCTCTAGATTCATCTTAAAATGTAAATACATCATCTTCCTCTCACCTCGGCGTGGCCTCCAGGATTCAATGTCTTGTTGCAGCGCTCACATTTCAGACAGAACTTGTGCCAGTCTTTCCCTAAAGACGACACCTTCTCCGCTGTGGAGGAAGAAGAGACAGAGATCAGGAATTTATATCAAACTGTGTCGTAAAACTGCAGTGTTATTGTGCCTTTACGTCACAAGTGTACTCAATCGCAGGCGTCCAGATTTTAATGTGGTAGCCCAAAAGATGCATAAAATCTAAGTGGGATGAACAAAGTTGGCAGTCAACCAAACTTATGAACCCTCTGCATTTGATTTAAGATAAAAAATCTGACTTAATGGCGCTTTAAGAATTCAGGATCACTATTCTGTAAGTCTCAACCTTAGCAAAATGTTTTAAAAGAGGTTTGTACTGAAGCAGCTTTTCTAAATAAAGTTGTTGTTCAACCCACCCAAAAGTTTTAGGCACACAGACTGTTGTAGGACGGACAGAAGGACGGACAGAAGGTGAGCGAGGTTCACTGACTGTCATTTATCTGTTTGTCCTCCTCCCAGAATATCCCAGCAGACACACGGAGGCCCTGATACGACATGACACTACCTGTTTAGACTCACTGGCCAGCCTGTCACTGTGATATGTGACAGTAAGTCACCTTGGCACACAGAGAGCACTCTGCATCGATGGTGGAGGACGTGTATGTGTGCATTAGTTAGCTTATCACTTTGGAATTATAAGAATCTACTGAGCAAATCACATTAAACAAGTGTTATGTTAATATTTGAGTCTGCATTTCTAGAGCACCATCAATCTTAGCTTTTTGTCCCTTTTGTGCTTTGTGTGTTTTTTGTCCTTTTCTATTTTATATACAGTATATGTATATATTAATTTGTTATATTAATGAAATGCTAGCTGTACACTCTTGTGGAAAATAATAAAAATCCTTAATCGCATAAAGAAAGACTGAATGGATACTGGCAGCTTTGGAGCTCAAAATACCAAAAAAGATAAAATCTCTGAGGAGTTTGGTGCCTTTCCCTTGTAGGGAGACATACAGTATTTCTTTTGAGATACTTTTTTTTTCTTTTTTCATTAGATCTGCTGCAGAGTTTCGAGTAGGAAAGAGAACAGCGTGTCTGGCTGAAGCTGCAGGGCGTGGTTTGCTGCTGCTCTCCAGAGTAATGAAGGGAAAGAACAAAAAGAAAATCGATCCATGTGCAATTAATCAATTATTAACCAGGCCATGTGGTGTGGCTGCAAAATGAAAAGAAGCTGAAAACTGATATACCATCACTAAACTCACTTTTTAAAGGATAATACCCTCCTTTTCTCTCATGCAAACTGCAAAATGAGCATTCAACAATACTGCTTAAAGACGGGAAAAGAAGCCGGCCTTTAGACGAGCAAACCAACCCACATAAGCTCAATTCACCTACATTTAAAGATGGACATGAATCTGAAAAATATAAATGTAAAGATGTTGATTTGTCATAAGCTGTCAGTTTAGACAGTTTAGGCTGATGACCACAAGCAAAAAGTATGTTAATGGTTCACTGTAATCTTATCCAAAGATAGTAAACCCATTACAGCCTGAGATGGGACACATAGCTGTTACCAGTCTGAGTCTGGCGCTCACCAGCTGAGACATTTTTGGACATTTTGCAGAGAAACTTTCATCTCACATCCAAACAGTTAATCTTGTTGGAAAGGATAAACACGGGGGCACGCTGAGTCAGCGCAGACCAGACTCAAGATAATTACAGTAGGAGGGTTATTAGATTGGAACATATTAGATGGTGGAACATGACTGTAATATTCAGACTTTTACAGTGTGTCTGTGGTACTGTGGAGTGAGTTTATGTTTAGTAGTATTACTGTAATATTCCTACTGTCACATGGTGTCTCTGTCATGTGGTTGATGTAAAAGCCACAATTGACTATAAACATCAGAGTTGAGTTAATTATTATAATTCTGTCGTTAGTGGAATAATGTATTTGATGTCTGAATATTTGGTTATTGTTTAAAAATAGGTGTTTATTGAGACTTAGTTAATGTGCATGTGTAGTTAGTTAAGAGAGCCCACAGTGCCAGCAGAATGAAAACATGACAATGAGTGAAATAAAAAATGTTTTTGACTGTAAAAGCAAGCAGCAGCTAACACAGCTTGAGGCTGGAGTCAGTGCAGAAGTACCTTAAAGTGCCATCAATGACAAAAATCCCTGGTTTCAACGGACTCCCATTCAAAGTGTCAACATCTCTCTAGAAATACTGAATGTTTCTCAACGAGTCATTATGGTGTCAGTCTGTAAATTCAGACCCTCTAATAAGTGTGCTGGTGGTCATTTTGGAAATTATTGCTCCGTTAATAAGATTTGAAGACTTATAGCAGCTTTGATGTCTGCTGTGTGGGCGTTGATTGACAGCTGTGATTGACAGTTGGCTGCTCTCCCTGGTTCCAAGATTTTCATAAACAGTTTTTCTGTCCAAATACTGTATATATATATATATATATATATATATATATATATATATATATATATATAAACACACCAAGCGGGTAGCTATGGGTCTGAAAAGTGAAGCCAATGCAGAAGTGACTTAAACCTGCATTCTCTCTAATGACCAGCAGGGGGCGACTCCACTGGCTCCAAAAAGAAGTCTGATTGTATAGAAGTCTGTGAGAAAATGATCCTACTTCTCACTTGATTTATTACTTCAGTAAACAGTTTCACTAATGAGCTTATGGTCTCAATCACTAGGTTCAAGTATTCTTGTTAATTATGGTCCCATTTAGAGTAAGATAGACGATAAAGCAGCGTATGACTTAGGGTGTGGCTACCTTGAGTTTGAGAAGTCCCTACCATGGTGGTGTGTGAGGTGCTGTAGTTGGTGCCTGGGGAACTTCTCCCCAGCTACACACTCTCGTCCACATATGGTCACTTCTCATCACTTCTGGCTCCAAAAGAATAAGATGGTGTCAGTCAAAATGCCACAACGGGAGTCCACAAACCAGTGGGTGACGTCACGCTGGCTACATCCATTATTTTTATACAGTCTATGATTTTGACCCAGTGAAAAGGTAGAAATGATTTGGACTCAATGGGATGAACATTAGTTTCACTTTTCTCATTGTGATTTTGAATATTTCAGTAAATAACACTGGAGTGATGTTATGTTACAACATTTATTTTTCATGTAAAATCCTATTAAAGAGAAGATGTGGTGTATAGGAATAGTCATAAAATTATATCTTTTGTTAGGCTATAATCATATCTAGAGCTGCAATGATTAGTCGATTAGTTGCCAACTATTAAATTAATCGCCAGCTATTTTGGTAATCAATTAATTGTTTGGAGTCATTTTTTAAGAAAAAAAGTCCAAATTCTCTGATTCCAGCTTCTCAAATGTGAATATTTTCTGGTGTCTTTAGTCCTCTCTGACAGTAAACTGAATATCTTTGGGTTGTGGACAAAATAAATTTGAAGAGGTCATCCTGGGCAAACACTGATTGACATGTTTCACCATTTTATAGACAAAACAACTAATCAGTTAATCAAGAAAATCGACAATTAATCGATAATGACGTTAGTTGAAGCCCTGATTATATCACTAGAATATTGAATGTTTATCAGAAGTCTGTGAGACATGTAAAATAAATCTACATTAATGAAACTAGAAACCTTTTATTCTTTATCAGTGGTTACACGTCATCTCAGATCCTCCATAAGCTCTGTAGACTGAATAACGTCATGGGAATTCAATAAAGGTGATGGATTAAAGAAGAACAGCAGGCTATTATTTCATGAAACCCTCACATAACGTTAATATTCCCTCCTCCTCCTCCTCCTTCCTCTGCAGCGGTTACACAAAAAAACATGCGCTTACCGAAATACACCGTCTTGTCACATTTTGGACATTTTGACGCCATGATCCGTTTATCCCGAACTGAAACAGAGAGAAGAGGTCCAGTCCAGTCCTGCACCGGCGGTCTGTCTGTCTGTCTGTCTGTCTGCGGCTCCAGACACACCTCAGAGGATGAGGATGGTGAGGAGGATGATGGGAGGCTCACATCCTCCCTTTGCTTCTTCTCCCTCATTTGCATAACCCCGCCTCCATGGTGACATCATGCATCAGTAGATCTGAAGTGGTACAAAATGTCTGTGGATATTGATATGAGACATTTTATATTATTTTGGAAACACGTTGTGTGGAATACTGGATGATAAACTGAATTATCAGCAATAAATTACAAATCTGTTGGCTAAATTTCATATTCATAAGCAAATTTCCAGGTAAAAAGCAGAACATCTTGGTTTTCAAACAGGACATTGATTCAATTCCTTTTTCCTCTAAAGGCTGTAAAAACTTTGAATACTTGTTTTTTGTTTAAAATCTTTATATGAACTTTAATTCCTTCTAGCTCAGTTTGTTTTTTAAACTTTTCTTCTGCAAACCATAAGATGAATATTTTAATATTTTGTATGTGATCATTTTGTTGAGGAAGAAATTGTAACTGTTTAATATAATAATAATAATAATAATAATAATAATAATAATAATAATAATAATAATAATAATAATAATAATCAATTGATCCGCTGTTAATATCAAAATTATTGGTCACAACAGCTTTAAGTAAAGTTTTGAATGCAGGACTTCACTCCTGTGTAGTTAAAGTTTGATTATACTAACTTTATAATAATCTACTGCATATTCATATTTCACACAAAATGCTTATTTTTAGTCACCCGTGATGTTTAATTTCTTAATTTCTTTTTATATGGGATAATTCCACTATTTAAACGTGTCTTCTTGTTTTGTCCTGTAAGTGGCACGACATGACAATCTGCCCATCCATCTTTGGTCAACAGGTGGATATCTGTGCCACACTATCATGGAAGCTGGTATAAATACCTGTTGTCCTCACAGAATAATGGCCGAATGCTTTGGTGCCACTCCAACTTTTCATCTATGTCCAAATTCCCTCCCCCCAGAAGTCTAAATCTTGGGAGAATATTTCCATGAAATCCTCAAAGCACATATTTTTTAACAATACAAACAAAATGTCCATTATTTAAGGTTAGAAAGGGACTTCCTGTCGGCCTTCCACTCCACAAATGAATGCCATTCATCATCATACAGGCTCCCTGGAATACAGACAACCCACATCAGTGACGATGTGTCTGTACGTTTGCATTTGTGCTCTAAATTTAAATGTGACAAGTGCAATCCCCTCTACAGATACAGTATGTGTCATTGCAGGTCCCTCTATTTTGGAAATGTGATTCAACCTAAATCCTAGCAATGTCAGCTCTCCTGCATTTATCAGTGTCACTTCAGCTGTGTTTGTTTCCTCTGTGTGGTTGTTAGGTTACGCTGCCTGACAGCACAGCTCTTCACAGGGAATGTTAAGTGATGTTCTGCAGCTCCCAAGAGCATTACTCCGTACATTCTTGGCACTGAGATACTGGAGGAGCTGACATTAGATGGCTTTTTGAGTGGAATTAAGAATAAAAAAGTACATCAAAATGTAAATATATATTTTTTCTTTTTTGAGACAAAAAATGGAACAGAATCTGCAAATAAATGTGACACATGGTCACATTTCCCCCTCTCCTTTTCTAAATATTTCACTTCACTAGCAAAACTTCACTTCTGTAGCAAAACGTATTTTTGCAGCTGCCACAAAAATGAAGCCCCATTAAAAATATATATATATACAGATGTCTTAAGGTGTCAGTATGCTTCAAATTAAGTGCTTGTAAGTTCATCTAGCAGCGTCTGAAGTCCCCTTTTCCACAAAAAAAGTTGGGCTGGCTGCATCCAACAATTTTTGAAACGCAGCCTGTGGAGTTCTTGACCACTAGTGGCGCTATGGAGCAATGTTTTTATAAGTGTGTGCACATTTTGTTTGCATTGTGCACACACACGAGAATGCACATGCGCGCTCACATGCTCACAGGTGATGAGATACACATTCCTGCCTGTGCTTTCATGTTATTCTTATCAACAGTTGGTGGCTGTAATGGGCATCGCAGCAAAGTGCCAACAAAGGCAGCGAAGAAGAAGCAAGCTAGCAAACATGATTGTAAACAATGCATGGCTTAAAATATTCAAAATAAACACACGATGCATGTAAACATATCTCTGTTTACATGGCCCCTTTAAAGGTTTTATATGTAAGAATCAGAAAGTCCTTCTCATTAGTGACACCGGTGGCTGTTAAGTGAACTGCAGGGAACTGATGGTGGTGGTGATATAGGCAGCCGGGAGAGTCGGGAAGGTCTCATTTTTTAAGTTGCCTTACAACCTGTTTACTCATTGGCAATAAAAAAAAAGATTAATAAATGTAAATTGCTTCACAATTCTTACGTATAACACCTTTAACTTTCCAAAACAGACAAATCTTTGAAAAAATATTACCCTAAAGTGTGCGCTGCTATCCCAAGTAGTATAATTCACTATAACCCACTCTGTGACAGGCTTCTCACACCGCCTTCAACTGTGTCCTCTTGGCTAGAAGACACATTGTATGAACTAGTTTGTTCAATACAAACTGAATGATGATTCCTACCTTCAACACTACCTAATAATGTGCTTGGCGCTCATGTGCTCATCTTGGTTTCATTCCAACAACCTAAAAAAATCAGGTTGACTGGAGACTTAATGTTGCCCAGAAATGTGAACACATTCAAAGCTTCACTACAAAGTTTCACTACAACAGACCGAACTGTATGTTGATATCACGCTCTTCTTATTCTCAGTCGTGTAGAAGACCCTGACATGTGTGTAGGATGGAAACACTGAATAATGGATGTTCAAGCAGAAATTTGTGCCAGAGGAACTTATATTTCTAATAAGTCTCCCAGTCTGACAAGTACATGCTGTATTTTTTCAATGTGATAAACACACGTAAACATGTTCAGCATAGATGGAAACAGTGGCAATTTTTTCCACAGTTAGTGCACTTGGTCGAGAGCCATCTGGGCCCTGGGAATGCATTAAACTTTAAATAAACACCTCCAGATTGTGTCTGTCTATAATTTTGGCACAGACATCAGTGATGACTGGATGTTAGGGTGTAGGGAGGGTCTACTCCCAAGCAGCTTCTGTCTCATATCTGCCTAAAAGCTTTTTTGTCTTTTACATTTGACTGTCTGATAATTCTGCTGTTCAACTGATTAAAGGGAGTATTTTGTCCAACTTTAGCTTTTCTTAAACCATACGTCTGGCAATATTCTATATTTTCTTTTATCAAAATCAACAAATCACATGAATGTTCAAAAGAACAACTGATCCTACTAACATGTGGTCTGTGTACCCAAAGCCTGAAATATTTTATTCCTCTGGGCCGTAGAGCCGCATTGTTGTCCAAAAACTATTAAAAACACATCAATGAGCCATGAGACATGTTCCTTCATTACCATGAACTCACACAACTGGCAATTCTCAGGTCAGAAGCCTGACAGGGAGGTCTATATCAAACTTGTTACTGCAGGTGAGGCAATGCAATACTATGTTTGCAGCTCATTTAGTTTGTAGGATATTTGTTGTAATTAAGTTGTGCTAAGTTGTAATTTTATTACACAGAATATAACAATATTCTTCATTCATGTGGTTCACTTTCAGGTCACCGGGATTTATTCTAGGGGCACCGTTCTCCGAGGTAATCGACATGTGGTTGCTGGGCTGTGTTATGGTTACTTCTGAACATGACTTGGTAAGTAATTTACTGTCACTGGTCTCTGCTTTCGTTCTATTGTGTCTCTAACAGAATTGCTCCACCCATGTATTCTCACCTGAGGGGCTTTTCTCTTTTATACAACCTTGGTTTTATTTCAGTGGTTTTGGCCAGCATTCCTATTAGTTGTTTAGCATCCTCACAATGGTTACCAGTGCATTTTAAAACGGCTTTTAAGCTTTTAGCACAATGTGCTGTGTATATAACCCTTTATATCCCTCTTCAAAGATCCAGAAAGACGACCCAGCCTTGGTAATATATTCATATTTATTCTCTTTTAATTAACCTTTTCTTTAAATTTTCCTTTTAAAATATAAAACTCTTTTTTGCTCCTTTGTTTTATGTCTGGTTTATTGTAAGTCTTATCTACTGTCTCTGACAAGCTGGGAAAAGTTATAATTATAAATATTATTGTTGGTATTTTAATTATTATGAGTATAATAGAGTCTTGCCACAGAAAATGCCGTGTGTAATACCTTTATATACTTCTTTAACTCCCGATAAGGTACATGATCGACCTCTTCAGCCAACCAGATCATAACTATCTGGATGCTGTGATAAAATCAGAACTGTTCTTTGAAAAACAGTAGAGCAGTCGGTGGAGTTTGACGATACCCCCTCTTGACTTTGTCAAAAGATATTTCCATACCATCCTCACCGTTCTCTTCACTCAATGAAGCGTAGTCCCAAAATGTTCCTGCACTTAGCTAATAATTTACAACCATCAACAATTTAAAGAGGGTAACTAAAATACACATTTACCTCTCTTTTAGATAGGCGAAGACACTGGGAACCCCAAATACCAGAGGACCTACCAACTCCGCTCTGTGGACGGTCAGTGTTTAGTAGCTTCTGAATAGCCAGTATCAGTGATTTTCTGCCCCATCTCCCCCGGTGATATTACTCCTGTCTGAATGTGTATTTATTCTGTATTTATTCTAATGTTTTTTGATGAAATGTAGCTAAATTAAATAATTTAACAGCAAGTTTAGCTAGCCATGCAAAACTGCAGGTCTATCAATTATCAGTATTAATTCAAATTCAAATTGATTTGTATAGCACCATCTCATACAAAAACAGTTCAAAGTGCTTTACATAAAAAAAAGAAACAGCAAAATGTGCAAATAACAGAAACATCAAACATACATACAGATAAAATCACATAAACATACACGCATGCAAACAAACATACTGTACAAATATGGTGTGATCATTTAAGAAAATGCTTGACTGAAAAGGAATGTCTTTGCTTTTAAGAGAACACAGTGTCTTATTTTAGGTCACTATCGTAAACAGAGTTAATCCAATGACATAAACAATCCTCAGGCGTCAGTCACATGTAGACTATCCGCACATAGTTAAGCCTTATTCGATGTATGATCACAGCTGCATATTGAGCTAATGATCTTCAATTAACAGCTTGTATTAAATCTTCAGGTCAACATACACATCGCCCCCAGAGTATGTGGAAGAGTGGCCGAGGGGGTCCAAGAAGAGCAGCTGTCAAGATCTGTGGAAGTCGGCCAGGGAACTGGTAGGCCTACACAGGGTTAGCTAGGTACATGTTTTTGACAACAATAAAAGTACACACATGTTTCACAGACTGAACAGATAGAAGAAGCTACTTCACATCCACGAAACACATTATTAAGTTTAACCAACCAAACCAACAATCCGTTATCCATCTCTCAGTATTTTACAACTTCCCCAAGTTCTCTGTGGTTCTCTGTGGTTCTCTGCGGTTCTCTGCGGTTCTCTGCGGTTCTCTGTGGTTCTCTGTGGTTCTCTGTGGTTCTCTGCGGTTCTCTGCGGTTCTCTGTGGTTCTCTGTGGTTCTCTGTGGTTCTCTGCGGTTCTCTGTGGTTCTCTGTGGTTCTCTGCGGTTCTCTGTGGTTCTCTGTGGTTCTCTGCGGTTCTCTGTGGTTCTCTGTGGTTCTCTGTGGTTTTACAGCAGATATTTTTTACATCTTAGCAGGAAAACTGGTAATAAATATCAGTTTAGCTTTACCAGTTTATGGTCGGTCATTGTGCGTGCTGGCACTCTGCACACGGCTTATTGATGAACTTAAATGGAATTTATTAATGATACTTTTACACCTGTGTTTAAGTCAAGATGGCTGCGGTGAATATAGTCGGTTCTTTGTTAGAGTTAGCGTTAGCATTCCTTTGTGAAAACTACTGCCTCATTTAGTTGTGTGGAATAACGAGCTGACATAGCCAGATGTTGGTTTATTAAAATGGATATTTCAAATAACAGCTTGGTAAAGGTCAGATTGCACACATATTAATGTATATTTTGCCAAGTTTGTTCATTTAGTAACACTGTGGTAATAATAGTAGCATCTGTTTGTCTTACAAGTGGTGACAACATGTGATTTGTTTTGAAAAATGATTGTGTGTTATTATTTTCCATTAATAAGATAAAGTAGGCTTTTTTAAAAACCTTTATTTATTCAGGGGAGTTTCTCTGAGAACAATGCTCTCTTTTTCAGGAAGGCCCTGATCACATTCACACAGTTACACACATTCGTACCTGGAAGCTGCCCAGTATAACCACAGTCTGATCTGCCGTCCACTGAGCAGCTGCACTGTAGGAGTTGGGGGATCTACCCACCAATTCAGGAACATCTCAAGAGATCTGACGACACAGCAGGATGTTTTTGAGAACACTGACAGTTAATTCTTGACCTTAGTTGGACATTATAATCTTAATTGAAACCAAGTGACCGAAGTTCCATACTTTGGTCATGTGATCCTAATTTAGCCAACTTCATTCACTGATGAAGGCCTTGAGATGTTGTTAAAGGCAAAAAGAGGGTAATGGTAACGGTTGAAAGCTCCGGAAAAAGCTAGAAGGTGGAGACTGATTTAATAATATTATACCAAACTAAATCATTGATTGCATACTGTTACAGGTATTTATCCTCTATAGTCTTAGATGTTTTTTAGATGTCGCATAATAAGTAGATTTGTTATCAAGGTGGCACGAGTGACTTTATGTTAAATACACCCGAATCTGGAACATCTAACCGGTCTGCAGTTTTCTGTCAAAACAACATCATGAAGACAAAAGAACTTTCCAAGCAAATACAGTATGTTACAAGTTAATTGAAAAATACCAACCATAGGAAAGGATAAAACACAGTGCTGCATATTGCTCAAAGTCATGGAAGGATTACTGAATCGGGCACACGCCAGTTCTTGTTTGAAAGTCACAGAGTTCATCTAAAAGTAGGAATTATCTGGCCATTATTGTTCCTGATCCTTTTAATCTTTTATTATTACGTGTCTGCCAACCAAATCCAATCAGTTTTTACCTTCGTATTACAGTACAGCTGCACAGCATAGTGAGGCAGTAACCTCTTATTAAATACAGTCAAATTAGTAAAGAAATTTAAATCAGCTTGTCGGCAGAATAGCTTTACTTTACACAGAGTCAGACCGCCTCTCTTCATGTCCAGTATGAACTATATACTGAAGCAGCACCTGAGAAAACTGATTCACCTGCAGAATGTCACTAAAAGACTTTCAGTCCAGGTGTCTTGCTCCTGTTTGGGAGATGGGGGGGAGGGAGGGGGGGGGGTAACCAGAGGCTTGTGGACAGTCTTACAGAGCTGCATGAAACACAGACAGCAGCAGTCTCTTATATCTACTTCTCACCAGAGTGTGGCGCCAGAGATCCTTCACAACATGTGCAACTCACTTCTAAACACTGCTGCTACATTTTATAACCAAAGAATGTGGACAAGTGAACATTAAAGTCATATGTAATCATTGAAAACCTAATTCCAAAGCAATGCTGCTGTATACCTGCATCAGTGTTTACAGCACACTGAGCTCATCCTGTCAGTGGCACATTAAAAACTGTTTACTTGGCATTCTGCATGATATACTTTCCAAGAAACCACCATCAGTGGTGGATAGAGCAGAGTATTTCTGTCCTCGGGTGAAAACATCTTAGGTTTGGGAGATTTTCATGTTTTCAGACCAGATAAAGGGAATAAAGGAGCGAAAAATAGACGGACAGAAGGACGTATATATATACTGTACATGTACATATTGTGTAAAGGAGGTACAAAGGAAAAATAACATATTAGTGATATTTTTTGTTATTATCCTATATTTAATGTAAGTATTGTCAAATAACTGTAGTGGGTACAACATTTATACCTAAGTAAAGTACTTAAATACATGCAATCAGTCACTTTCTACCTCTGCCAGTGCTTCCCCTTATGCATCTGAAAGATACTCAGAATGACATAAAAACTTGCATTTACCTTTTATTATTATCTAATATTTAGATTTAAAGCATTTTGGAAACATCAAATAGATCTTGAGCAACAGGTTTAGTGTTTAGTGTTTTAGTGGATTTTTTATTGCCACAGTATTTTCTAGTTTGTATTGTTACAGTATGTCCATTAGAAATGATGTTGTACTTGTAGTTTCTCCTGCAGTTTTTCATAATTTGATTTTCCACTTTACAAGAACAATATACAGGGATGTGACAGACGTGTAAACTCATGTTAAGTATATTTTACCTGTGAAAAACTGAAATACTTTGTATGACAAAATCATTTTAACATCATGTCAGAGCAACATTTCCTGCTAAATGTATTTGCTGCTGCCGTTCAGTAGTATATAAATGTAATGGCGAGCACACAGTGCTGTGTCCAAGTGATGTATACCATGAAGATAGAGATTAAAAAAGAAAAAGGAACAAACACTGTTTGCCTGTACATGAGGGTTTTGTTCTCAGTTTCACTTGTAGCTTGTCTAATAGAAGTCACTCTTTGCCTCCTTTAATCACTGCACCAACAAGCTATATAAACTTCCTTCTGTGCAAATCCTGAAGCAGATATGACATTAACAAACATACGTTTACTTTGTGTGAGAAAGCAGAACCTACACACACATAATCTTTCTCACACAGACACACAAACGTTTAGACAGTAATTAGTGTGTGTGTTGAGCATGAAGAAATTGCAGTTGGAGGGGGGTTGTTAATGCAGTTAAGGACAAAGGGCTGTCAAACAAACTGATTCTGCTTCACTAGCGCTCCCCTACATGACACATTCCAGACACAAGAAGGCCTGTCTCTAACACAAGGCTAACGGGGGATTATGATGAGGAAATTAATTGAAACATAAATGTGGATGAGCTCCTGACTGAGAATGAAGAGAGCAAGAGCATCTGTGTCCAATGTCATCCATCACCAAGCTTAGAGGAAACTTTGGTGTTGATTGGTTACCAGTAGGATTGTATTTCTTTGCTTATTTCAGATTAAATTTAGAGTTTTTTTGGCATTACTTATAGACTTTCATTGGCTGAGATATGGCAAGCACCAGACTTTACCTCACCAAACCCAACTGACACCCATGAATGAGAGTAATTACATCATTAGGCATACAAATGGGCTAATTTAGCTCTTTTTTTTCTTTTCTGAGGGTCCGTAAGACCGTGACCCAATTTAAATGTCCAATCACAGCTCAGAGAAAATCTCCTGAGCCAATGGGGTGCTGGGTGACACCCACCTGCATGCATAATAATAAGAGGCAGAATAATAACACAAGGTGGGACACTTGCAAAAGCTGCAGCTTGCTCAGAGTGCTTTGGAGATTACTTTGCCTCTCTGAAAAAACCTTCACCATGGTCGACGCCTTCTGTGCCACTTGGAAACTGGTTGACAGTGAGAATTTTGATGAGTACATGAAAGCTCTCGGTGAGTTTTCCTTTCCGTTTTACATTTTCTGTATAGTTTTAGTTTGTTCTGTTTTGTCTAATTTCCCTGATAAATGCAATAAATCCTGGCTGAAAAGTTGCTGTGCATCATGTCAGCTGCAACGACTACTACAGACTTATTTTCTGTGTCAAGAACTAATGAAGTTGTGGTAAAACAGGTCATTAACAGCCATATTTCAATCCTGTCTCTGGTTAGGTGTGGGCTTTGCCACCCGGCAAGTTGGTAATGTGACCAAGCCGACGGTGATCGTCACCCAAGAAGGCGACAAGGTGGTGATCCGCACCCAGAGCACCTTCAAAAACACAGAGATCTCCTTCAAATTGGGAGAGGAGTTTGACGAAAACACCGCTGATGACAGAAACTGCAAAGTAAGTTAGATTAGTAAGTTAGTTAAATAGGAGACATACATTTTTATATGTTAATGAATGGTTAGATGCAAATTCAAGCATATTTGATGCTGAAAAAACAAAACCATTAACCCCAATCAGTGAATGAATTGCACTTAAATTCAAATAATTTTAATTATAAAAAGCATAAAACATATTTACTCCCAGATTTAATTCTCACCACTATTATTTCCACATTACTGAGTTACAAAGGATTTTTCCAAATGCATTTCTGAACAAAGTTGTAGTTGGTGGGTTCTTTTGTTTCAATTTGTGGGTCAGTGACAAGAATCTTGAGAGTCCCGGAAATAAACTGGCATTTGGCAGCATCTTAATGCATCAGCTTTCCGCCTCACTTGTTAAATACCTTTTCCTCTTCTCGTTCTCAGTCCACGGTGACTATGGAGGGAGACAAGTTGGTCCACGTCCAGAAGTGGGACGGCAAAGAGACCAAGTTCGTCAGAGAAATCAAGGATGGCAAGATGGTCATGGTAAGATTGTTACAAATAGACCCAGATCACACACACACACACACACACACACACACTTGTGTCCCGTTTGACTTAGAGTACATTTACCAAGACAATAGAAGAAGAAGCTTAAGCTGTGTTTTAGGTTTAACTGTGTGGCAGCATGATTATAAATGACATTTGTGTTGTCCTAATGAAGATACAGAGGGTAAATCTTCATCTGGGATGTTTTTTGTCAACAAAGTACATCACTGGAGTAGAGCACCAGGAAATATATTTCTTTAAAACACATGGTTATAAATGCTTTTAGATGTAGAAAGAAAAATTAGCAGACAGTAATCAGTAATACCAATTTGCAGCAGATTGGCAGTTTCTCATCACTGTAGTGGAATCAGTGAGTATCAGTGTGTACAAATGTTGTTTAAAACTTCTTTTTCATACCAGCTTTTCCATTCTGTTATATCACGCTCTCTCCTCTATGTGCTCTATAATAAGAAAGATAGATCTTACAGCAGTTTTGTGCTGAATCCAGAAAATTAAATTTTAGTGCAAGATAAATGTGATTTTCTTTGATGTTGATGTGTGCAGTTGGTTAGAAAACTGTGTGGAACACAAATAATCTCAAGACCAGATGTAGGAAACAAATAAGTGATTTTAGACAGTTTTATTGTTTTTGTTGTGATGAGCGTTTTGTGTCTTTTCGACTTATCTTTTTCTTATAGAAAATTAAAGTAAATTACCAACCAAGCAGATGCCAAATGCTGCCTCACTAGTTGTGGCTGTTGAAATTTCTCTTCTCAACCACCTGTTAAAAAAGGATATTATGTTGGTGAAATAGGAGGTTTTAGAAACATTCAGTTTCCTGCCATGACAACTGTCATCTCTCCCCTGCAGAACTTGACCTTTGAAGACATCCATGCGGTGCGTACCTACGAGAAGGCATGAGCGCTCTGACCAACAGCGTCCCAAACCAGCCAAGAAGTGTTGATTTTATAATTATTATTGACTGTATGCTTCTCTTTGCACTTCATCCTCCTCCACATGTACACGGCCCGCAGGCTGCATGTGTTTTGTAAGATTTTTTTTTATATGAATACATTTCTGTCATGATGGATGGATCGTCTTTGCAACCCTGTGTGAAACATGAAATAAAACACAGTGTAGAGAGTGAATGTTTGTCTCTTTTCTGATCTGTTTCTCAGGTTAATGATGGTGCCGTTATTCTATATGCTGCATGACAGAACAGATGTTATTGGTGTAACCCTCAGACATTAAATCCCTATCTAGTCCAAACCCTGACCTCTGACCTTTCTGCAGGGGAGGGGAACAGAAAAGATTTTTTTTCTACAAGAGGCGATAAAGCATCACTGTATCATGACTCAAGTAGTAGCATGCTTGAGAGGATTTCTAAGAATCAGGGGAGTAAAAAAAAAAAAAACATCTAATCTTCCAAACCTGGTGACATAACGAGACGATTTTCTTAAACAAAGTGGAGCAATTGCACCAATATGTCAAATTATCCCCTTAGAGTGAGCAATTTGTCTTTGGTTGCTAGATGTTAAAGTAGCTATAATCGATATTTTTATTATTTATTATTAATTATTATTATTAACAATGTAGTGTGTAATGTGTTGGTCATGGCTCGTAGTGATGAACCTACAGAGAATTATCAGTGACTCTGCAGCTCCCCTCGGCTTTACGGAGCTTTATGATGAGTTTCAGCTCATTGTTTATCTGTCCGGCTGCATCTTTAGCGCTCTCATAGCGTCGTCTTCAGAGAAAAAGCTGTAAAAAGCCACTGTACACTACCTGCTCAGCACCAAACAGCAAACAGACGTTAGCTGTAGACTAGCTGGTGCGTTTAGCAGCTAAAGAGCCAGATATTTCCCTCAGGAGTTGGTAGAGAATATCGGACTTATGTAATTTCAACATATAAACTTATAAGGTGAATATGTTAATGTTGTTTACACAACTTGTTTCCGCTGCCCCCAAGTGGCCAAAAAATGTATTAATGCATTAAGACCTCAAATGACTTTTCAGTAACCTCTAGTGGTATCCATGCAGATATTTTTGGTTTTTAACTGCCCAGGTTAAGATATTCAACACCCATTTTTCTTGTCAAAAACAATGTCCTTGTTACTCTGGGTAAGCCACAGACCTCGCTGTCAGTTACTCTCTACCAAAGAAATTCCCTAAAGAAAACTGAGCTCTTCATTTTATTCAGTGTAATGGGAACAATAATTCAGGAAAGATGTCTTTCTTTTGAACTTAAATGCAGTTAATTTTTCCAAGCAGTAAACACCACAGACAATATTAGAAGAATCTCAGACATGGATATCTCAAAATCTTGGTTAATAAAACCAAAACTGTCTGCATGTTTAGATACCACTGCAGGTAAGTGAGAAGATTTGGGTGAACTGTATTCACAAAACATCCTAATGCTAAAAGTAGCTCCTAACTGGCTGAGTTAGGAGAAACTAAAAAAAGATAAGGAGAGTATCAAGACTCCTTTTGTCTAAGAGTAATTCACAAAGCATTTTAGCGCTAAAAGTAGCTCCTAAATCTGAGAGAAGTTAGAGGTTTGTCTAGAGGACTTAAATGTCAGTAAAAAAAACTTCAGTAAAAGCTCATAATCAGTCAAATATTGCAGGTAATGAGCCTCATTGCATCACTGATTTGGAGAAATACAACATTAATGTTGATTAATAAGATCCAGTCAGCTCACCAACAAATTGGAACAATCCAATAACACTGGGATGACAGTTTGCACAACTCTCCACTACTTGGACACTGGAAAAGTGCAGTTTTCAGTGCTGATGAACCAAAAATGCACACTTCACACCCCAGTTTGTTGGAGATTACATAAGTAAATGTGTTGATTAAGTGTAGATTAAATGATGACCAATTGCAATAAATGTATTAATAAAGATGAATTCATGGTCATCGTTGGGTTACCAGTAAAATTGGCACTATATTTAAAATGAACCTTTTAAAATTTTGTTTGGTCAACTGAAAAAATTATTAACGTTGCAATGATTAGCCAATTAATCGATTAGTTGCCAACTATTAAATTAATTGCCAACTATTTTGATAATCGATTAATCATTTGGAGTCATTTTTTAAAGAAAAAATGTCAAAATTCTCTGGCTCCAGCTTCTCAACTCCAAATATTTTCTGGCATCTTTAGTCTTCTATGACAGTAAACTGAATATCTTTAGTTTGTGGACTGTTTGGGAAAGCAATCGACATGTTTCACTATTATCTGACATTTTATAGGCTAAATAACTAATTGATTAATTAAGAAAAATAATTAAGAGATTAATCAATAATGAAAAAAAGAGATAGCCCTAAAAATATATATCAACATGCAGGTGGTAATCTACTTGACATGTCAATATTACTTTGTTTCATGTATAAGATCTGTGAAACAGTTTGTTAAACATATATTTCTATTATTTCTAGTAGTTTATCTTATTTTATAAAAATTATCATGTTTTGTATGAAAGCTTAATTTACTTAATGTAGAATAAAGAGAACAATGTTTCTTCTGGGTAGTTGTAGAAGTATAAAGTGGCATGAAATGGAAATATGCAAGTACAAGTACCTCAGTGTTGTACATATGTACATTTTTTGAGTAAATGTGCTTCTAAGAAACAAACCCTGCAGACTTTCCTGCTGAAGGTTCCGCCCCCCTCGCGCGCTCCAAAACACTGCGAGTCACATGACCGGTTGATCATTTTACTTCCTGTTTATTTCACAGGAGAATGACCAGCTGTGGTCAGCTTCATAAATGTTCGTTGGGTGTGTGATATAGTGAATTGTCTGTCTGAACACACACCATGGTACAGCTGCGGTGTTTTGTGCTGCTGCTGTGCAGCGCAGCTCCACTGTTGGCGGCTCCCACCGGAGGCTCCTACCTGCCGGATACAGGTGAGTCAAACCGCCGGGATTTCCCACTGTGTAAAGACAATTCTGTTGAATATTAAGCGGTTCACATCGGCCTTCTGTCACTGTTTTCAGAAGTACCAGGTTAACATGTATAGTGTGAGTTAATACTGTTGGTTTATCTGCTGGCTTTCACTGAACAGTGACAGTCAACTCTAAAAAACATATTTACTAAAAATGTATCGTTGATTGGTTCATGTCATGCACGCCGAATTTACCCAAAGACATGGTGAATTTGTATAAAGTTGTCAATCTTGCTTTAAAAGTTACTTTTTGTTTGCTGGTTATCTAAAACTTCAGAATTGACGGATTTTTGAATGGAGTTCGGCCAGAAACGTCCTGAGAATCACACTTTCCTATGTACATGCAATGGGGCTAATGCTGGTGATGATTTATTTTATTTTCTTTAATTAGTTTAATAAAAAAAACAAAAGTAACAATAAATTAAAAAATGCGTGAAATACACATAATTTCTCTAAATGTGCAGATTGCACAGATACATTTATTGGTAGTCGTGTGCATCTGATTAAAAACACACAATAGATCTTCTTTAACCTCTTAGTGATTTAGTTTTCAATCTTCTCCATAAACATTTCATCCTTTCTTCTCATTCAGGCAGGTTCTGGCACATCACCGACCTCCACCTGGACCCCACCTACCACCTGGCCCAAGATCCCACCAAGGTATGCTTCTCCTCCAAAGGAGCCCCCGCCACCCACGCTGGCCTGTATGGGGACTTCCTGTGTGACTCCCCCTACAGCCTCATCCAGTCAGCCTTCACACACATGGCAGAGCTCACGCAGTCACAGGACTTCATCATATGGACCGGGTCGGTACAGTGATGGAGGAAGATGTTATGTTTTTCTTGTTCTTTGGCTTCATGCTGCCAAAATTGGGGCCAAAATAACAAGAAGTTTGATGCAAGAAAATGATCAGTGATGTTCCTATTCAGCTCATAAAATCAGCGCTGGTGGCTTTACAGTAGTTTCACATCCTGTTCTCTAATAGCCGGAGCAGTCGTGTGCTTTGTGTATGTGTGTCCTATACTTCTTTGTCAAAGCCACATTGCAGTTTTAGACTCTTAGATGGAGGATGTTTCTGTTAAATGAGCTCATTCTGGATGGTCCTCACTTCTTCTTGGGAATATTTTATGGTTATTCATTTTTTAGCCATGCTAGCATCAGGGCTCTTCAGACAATTAGTCAGTTGGTTGGTCCAGACAGAAATATCTTGAAAAATATTGGATATATTTTTGTACCGATATTGTTGGTCCAGAGATTAGGAATCCTTAACACTTTGGTGGTCCAGTATTTTAGTACTTAGCAGGTTGCCATCATTAGATATGGAGTCGGCACAAGACCGACAATGCACAAGTGAATAAAGTCCTGAGGCCTCACTTGATCACTGAAGCACCAGGCCTTTAAGGCGAGTAAGAGTTATCCACTTGCCTTTAAAGAGCCGCTACATTCTCTGTGGGAAGTGGAAACTATAATGCTCATTACTCTGTAAGTGTAATCGTAGCTGTAAGCATCAGTCACAGCGGTGGTACGTCTATACAGCTCTCTATTAATCTGCAGCTAATCAGCTAAGCCAGGAATTCATTGGCTTATTAAACAAGGTTAGAAGGACGCCTTGCCACTTAAAACTTGAAAAGACTCCCTGGGGGAGAAGATTAAGTTACTGTGAAAGCAGATTTTTGCTTTTATTCTGTTGTTATTGGGTTTTGTAACACAAGTTTGCCTTTAGACTTAAAGGGGAAGTCTATTGTGGAGTGGAATTCACATCATGTCTGCAATATTGGATAGTTCAGCTCTACTGAGAGTTTAGATAAAACTGTCTACAACTATGATTTTATGGACAGGAAATACAGCGGTGTTAAGAAATCAGGGTTTTCTCGGATTTCTACTGGTACAGCTGACGTGTGGAGGAGTAACTAAGCTACTCTATGACTGTAACCTATGAGTTACTGCTGTTTCTTCACCTTCAAGGTCACGTACAAAGGAATAATCTGACAATTTGGAAAATACACAAACAAATTTTATTTGTCTTTGACAACTGTAATTTTTATGTATTTAAAAAAACAAACAAAGGGAGACAGTTGAAGATTAAAGCAGGGAAAACCCGGAAAACAACAAAACCTGTTCAGATCATGATGTAATTAGCAATTCAATTACTGCAAGTGAATAGAAATACGATAAAATGAACAAGTGGAAAAAGAATTTAAAACACTCATTGTACTATAAATGTCATTCGCCTGCAGCTAGTCACTTCCTACTTCTAAGACCACTGCATAGTCCTGATTCTGCATCTTTTTGTCTTCTCCCCCAGTGACAGTCCACCACATGTCCCTGTGGATGAGCTTTCTACAGAAACAGTGATCCAGGTGATCAGTAATATGACCCAGAGCATCAGACAACACTTTCCAAACATGACTGTCTATCCGGCTCTGGGAAACCATGACTACTGGCCACAGGTACTTTTCTCACATACTGTACACATGCAGTGTCTCAAGCTTTGCTGAAAAAAGGATGACGTATACATGACAAATGACTGTAGGGTGTAGCATATGATATGAGTTGAAATGACAGTTTAACCTTAGCAAGATTCAGCTGTATAAAGCTTTTCACTCTTTACAGTCGTCTTTTACAGGAGTAAGAGACGGAGGGAAGCTTTTTTTATTATACAGACTCTCTAAACAGTTTGACTTATTCAGGTTTCATACCAATATTCATGAATATACTTGTGCATTTTCAATGCAAGTATTTGAGATATATATGAGATTGTTATTTTTGTTGAGCCTGTAAATGCAGCATTTGATCATATGACATTTATACTAAAAACAAACTAAAAACAAAAATACTGAGCAGTGGTTGTACGAAGAGCCTCAACCATGACAGTGGATGATACCAACTAAATTACTTATTTTAATGAAATGGCAATATTTGCAAACTGATATCAGTCAAACTCTAATATCCAGTACTAGATTGTTCTAATTTTGAAATGATTGAATTTTAAGAACGCATTTTAAAATCTAGGAATTTAGTTCATTATAACTGCAGCCCAAAGATGTGATGCTAGCCCTGATTGTATGTGAGACAGTTTTTCACATTTGTAAAGACATCTTGCCACGTAACATTCTGCTAGATGAAAACTGTTTGTATTTGAGACACAGTTACATGTTTGCACCATTACTTTTAGGACCAGATGCTGACCTCCACTAATGCCATCTACAAGGCTGCTGCCCAGCTGTGGGAGCCCTGGCTGCAGACTGAAGCCCTGCTCACACTCTCACAAGGTAACATGTTAGTATGTAAAGAGGACATATCCTGCACATTTCCAGGTCTATATTTATATTCTGGGGCTCTACTGGAATATTTTTGTATGAATTACAGTTAAAAACTTCTTATTTATCTTATACTGGCCCTTTATGCAGCCCCTCAGTTCAGCCTCTGTCTGAAACAGGCCGTTTTAGCTCCTGTCTCTTTAAGACCCCCCTCCTGTGAGCCCACTCTGTTCTGATTGGTTAACTTCCAGAAGCTGTGTCACAGCTGACTTCTGGCTGCTCTGGAGCCTACATAAACAAACCATGAAACGAAACTATAGTAGCAGGATTTCACTTCTTTTTTTTTATTGTTCTTCAATTGAAATGTCAACTTCTCAAATATATCCGTACATTTTCGAGTGGAAATCCGATCCAAAATATGTGAGTGGACAATGTGAGCAACCTTAGCAACAAAGGCTTCAGAATGGACGGCCACTTATGGGCATGTGCGACTATCTGATGTCATCGCAAGGAGGAAGTAGAAGTAACTTTACAAACTAAGTGTACAGAGCAGGCTGAAGTCCTGACTTTTGACTATTGGAGCATTTTTACATACATAAACCTCAAGTTTTAGAAATGTGTCCATGTTTAACAACATCTGACATCAACAGTAACAGTATATAAATAACAGAAAATCACAAAAAGCATAATATGTCCCCTTTAACCCTTCCAGACCTACAGAACAGAATACCTTTCGAAATATATAAAATTCATTAATTTGAGTTCAGGTGTCTTTCCAGTATATAATGTTTTTGTGTATATATAGTGTATATTTTTTCTTTTTTTTCCTCTCTTTTTTCTTTCTCTTTATGTATCTACTTTGCATTCCCAGTATAGACTTTGCCACATTGCAGATGGATTATTTCAAAAACATGACCAATATTATTGTGAGATTATGTGACATACAGGACATACAGTACATTAGCACATACTTCTGCAAACTGTAAAGTTCCAGCATTAAGAAATGAGGAAGGGAGAAAACCAGTCATGTGTGGTGGTTATTTTATCTGGTCATGTTGCTGATTGTGCATATATTTAGCATGTAACATTTACCATCTTAGATATTCAGTATGCTGGTGTAATATTCTAATGCTTAGCATATAGCATGCTGTGCTGATGTAATCTAAGCTTAGCATCATGTCAGCATCAGGCATTATTCTTATTATTGTGCTGTGTTCTGTATCTGCAGGCGGTTTCTACTCCCAATTGGTAAAACCTGGTTTGCGTGTGGTTAGTCTCAACACTATCCTCTACTACAGTCCTAATAAAGTCACAGTTAACATGACTGACCCTGCTGGACAGTTTGAATGGCTGGAGAAAACTCTGGAGAGAGCTGCTCAGAGCCTGGAGAAGGTATCTGTCTTTATGTTCTGAATCCTGACCTTTGACCTGCCTTACAGTGCTGCATGTTTATTTGTGATGTCAGTATATCATTGTCGAATAAATGATCATACCTTGATACCTTCTAAACAATAGATTTTTTCTCACATATAAATCAAAAGGCTAAGTAAATGTACACACCCCTCCACTGTTTGTCATTGTCAGTAATCCTGAAAGCTTTACTTCTGTTTGCCCAAAAGAGCTGCCGAGATTTAAATGTGTCTTCCTCCTTGCTGTAGGTGTACATCATAGCCCATGTACCAGTGGGTTACCTGCCCTTTGCCAGAAACACCACTGCTATGAGAGAGAGCCACAACGAGAGGCTGGTCTCCATCTTCAGGGAGTACAGTCATGTTGTTGCTGGACATTTCTATGGCCACACCCATCGAGACAGCATCATGGTGCTGCTGGACCAGAGAGGTAAAAACACAAGCTGTAATTCTTCAAACCTGTACAAAAATGTGGTCAATAAAACTTCGATCATGTCCAATTAAACTTGATTTTGCCATCTAAAGTGGACACACTGCTTAAGTAGATATTATTTATCAAAATGGCCTCCTCCAGTTATTCTTTCTCTTGCTGTGTCCTTGTATTATACTCACAACAAAGAGTAACTATGCTACGCTATGATAACATGTCCCTGTTGTGACCCTTGTGTAGAGACATATGAAACTCTGTCACGGTTCTGGAGAATTTTTCATGTATTTATGAAAGAAAATTTGCGAAAATACAGAATAACACCAAAATTGAATAGATTTACAGCCTACAGTGTAAAATGGGAGGTAAAAAACTTAAGTTGTTGCAGAGAAAATCTCCAAGATAATGAATTACAGGTTAAATAAAGATAATAGCAGGCTAATTATGTAATAGCAGTAGTTATATAAAGTTGCATGTCATCTGCATAGCATTGAAAATCAACATTGTAATTACAAAATAATGACCCCTAGAAGTAACAAATCTAGACTAAAAAGTAGAGGACCTAGAGGTGAGCCTTGTGGCACTCCATTTGGGCCGTTTATTCTTTGAGATGGACTGAGACAGAAAAGCTGCAGTCTGACTGATAGGAAACATATTAATTCTGCACCTAAGTCCAGAAGTAAACAGATTAAAAGAGTTTTGTAAAAGAATTAACAGTTTATTTAATATAATTCTCAGTTCTGAGATCTTTCATAAAAAGTCAAAACCAGATGAAAACTTCTCAAAAAAATTGTTTTTGTACAAGTAGAACAGCGGGTAATTGCTCTTGTTACTCAAGTCCAGATATGTTTTATTCCTAATCTGGCCAACCACAAATGAATCATATTAAACACCAACTAGATCTGCTGACAGCCAGTTGAAAACCTTTTCTAAAGAAGCTGGAAAGCGATCCAGGACACACGTTTACAACCTGAGTGCACAGAATTATTCTCTGTTGTCCTTTTGTATTGTTACACACTTTCTCATAGAGATATACAGTATAATTGTCACTTGCTTGTTCTGTAGGTAAACCGGTGAATTCTCTTTTCGTGTCACCGGCTGTTACACCCATCAAACATGTTTTGGAGCCCTACTCTAACAACCCAGCTTTCCGCATGTACTTGTACAACACCAAGGACTACGCTATGTTGGTAAGAAGCCTACTGCTACACAACCAGCTCAATGTTTATCACATATCATGTGCTCTCTGTTTAATCAGCATGCCACTGTATAAGCCAGGAGGCAAGTTGACCTGCATTCCTTTCAGCCACAAGATTCACCACCAAAGGAAATTGAGTTCAAACCATAGAAAACGGCTGCGACCAAAAATACACAAAATTAAACTCTCACATACAGAAAACCATCAATTCAACCATTAAAACATTAAGCAGAGGTTATAATCATGCAATCCGTTGTTACGGACATAGGTGGCAAATTAAAATCTGGACCTGCTCTTTGGTGAGGCTACTAGTGAGATCCCAAGAGGTTTATGTGATTTTTACTGCACAGTAAAGCCTTTGAAGAGAAGACAGATGAAAACTGCTTTCTAGTAAGCTAGAAAGCATACTGACAAATTCAGGTCAAACTAAAAATGTCCTGCACTCAAACACCTACTCTAACTTTTATCTCCCTGATCAAAGATGGAAGAAAAAAGTCTCTCTTGATGATTAATCACGGTGTCAATCAGAGCACAAAAACAGTTTCTAGCATTCAAAAAGACTCAAAGACTTATTCTTTCTCCTCTCTCTCTCTCTCTTTTGGTGCTTTTCTCTCTCTGAAGGATATCTGGCAGTACTATTTGAATCTGACGGAAGCCAATGAGAAACAAAGATCTGACTGGAGGCTGGAATATATCATGACTGAGGCTTTTGGACTGACTGACCTCCAGCCACAAAGCTTGCTCCAGCTGGGCCTGAGCTTAAGGCTGCCGCAGACCAAAGCCTTTGACAAGTATTTCAGTCACTACATGGTCAACTACAACAGCAGCATCACCTGTGAAGGAGACTGTAAGGTCAGTCAGGTGTGTGCAATACTCTACCTGGACCAACTCGCCTACTCCAAATGTGTTGCAAAGGGAGAATGATGCATGAATATGGACCAAAAAGGAAAGATCCTCAAGGGATTTGTCTCAGCAGTCACATTTATTTTTTTATTCTTAAAAGTGATTTATATATTTACTTGAATGCTTGGATCACGTAAAAGGGAATGCCATACACTGATTCTGCTGCTCCCAAATATTAACTATTGTACTTTTAAGATTATAGATAATCTTAATTATATTGAGTTTTACCCCTCAACTATAAAAGTCTGTTTTAAATTTTTAGGGAGAATGGTAGCATGAATGCGGACTAAAGTGAATGTCTTTAGAGTCACATTTACATGTAGATTTTTTAATGATATATTTTTAAAAGATTTATTTGATTACTTGAATGTAGCTAATGTGAAAAAGGAAATAACAGCATCTCATATCTCTTCTGGCAGCTTCTGCTGCTGCCAAATATTATGATATTTAAAAAAAGAAAATACAATTATTCAACATTTTTTTTTTCCAAGCTGGTTCTTCCTCAGATGATATTCCATTTCCATTTCCAAAATACACTTACAATTTTACAAAAATATCATTGCTATCTTAATGGTATTGAGTTGCAGCCCTATGGACCACATCGCTGTTCCCTGGTGTAGACTGTAAGGGAAACTGATTATGCTATAGCTTTTAGCAGGATAAACCTTATTAGAGTACTTCATGAAACAGGGGAAGGTGCACTCTTTAAATGGAAAGCTGCTCTACAGAATGAGTTGAATCTCTTTAACCTATCACACGAGTTTATTACCTGTATCCCCTGCTGCACTAATGGATTACCCTTAATCTCTGGGATGATCTAATTGCTGCCAAATGTTGACCATTACTTGACCTAATGGTGTTAATTAACTGCGAATACTTCTTGGTATAGAAAGTTGCTCTGGATAAAAGCATCTGACGAATATTAATGTAAATGTAAATGCAGCTACCCTCATTATTTACCTACATAATACAACAAGAGTTTATCACATCATTGCCAAACGCTTTGGGTTTTTTCCCAATTGTGTAAATTGTACCAGAAATACATTTTGAATGTGTAAAATGTGTAAGAATGATAACTTTTGTCAATTTTCTGTTACAAATTCAATTTAAATTGTTAACACCGTTGCAAAGAAATGAAATATGAATCATATATTACATATCACAGAGATTACTGGTGTTAATTTTGCTGTTTATTTTTCTACAAATAAAGATGTTTATTCAAAGAATGTGTTTCAACCACCTTGTCTGTTTTAGAGGCAGGTTATTTAGAGCAAGTGTAGCTTTGCAGATTATAAAAAAAGAAACTTGCTAACTTAAAAGCCAGACTAATAATGGCATGTGCAGACCAGTTTGTGTCTGCAGGGGAGGTAAAGGAACAGTGACTAGCCTCATCTGACCCTCTCACTTCAATTTCATTCCCTCCCACCATCGCTCCCCCATCTTATTCTTCTCCTGTTCAGACTTTCTAGAAACTCCTCTCGTTTCTCAGCCACCACTTGAAGCATTTGCCCCTCTAACCTCCCAACTCTTTTGTGTCCCTCTGCCCTCCTCCCAAACTGTTGATTACACCCTTCTTAAAGCTCCACTAGCAGCTTTTTTTGGTGTAAAAATGCATTGACTCAAATCAACAAGAAGCTGTAAACCAACAATATTTTTGCTTAAATTAAAATCTGGCACAAGTACGGTCTCTTTGTAGGAATATTCTCCAGAGAAAAAGCGATGTAACAAAAGCTACAAGCTACACCTTCATCTCATACTGCACATTAAATAACTTGGTATTTAAACTATATAGAAAAAATTTAAACCCTTCAGAATTACCTGAATTGCCAAAACTGTAAAGATAATTGAGATAATGAACATATTTGGAAATGTTAATCAGTCACTGCTCATATCATCCAAAACTTCAGATGTTTAGATAAAGTTCCCTTTAGGCCTTGATTGTTGAGTGAATCTGTACTTTGTAAGTTTGTGTGCCCCCTTTTGCCATAATTATTCCCGACCAAGCTTGGCCTCCCTCCACTCAGTGCCTCACAGAACGTAACCATGGACACAGAGTTGGTGGCGATGGAGAGGACTCCATCGCCACGGTAACGGCAGTAGAGCTCCCAGTCCTCTGAATCCATCTCTTAGGTCACTGTTGGTGGCTTTCATTTAACTACTGACCTGCCAGTGAGATACAGCAAATAAATCTGTTTGTGTGTGTATGTGTGTATGTTTGAATGAGAGGGAGAGCTCCACTTTAACACTAGTTTTTTGAACGTGGTTTTGGGATAATGCTAGTTATTACTGTTGTTTCAGCAATTCATTGACTTTTTCAACTTGTGCAACGTCCGTTCCACATAGGTACATCAAGCTTTTCAACTAAACTGGATTTGGTATTTTATGGTATTACCATGCTACTATGATTTTGGTACTGTATACCATTAGAAATAACTTGAGAGTGAAGTTGTTCCATTTATTCAGCACCTGGCATGCTAGTTTTTTTTTAGCCACACTAGGGGTTTGGTTCGATGAATGGCAACATCGATTGGTCTGTCGGTCCACCACATTGGTCCAAACTGAAATATCTTCAACAACTATTGGATGGATTCTTCATGACTGCAGTTATACCCTAACATAAATCTCAGTGAATGATGGATTGGCACAAACTTTTGTCCAGATGAATCCTAATGACTTTGGTGATGCCCTGAGTTTTCCTCGAGCACCACCATGAGGTTCACATTTGTGGTTTTGAGTTAAATGTCTAAAAAACTACTGGATAGACTCAGTGAAATGAGTGTTCCCCTCAGGATGAATTGTAATTACTTTGATGGCTCCTTAAGTTTTCACCTAGCGCCATCATCAGGTAAAATCTCTCTAATATTTTGCTTACCTGGAAAGCTAAATGCAAATGTTAGCATGCTAACACACTAAACTAAGATGGTAAACATACCTGCTAAACATCAGAATAGCTATTAAAAATGTAATTCTGAGCATGGTAGCATGTTTATGTTAGCATTTAGCTCAGAGCCCCACTGTGCAAAAGTGCAGCCTCACAGAACTGGTTGCTGACTCTAGTCTTGTTTTTTTTTTAAACTATTGATATGTCTGATGAAAAGCTGGTTTGTATTAACTCTGTGGTCTAGTTTACTAGTTAACTAGTTTAAGTAGAATTTTAAATGCAGCCATTTGTTTTATAAGGTATAGAGAATAAGACTGAGTGAAACACCAAACTAGCACCAAGTAAGAACCCTTTCTGCTTTTCAGGTAAAGTAAAGTAAAATTGCTGGAAACAGATGAACATGTCCTTGTTCATGCAGACTTGTTACAGTGTCAGGATATTGACCGAAATCAAATAATTTATCATGTTTCTGAAGCACTGTTATCCTGCTGCAAGTTTGTATTTCAGAGGTTAAACTGGAGCTGGCTGGCAAATGTGATGCCAAACCAGGAAGGAGCACCAATTACAAAGTGAAAGAGGTGGAAAGAGAAACTTTACGTGAAGGATGAAAGTTGTAATACAACTATGTAAAAATACTCTATTAGAGGTAAAAGTGCTGCATTCACAAAGTATGGACGTATTAGCAGCAAAATGTGAAGTATGAAAAGTACCCAATATGCAGAAATGGCCCTTCCAGAATATTTGTTATTGTACTGTATATTATCAGATCACTATTCATGATGCATCAGCAGCATTTTAATGTCGTAGCTGTTTGGGGAGTTAATTTTTTCAACTTGAATTACTGCTTGACAGTTTAATCTATAACAATCTATTATATTTCATAGCGTGATCATAGATTTTGTTTTAAAATAAACTATACAGCTGTCAAATAAATGTAGTGGAGTAAAAAGTGAAATATTTCTGTAAATAAATGTAGTGCAGCAGAAGTCTAAAGTAGTAATAAATGGAACTTGAGTAAAAGTAAAAGTAAATATACTTAGTTACTTTTCAGCTCAGTAAAATAAGAAGTTTGGGCTTCAAAACTAAGGAGACGGTTGCTGCAGGGTCACAGAGAGGAGATCCAGATCCTGAGCCTTCAGAAACATTAGAACCTGGTTGGTTGGCTTGTGGACTGTCTGGCCGGCTCTCTGACTGGCTGACTGACCCACGTGTTCAGGTTTGCATACATTTCTGCTTTTGTTCCAGTTGGCTGGCTGTCTGGCTGTCTGGTGGCTGACTGGTGGTGCCCCACAACCAGTTAATCTGAGGATTACTGTCAGGACAGTATAGCCATCGAACAGCCCTCTCCTGGGGAGCTGGAATCTGTGTGCGTATGTGTGTGTATGGTTCATAATACCATTACCCTTCAGAAAAGTTCCAGCTCATCTAATCCCTTTTTAACATCTAAAAGGTTCAAACACTGGCCTCTCTCAGGTGTCTCAGAATCGTGTTGATTCATTTTAATTTACTCTTGCAGCTTTCTTTTAATTGCCAGCATGAACAGAAGGAATGTTTACAGCAAGCAAAAACAGTTTTAGTGTTCACATGGGTACCTGACTGTTGTTTTAGGAGACTTTTGTGAACTTATTCTTTAATGCAGACTCCAACAAGTTTTGAAGATCCTTTTAACTCACATGCAGGGTCCACAGTGGCCTGTGACCGCAGGTTACCTCCTCCTTCTGGACCTTGGCTAATCCTTTTTGTGTAAAACAACCTTTGTCTTGTCTGGATTGGACTAAAAGTGATTAGAGCTGTAGCTGCCGAGTCGCCATTATACTGGTCTGCAGATTTTGGATCACAAAAATCAGTCTTTTTTATTATTTCAATTTCAGGGGAAGTTACTAAGAATATAATTTTTCTAATCTCTGAATATGAAGTTTAAGTGTAGCTTTCTTAAAAATAAAACACTCCCCTCACAGCCCTGCATCATGTGTTAGCATAACTTCCTAATCACTGTGCTGCTGATCTCATTAAAAGATCTAGTAAGTAAGAAAACGCCTAATCTGTGCTCTTTGTACATTGTAAATGTAGACAGAGGAGTACTGGGTGACTGCAAATGAGGACTTTATTTTGAATTTGACCACTTTTCTGCACACAAACATCATGTGCTCACTCAGTCATTCTGTTTACTCTCATTTGTAGCTGTTCAAGCAAAGAACAAGAACATTTTTCACGCACTGTACGTGGTTTTATTTCACTCTGATCTGCCCAGTTTTGTCTTCTTGTGACTTATACTTGAAAGATGATACTTAAATAAAGTTATTATTATTTACAGTGAAACTGGCACTGCATTCATATATATATATATATACATATATATATTTATATACATATTTACGTGAAAAAAGCACGATTGCTGGTGCTGTGTTGTCAGTCAGGGCAGCTAAACATAATGCTCCTTTCATAGCTTCGGTCTCCCGTGTGATATTCTCTCACACCCAAGTCTCACACACACTATAATGGAGAGAGAGAGACAGGGACAGAGGGATGGGGGGTCTCTTTAGTCTCATGCTTCAGTAGTAATTTGTCAGCGGGCATGAATGGGCTCCTTCATCAGTGATGGAGACAGCAACAAGCAATCTGAGGGCAATGTGTGTGTGTGTGTGTGTGTGTGTGTGTGTGTGTGTGTGTGTGTGTGTGTGTGTGTGTGTGTGTGTGTGTGTGTGTGTGTGTGTGTGTGTGTGTGTGTGTGTGTGTGTGTGTGTGCAATAGTGGGGGTCCAGTCTCAGATCGGAGTTTGCTTTAAGCCTCTTGTAGCCCAGATTGCTCCTTTGTATGGGCCCACCATAGGCAGTTCCCCAACAGCCAATCAGACTCCACAGAGCCCATTACTTCACTCTCTGACGGGGGCCATGCCAAGTTGGACCAGCATCCATCCCAAAAAAAATGCTAATTTGAAGAGAGCAGTAAAGCAGGACAAAAAGAAGAAAAGAATAATTCTTTAAATAAAAAAGTTCACTTTAGAACTTATAAATATTTTGGGGGGATTCCTGGAAAGTCTAAAATTAAATATCTATTTTCTATTTGCCATAATAACTTAACATCAGGTTTAAAAAAATGTCAAATGAAAAGGGGCTTTTGTTGAAACGATCTGTCCATTGATTGATACGTAGCAGTTGAAGCAGCAGTTTTAATAACTGATTAATAATAACATTTTCAGTCATTTATCAATTGAAAATATCAAACATTTGTATGTCAGCTTTTCCAGTGTAAAGATTTTCAGGTTTTTCTTTCACTCATATCAGTAGCCCAGAATCACAAACTTGTTCTTTACAATCTGTCCTAAAAATATTTTAACAGGTTAAAAAACTTCTGGAAGAGCAACGGAGAAGGGATCCTTCTTTCACATGTCATCACACACACACATCAAAAAGTCATATGACCTTTCCTCTAGCGCTGCCAACAGGATAAACATCCAACAAATTAAACGACCAAATACGTCGTTTGTCCGCGGTCTCCAGATCGACACAGGAGCGTTTTCTAATCTGGTGCCCCTGTCAGCAGTAACCAACAGGACGACATCATTTGTCTGTGCTTCCCAAAATCTTTACAAATCACTTTTAAATAATAATGATGTTTTATGATGTGACAGCGCTGTGGTTAAAGTCTGGTTAGGTTTAGGGAAAGATCATGGTTTGTGTTAAAATAATCGCTTAATTAAGGTTAGAGAAACATGGTGTGTGGTTAGAGTAAGTTAGGTGACCTTTGTCATCATGATTACAACAAAAAGCACATGGTTAGTAAGGTTAGCGAATGATCTCAGTTACGTTTTTTCTTACAGTTACAGTTTTGACTCCCATCCCTGATTACATCAGATTCCTCCTGTTTTCCTGTCATAATTCCTACGGCTGCTAGATGTCACTTAAATGTCAATTTTTTTTCACCCTAAGAACACAAAATCATCAGTATGTTTATCAAACTCTCAATGCTTAACATCGCAGTCAAGATATCTCTCTTCAGATATGCTCTCAATATTCAAAATTGATTAAACCTGTTGTGTTTGAACACTATTTATCTGTACTGATTAAATTTTGTGTATCCCATTAGCCAAAAGCTACATAGCAAGTCAATTTTTCTAGCAATGCATATGTCGATTTTGATGTCAGCACACGTTTTCCTTAAGTTAGGAATACCATTATGGGACAAAACTCAATAATACTAAACATTTTAATCATTTACAAGTAACAGAACAGGCACCATTAACCTTAGCAGCCACACACCAACACTGCAGCACTCGCCCTTTCAAGAGCTACAGAGCTGCTGTCTAGGAAGGTAAAAACTGGTTGTGTGCGTGTGTGTGTGTGTGTGTGTGTGTGTGTGTGTGTGTGCGTGCCTACAGTATGAATAATTGGACGGAGGCCAGCTATTGACATCCTGGCTGCATGGTTGAGTCTCCACTTCCAATTAAAATTTCACCCAGAAACGAGAGTTGTACATTTCCCACTGGAGTAAAGCTATTGTGTAAGAACACAAAGCTCTGATTATTGTGGTAGTGATGAATTTATGAATGGGAACAAAAGATGGCGCTCACTGAAAAAAGTGTCTCATTATAGTAAGTGTGATGGAATTTGTCACCGTGTGTGTGACAAAGTGACAAAAATGTTCATAAAAGAAGTAAATCATAAAAGTATTTTAAAAATGGAGCAATGGTGACATGTATTGTTGATAAGATGCTCCGTGCGTCGTACACTATCTACTACACTATTCTTGATATTGGAAAAAAAAAAAAAATCAAGGTCTGCTTACGATCTTTTTCCTTTGAGAGCCGGGGACTATAAGGTGCAGTTGAAAGCTCCAGAAAAAGCTAATAAGCAAACCTTGACTTGTGCGCCTCAAAGAAAATTTGCCGTTTTGACTGGGAAAGGATTCATTACTTTTTTTGTTGCTTTTAACCATACCAGCAAGCAAGTTATTCTGTGATGGACAGTTTCAGCTGAACTCGTAAAGCTTATAACTGTTAAAGCAGCATTTCACTGTTTATATTTTAATATTCATGTTGAATAAAGTCTCAGTAATGCTGCTGAAACAACATCTACATGTTACCCAGACATCTAAAAATATAAACTTTTTGTTTTGCGGCAGAGTCTAATGGCCTACCTTCCATCTAATATGCACACAACCAAAGAGACCCTGCATGTTGCACTTTTGACATGAGGATGTTCCTGGTTGTCAACTGTGAGTGACTTCTGTTTCCCCAGTGGGAACAGGTTTGGCTCATCTTGCTTGTTGCTGCAGGACTGGACTCAACGCAACATCATCATTTGCAGCAATTTATCAGACTCTGCGCAGCTCCCCCTGGAGCCACAAAAGTCTGTATACAACTTTATGTGGACAGGTGAGACTTTATTTTAGGGCTGAAGATGTGGAAGGCAAAGCTCCCAAACTGTCAAACAGTCCAAAGCAACAAATGCAACAGTTGACAGATTCCAACGTCACCACCATCAGTACAAGTCACCATCTTCCAGGTGTGTTGTACAGTATGAGTATCTAATAATGAGTCAGGAATAGTGTATACTCTATGTACTAGAGATACAATAGTGTATTTTGTGTCTGTTCATTGGCATTGTACCTATATCATGTGTACCTTGTATTTTTGTGTATTTAGCTGTATTAAACACTTGTGCCCATAAATGAATTTTCCAAGTCTGGCAAAAAGTGTCTCCTAACCTCAGTTAGTGACATGAAATAAGCTGTAAGCCGCGCAGACAGAAAGACAGGAATGTTTCAAACTGCTGACATCATGTTTCCATATAGGAAACAATATAAGAAATCACTTTAAAAAATGATTTTTTTGATCAATGCTGCCTTCTTGGACAAGTTATTTTAATCTCAAAAAGTCGTTTACCAGATAAAAGTGAAGGAAGGAAAGAAAAAAGGAAGCTTTGATTGCTGCATGTTTTTAGGGCCATGATGAGTCCAACATAAATTCATCAAACTGTAGGAAATCAGAAGAGGAAGCACTTTTGTCACCAAACTTACTGAACCCCCACAGTTCCTTTCTTTTATCCTTCTGTTCCTCGTACTCCTTCTCTTCTCTGAACAGACCGGCCATATTTGACATGTAACAAGCAATAATTCTCTAAAGGAGAGCCAGGAGGTTAATCTGACTGTTAATGCTTAATCTCTCCGTTCCTTCCTCAATCCGCCCCGCCTTCCCCCATCATCCATCCATCCATCTATCCATTCTGATCTCCCAGCCCCCCTCCATCCCTGTCTGCTCTGTTTGCAGGGTCAGTGGGTTTGCCCTCAGTCGGGTTTGTACAGGAGGAGCGGGGTAGAGGGGTGTGGCATGTTGACCAGTGTCTTTGATCACTATGGGGGTTACAACCCTTTTTATTCCACCTGATCAACACTGTACTGACCTTGTGGTCCGACCCCCAGCGGTGCACAGGGAAACCAGTTTTACAGAAATGTTCCCCTCTTTGCCAACCTTTTTCCCCCCTCACTCGTCTAGCTGAATTGTTTGAATTGTTGTAACATGTTTTCTGATAAATTCACACAGTTCCAACCCAAGTGGTAAACAAGTAAACACAAATATGTTTGTGCATCACAGAATAAAAAGAAAGCATTATGTAACTCATTATTAAAATGTACTTACTGGGACCAAACAACATTTACACAAAACCAGATACAAAATGGAAAATTAAGAAAAACTGAAAGAGAAAAGAGAAAATTAAACTGTAAAAACGTGATTAAAAATACAAATATTTAAGCCTAAAGTGTTTTCACATTATTTTTCAAACCTTCACTGATTGTTTGTATGTCTTTTAGTTGCCAAATGCTGCATAAAGATTTACTACACAGCTCTTATAAGATGTTCCTATTATTTTGTCCACTCCTTTACATCAAAATATTTCTAAAGTCATGCATGTAGATAGTGAGGATACATACAAATAGCATCCTGGTACTTTGTAGGACGCAAATTGACTCATTGTGTAAAATGTTACAGATGTATTAACACATTTCTTCCACTTAACTGTTTCATTTGGGTGAAATAACAGCTGAGAGCTCACAGGTTGGTTTATTAACTGTATCAATGCTGCCATCTGCTGGTTGTCATGTGGGATTACTGCCTTGTTGTGTGGCAGTGTTGGGTGTAGTGGAGGATGCAGACATGTCGCAGCAGGTTGAATTTCATGCCATGGATCACTGGGACACTTGAAAAACAACTGAGCCAAATGTTTTTTACTTTTTGTAACTTACGTGTGCAGAGTTTGTTTTCACAGTCATCTGCTAAAGGGGGAAAGTTTCTCTGAGCTCACCTTAAATCTCAGTTTAAGACGTGTACCTACGAGCAGGATTTGTGACATCACAACTACTTTGGAGCCAATCGTGGCCCAGTATTCAACTTAATTTCTGCTTCCCAAGGACTCACATAGAGTGTTCCCTTTTAAAAATACAATTCTTTATTGCATTTAGATAAAGTACAACATTTTGAGCTCAAATTGGCACTTCACCGGGTACACAGGCATCAAAGTTTGTTTCTACTTTGATGCTTCCATACTTGATGGAGAGCAAATTTGTGGTAGAAAAATGACACATGTGAAAACACTTTTAGATAATGAGTTCACTTAGAAAGAGCTTGAGCACTGTAAATAGGCCACAGGTAAACATTTGGTTTGGACAGCAATGGAGGCCAATGTTGGACAGAGAGTCATGCCAGGCCTGGATACAGCAGCTCAAGACAACATCGCGCGTGATGTGGATGAAGTCTTACAGTATGGCCGGACCCACAAATAAGGTGAGATTTAGCCTAATTTATTTCTATCACAAGTGTTTTTCATTTATACTATCAGTGCGTTGTTGCTTCATGTGCTTATTCAAATGATGGTTTGTGTGTACTGTATTGATGCAAAAACAATTTTCTCTAAAACAGTTTGAAGAGTTTTGCAAGAATTGTTTGCTTTTGCAAGAAATGTATAATGTTTGCTGGTTTGGTGTAAGATTTTGTGGCTAGTGTGTAGAGTTTTGCAAAAATAGCTTATAGTTTCAAAGGTAGTGCCTAAGCAATCAGAAAAAAACTGTAACTATAAGCTGCGACTCTGGGATCAAATTGGCTCATAAAGCTGCATTAAGCAAACCATATAAAGATGAGAGAAGTGCACATTGTGCAAAAAGAAGTGAACAAAAGAAGAAGAAGAGGACTGAGACGTGAAGATTGTGAGTTAAGATAAACTGTTGCAATATTGCAACTCTTCTTTTCTGTAGATAGTGTTTACTAGAAAACAGACAGGATTCATGGTGATGTTTGACAGCACACATGAACAGACAGGTGACAACATGTTACTGTAATGCCCCAGTGACATACAGACACTCACAAACACACACACACACACACACACACACACACATCTAGCATACGGCTGGGACCCCTGCCATTTGCAGTCAGACCAAGGAGAACAAAGGACTGAAAACACATGGACTCTAAAATGTAGTTTTAGATTTTGTCTAAGGAAAATTAATACAGTATGTTAGTATGTGTGTGTATATGACAATATGTGTCTGCTTTAGTCTTACTTAACACCAACACAATTCCATCATCTTTGATAACACTAACATGTTTATTACCATCCTGCTTGTTTCACTCTAAATATAGTAGAGCCACTATAAAAAAGGCAAAATTAGAAATAATGAAATTGTTATGAGATAGCGGGGGATTGACTGAAGGACTGAAATCACTGTGATTGGCCAGGATGCATCTTCTGGGCAGGCAGACCAAAACTTTATAATAGTCTCTTAACTGAGAACCAAAGCTAGCTGAGAGCTGAGGAGAACCTAAACCAGGAGCCTCCTTCGTACAATCATAATTAGGATTATCAAACCTTTGGAGTTTACAAATTCATACAGTTTAGAAACAGCTTTTTATTGCCAAAAACATCAATTTAATACAACAGCAATGTACAGTTTGAAGTGAGGCAGTTTAAAGGACAGGTTCACATTTTTTCAAAATTGTCTTTAAACAACAGTCAGGTGTTGGTATGAACACTGAAACAGGTTTTGCTCGCTGTAATCATTCCTCCTGTTCAAACTGGCCATTAAAAGATCCCTTTCTAACATGCTTCCAGTGTCAGAGATGGAGAACAAACAAAATCTCTCAAAGTTATACTCTTTTTTTATTAACGTCTTTGTGTTATTATCCGTCCACTGCAGCTCAGCGAGGAAACACAGAGAGGTCCTGACCAGTAGTATAATATCAGTTATAATAAAGAGAAGACAGCTCAGTTAAGTCTATTCTACACAATTTAGAACATATCTCACTCTCAGCAAACATGCTAAAAACAATCCAAGATGAAAGTTACTTAAAATGTGTTTTTCTGTACAAATAATGATAAAACTGAGGCAAAGCTACAGTGTAAAAAGTAAAATTTAAAAATTTGGCTTAAAACACAAACAAAGGCTTTAACTTCTCATATAAAACCTGATTAAATGTTATTTAACTGCGGTGGACTCTGGTGAGTTGATGTTGGTGTGAAAGTTGTTGATCAGTGGAGTCTGACAGAAGCAGAAGGTTCTCCATCGTTTTCATAGTGCACCGTACCTTCATCTCCATCTTCATCATTATGTACCTGTGAAAAACAACAACACACCTGAGATTCTGAGATAAAATGGAACAAATAAACGACCTTTGTTTCAGACTAATACAGTCAGCGCTGTTTGTTCTTATTCTCTTTACAGAATCACAGTAAATAGTGAACTACCACAAACAAAAGCATTTGAATATTCAGTTTTAAAACTCACAGCATTGTCATCCATCTGTGTTTTTTTCCCTGGAAACACAAAAAAAGAGTTTAGCTTCATCAGTAAAAATCCAGGTTCATCAAAACGTGTTTATTAAAGTTCTGTGAATGTTCTCACCTTTAATTCTAGTCCATATGTTGACTGACACAACAGTTATTATGAGAGCTGCTAAACCCACAGACACGATGATGAACCTCAACCCAACTGCAAAGAGAATTAAAACAATAAAAACATTTGTCACAGTTCAAACTCCAGTAATTAAAAATGAGAGAAATACAGTATATACAGCACGTGTGCTTTTTACAACCTGAAAAATGTTGTATTCATTACAATATTACTACAATATAGTTCAATATTTGAAGTGAACTTTAAACATCAAAGGCTGAGAGACAGAAAGAGAGAGAACAGTGAGCAACAACAAGGTTTGAGACTCATGTGTGTGAACACGCTGACTGAGATTAACTGAATAAGAGAATATCTCCACCCACAGCCAAGACTCAGTCTGACATTCATACTTTAGACTCAGAGAGAAAAAAATTTGTTAAATCATTACTTTGTTGTTTTGTTGGAGTATCGTTGGTTGTTGGTGTTGATGGAGTTGTTGGTAATTTAGTTGTTTTTGTTGATTTTATTGGTGATGATTTTGTTGTTGCAGCTCTTTCAGTGTCCTCACCTGGACATATGAAAAAAGAACAAGAGACAGACAGAGAGATGAACTGGAAGACAAAAGAAAGTTGTTTGGCTCGACTTATTTGCTTTTTCCACCTATTGCTGTTAATGTTGTGGATTTTGCATCCTCACCTGGACAAATGAAATCGCCAAATCCCAACAAACCGTGGTAATAAAATATCCCATAATTATCATCTACACACAAAAATAAGAAACTAAATGAGGCAGATTTCTCACCTGAAGACTGAGGGCTGAAGGTAAACAGCTGCACTTTTCCAGTTGTATCTGTCACTTTACACTTGAATAACTCAGAATACTTTGACGGCTCAGTAAGATGGGAAGTTGTAAACGTCACAGTGACAAAGCAAGAAGGCTGTGACTCCTTCATGTGCTGAGTGTTCACATCCTGATCATTACCCTCATACACCCACTTCACTGTGTGTGTACACTGTTTATATGTCGACACAGAGCAGCTTAACGTCACCTTATCAGTGTCCTTATGTTCAGTCACTGGTGAAGATGGAGATATTGTGAGAAAGACAACAAGAGTAAGATTAACTTCATCACTGTAATCATAATTATTGTAATGTTTCAGTATATTGTTCTAACAAGACAGTTTGAGCTGAAAACATTATGATGTAAATACTCACTGGTAACAACAGACAGATCAACCTCAGAGTCTTGAACTTGGTGTTGTCCTGATTTGTACTGTTTGCAGGTGTAAAGACCAACATCCTCAACTGTGACCTTCTTTATAACCAGAGAACAGTCCGCTGTAACACTCAGTCTGTCTGATTTAGCTTTGGCTTTTTCAACAATCTGCCCAAGTTTAATCAGCTTTACTGCTGCTGTTTTTCTTGAACCACTAAAGATCCAGGTAATACTGTCACATTTATCCTGATCACAAGACAAAGTGGCTTCATCTCCATCTCTGACAGTGATGTCGAGGAAAGTTTGTCCAGTTACTGCTGTTGAGAATTTGAGAGAGAAATGTGATAAATGAACTGAAATAAGAATATGACTGTAGTGTGAATGTTAAAAACAAACAGTATATTTGACTGTATCAGTAAAATGAAAGTTATTTAATAAATAAGGTAATAATGCAGATTTTTGTATCTTACCTGTAAACTGAAGCCTCAGTATCAGAAATAAAGACATTTTAATCCATCTGAGTTCAACCATCGTGCTTCTCTGTCTTTCTCTCTGTCTTCTTCTCACACTCTCAGCTCTCAAAATGTCCTTATTAGTGCTTCATACAGAGAAATACACTGTCTACTTCCTATCATGAGTAAAGTGTCTCCTCCCTTTTTTCTCACTTGTAAGTTTTTCCTAGGCGGAGCATATTCGCTTTAAAGTTGAACGTTTTGGCCTTTTATGAGCAAGCTGGCACTCGCATCTGCAGTATCTTATATAATCTTATATATCTATATAAGATCTTATATTTTAATTAGCTGAGAGTAAGGGATAAGATATTGTAGAAGTTAAGGCTGAATATGTCCAGCCGCTCACCACCAAGACCACAACACACTTCCTTTTCACTCCTGTATTTCAAACTATGTCATGTTTATGACCTTTATGATCTCATCATTTAATGCTTTTAAAATGTGAAAACATTGTTTTCTCGTGTCCTGTGCACAGGAGCAGTATTTGTCATTTAAGACAAATGATTTCCCTTTAAAAAATGGCATTTTATGTGGCGCCTCAGTATTGGTTAAGACACATACCACATAACTGCAATGTCCAATAAGTAAAAAGTAGTATAAAGTTTTCTGCTGTGACAGGATTCATGGTGATGTCTGACAGCACACATGAACAGACAGGTGAAGAGTCAAACTTTGACTCTTGATGCTCATGGTGCAACATGGTGATACTGCAGCAGCTGGGAAAGAACACAGATAAGATGATGTTTTAGTGGTCTGAGACCTGTTAGTTCCTCATTGTATCTCTGAGGTCAGTTTCTGAGAACTGAGGTGGGAGTGTTTTGATTAGAATGAGGGTACAACAGCAGCAGAGCTCTGGAGGTTTTACCGTCTTACGATGACCAAACGAACATCACAACCACACGAGGCTCACAGTAACAGACAGGCCAAACTTGATAACTAGTATGCTAGCTGGTCTGTGCTTGTCCCAGAAGTGTGTACATGAATCAGTCATCACTAATAAACTACTTAGTGGTTAGTTCCTGCACATGCTCAGTGGCGTCTGCCTTACACACAAAACCTTGAGTGAGCAGAGCAGTTTCCAGTGTTTCAGGTTTTTCTCCACATTTCAGCACACAGATTGGTCCATAATGAAAACTGCAGAGTACAAAGTGCGTGTCTTTAATTAGCAGAAGTGCGCACACACACATCTCTCCACAATCACAAACCAACTTTTGTGTATTTTGCTTCTTTGTTGTGACAGGATTCATGGTGATGTCTGACAGCACACGTGAACAGACAGGTGAAGAGTCAAACTTGATGCTGATGGTGCAACATGGTGATACTGCAGCTTCTGGGAAAGAACACAGATAAGGACCTGTTAGTTCCTCATTGTATCTTTGAAATAAATTTAACTGAGAAGTGAAGGGGAAGTGTTTTGGTGAGAATGTGGGTACAACAGAGGTTTTACCCTCTAATGATGACGAGATAAACACAGACCAAATAGACCAGATCCACTATGCCCATTTTTGGCTGTGATTTATTATTATCTTTATTGTTGTTACTGGATATATTTGTCATGGTCTCATGGTTTTGATTCTTGTGTTGCATTCTGTTCAGTCCTTTTGGTCCTTTGGTTTTGCTCTTTCCTGTTATTTGAGTTGTTTCTTGGAAAGATTATTAAATTATTGGTTAGCTTGTAGTTCTGGGTTCATTTATCCAGAGACAGTTTGGTTTATGTTGGGTTCTTTAGTGGGTTTTTTTCTGGGTTTTGGTTTGCTCTGTGTTTTCCCCAAACCTGTCCTGTATCAGCCTCGTTAGTCCTGCCCTGCTCCCAGTGTCTTTCCCAGCCAATCACTTCCAGCCTGCCCTTGTGTCTTGCCACCTGTTCCCTGTTTGTCTATTAGTTCAGTTAGTATATAGTCTTGGTTTGCGGTCAGTCTTTGTTGGTTCCTTTTTTCTGTCCTGTTTGCTGCCTGCTCAGTTGTTTCCTGTATTCAGTTCTACTCAGCCCAGCCTGCTTTTGTTTTTGCCTGTAAGTTTCAGCAGTAAAGAAGGTTTTCTTCAGCCCTCCTTCTCTGGTCTCTGCATTTGGGTCCACCTGCTCTGCAACCTTGACAATATGTGCTTTATCCAAATGTTTCTTTTGAATTCAACCATCCTGCAACATTAATGTATGGAATATCATGTTTTTATTGTGGGATGAAAGCCTTGGTCCATTTCTCTAATAAATGGACATAAAAAAGTGGTTTATACGGTGACCAACAGGGCAAACACACTGCAACTTAAGAAAACACATGCAAATAGACAAAACACAAGCAAATTAAGAAAACATCTTACATGCTGCAAATATCACAACACATTACAGAAACGACAACAGAAGTGTTTCCAGAGGACACTTAAGAATGATGAACACGTCAATAACTCAAGTGAAACGTTGTTAAAACACAAACGAGGCCTCTTTCCTATCGCAGTAAACTAGACAACAAGCTACAACATTATTTTCACCAAAACAAGCCGTCCTCTGAGCTGGACTAATAACATTGTTCTCTATGTGCAGCTGGCTGTGAGACGAGTCGCAGGGACCGTCTAAAAAATGTAACACTGAAAAAAGATACTTCAAAAATATTCAATAACTTCACCAAAATCACTTCACACATCAACGGTCTCCAACACTTAGTTTGGAAAAAAAGGGTTAGGGGTTATTAAATATTGATCTCTCCTTATTGAACTATAGTTTGTGATAATTCATATTCCCCAGCATTTCTTCATTTTCAGCAGCAGATGGCGTCACTGTGCCTCAGACAAACAGAAGGTTACAGGTTCATCCCCTGGTTTCTTCTATGGGGCGTGTTCATCTTCTGCTCTCTTTGAAGCTGCACTTTTTCAGTGTAAATCTGTGTCACATTACACTTGAAAAACTCAGAATACTTTGACGTCTCAGCAAGATGGGAAGTTGTAAACGTCACAGTGGCAAAGCAAGAAGACTGTGACTCCTTCATGTGCTGAGTGTTCACATCCTGATCATTACCCTCATACACCCACTTCACTGTGTGTGCACACTGAAGCCTCAGTATTAGAAATAAAGACATTTTAATCCATCTGAGTTCAACTATCCTGCTTCTCTGTCTTTCTGTCTTCTTCTCACACTCTCAGCTCTCAAAATGTCCTTATTAGTGCTTCATACTGACAAACTATTGACTTCCTATCATGAGTAAAGTGTTTCCTCCTTATTGTGGCTTCAGTCTATTTTTCTCACTTGTGTCAACTTTTTGTAGGTGGAGCATATTATTATTATTATTATTATTATTATTATTATTATACAGGGATTAGATATTGTAGAAGTTAAGGGTGATTGTCTCCAACCACTCACCACCAACACCACTTTCTTTCCACTGCTGTATTTCAAACTATGTCATGTTTATGACCTTTTATGAGCTCATCATGTAATGCTTTTAAAATGTGAAAACATGGATGTAAGATGATACAAATTTCACACTAATCTGTTGTGGGGCAGAGACACCTGCCTGGTTAAATAACAGCTTCATACGACTGGTTTTAAAGCAAATTAATTGACTATGAAGCAGAAGTATGTTTCTGCTTTAAAACAGAATTAGATTTCTATCATGTTTAACATGATAGAAGGGAGCCAGGCCCACCCATCCAGGAATTTGCATATATATTTATTATTATTTTGTTTTTATTGGATATATATGTGCTTTAGTGTATGGAATATCATGTTTTTATTGTGGGATGAAAGTCTGAAAGAAATTGCTCCGTTTCTGATAATATGGTCTAAGTTCACCCTCTGCTGGTGAACACTTTACTGACTCTGTTCTATATTTGACTGATATTCACACTCTAAACAGGAACAAAAGTTTCATAGAAAATTAGCTAACACACATACACACACACACTGTTTGGACCCCGCACTTTAAATGAATCCGGCACCCCTGTTGTGTGTTTGTGTGTGTGTGTGTGTGTGTGTGTGTGTGTGTGTGTGTGTGTGTGTAGGTAGCGGTAGGTAGACCAGAGACTAACTAAACTTTTGCAGAGTAACTATAGCTTGCTAGCTAACTAGTGCTTGTGGGATTAGATACAAGCTTTTTTGTTCAATTACCCAAAACTCTGAGTTTACAGGACAGTAACACTTCTGTGGCTGAGTAACAGAAAGCAGGCGATGGGGATGTTAACGTTGTCCTTGTGTCGTAAGCAGCCACGCCCCAAATCTATATTTAACGATCTGTTCTGTGTGAGGAGATTAAATGTGTTTTGCATAGTGTGTAATGTATCTGTAATCGACTTCTGTGCCTTGACACAGTGCTCAGTAAATCAGCTAACTTTAATTTCCCAAATTGTCTTTTGTCATTGTCATTTTCTATGAAACTCTTGTTCCTATTTAGTGTGAATATCAGTCAAATATAGAACGCAGTTATTAATAACTGAAACTTCTACCCTCTGTCTGTTGACAGGAAAAACGTTCACAGAGCATCTGATTATGCCAGTGACATAGGCTTGGGTGGGTTGCTTTATGTCAAATTACCATAGACTGTATACAAATAATGGACTTAGCCACTGTGACTCTGAGTTAATCAAATCAAGTGGGAATCTCCTAAAGTAACAGTCTTTTTGTTTCTGTCTTTGTGTTATTATCCGTCCACTGCAGCTCAGCAAGGAAACACAGAGAGGTCCTGACCAGTAGTATAATATCAGTTATAATAAAGAGAAGACAGCTCAGTTAAGTCTATTCTACACAATTTAGAACATATCTCACTCTCAGCAAACATGTTAAAAACAATCCAAGATGAAAGATCCTTAAACAGGACCTATTATACTTTTGTCACAGTGTTGGATGTTCATATTAAAAGTAGCTGATGTTGAAGTAATCCTGGTGAGTTAAAAGCTACAAAGCTACAGCGTAAAAAGTAAAATTTAAAAATCTGGTTTAAAGTCTTAAAATGGGTGAAAAGTTTGACAACTGCTGCAGTTAAAAAAGAATCTCCCACCTAAACCCACCAAAACACAAACAAAGGCTTTAACTTCTCATATAAAACCTGATGAAATGTTATTTAACTGCGGTGGACTCTGGTGAGTTGATGTTGGTGTGAAAGTTGTTGATCAGTGGAGTCTGACAGAAGCAGAAGGTTCTCCATCGTTTTCATAGTCCACCGTATCTTCATCTCCATCTTCATCATTATGTACCTGTGAAAAACAACAACACACCTGAGATTCTGAGATAAAATGGAACAAATAAACGACCTTTGTTTCAGACTAATACAGTCAGCGCTGTTTGTTCTTATTCTCTTTACAGAATCACAGTAAATAGTGAACTACCACAAACAAAAGCATTTGAATATTCAGTTTTAAAACTCACAGCATTTTCATCCATCTGTGTTTTTTTCCCTGGAAACACAAAAAAAGAGTTTAGCTTCATCAGTAAAAATCCAGGTTCATCAAAACTTGTTGTTTATTAAAGTTCTGTGAATGTTCTCACCTTTAATTCTAGTCCATATGTTGACTGACACAACAGTTATTATGAGAGCTGCTAAACCCACAGACACGATGATGAACCTCAACCCAACTGCAAAGAGAATTAAAACAATAAAAACATTTGTCACAGTTCAAACTCCTGTAATTAAAAATGAGAGAAATACAGTATATACAGCACGTGTGCTTTTTACAACCTGAAAAATGTTGTATTCATTACAATATTACTACAATATAGTTCAATATTTGAAGTGAACTTTAAACATCAAAGGCTGAGAGACAGAAAGAGAGAGAACAGTGAGCAACAACAAGGTTTGAGACTCAGACATGTGTGTGAACACGCTGACTGAGATTAACTGAATAAGAGAATATCTCCACCCACAGCCAAGACTCAGTCTGACATTCATACTTTAGACTCAGAGAGAAAAAAATTTGTTAAATCATTACTTTGTTGTTTTGTTGGAGTATCGTTGGTTGTTGGTGATGATTTTGTTGTTGCAGCTCTTTCAGTGTCCTCACCTGGACATATGAAAAAAGAACCAGAGACAGACAGAGAGATGAACTGGAAGACAAAAGAAAGTTGTTTGCCTCGACTTATTCGCTTTTTCCATTTATTCCTTTTGGTGTTGATGTTGTGGATTTTGTATCCTCACTTGGAAAAATGAAATCGCCAAATACCAACAACCTGTGGTAAGAAAATACCCCATAATAACCATCTACACACAAAAATGAGGCAGTTTACTCAGACTGAGGGCTGAAGGCAAACAGCATATTATTATCCTTATATAGGGATTAGATATTGTAGGACCACCCGCTCAACACCACCAACACCACTTCCTTTCCACTGCTGTATTTCAAACTATATCATGTTTGTGATCATGATCTCATCATGTAATGCTTTTAAAATGTGAAAACATGGATGTAAGATGGTACAAATTTCACACTAATCTGTTGTGGGGCAGAGACACCTGCCTGGTTAAATAACAGCTTCATACGACTGGTTTTAAAGCAAATTAATCGACTATGAAGCAGAAGTATGTTTCTGCTTTAAAACAGAATTAGATTTCTATCATGTTTAACAACAGACAGGATTCATGGTGATGTCTGACAGCACACATGAACAGACAGGTGAAGAGTCAAACTTTGACTCTTGATGCTCATGGTGCAACATGGTGATACTGCAGCTACATTCAACCATCCTGCAACATTAATGTATGGAATATCATGTTTTTATTGTGGGATGAAAGCCTTGGTCCGTTTCTCTAATAAATGGACATAAAAAAGTGGTTTATACGGTGACCAACAGGGCAAACACACTGCAACTTAAGAAAACACATGCAAATAGACAAAACACAAGCAAATTAAGAAAACATCTTACTGCTGCTGCAAATATCACAACACATTACAGAAACGACAACAGAAGTGTTTCCAGAGGACACTTAAGAGTGATGAACTCGTCAATAACTCATAAGTGAAACGTTAAAACACAAACGAGGCCTCTTTCCTATCGCAGTAAGCTAGACAACAAGCTACAACATTATTTTCACCAAAACAAGCCGTCCTCTGAGCTGGACTAATAACATTGTTCTCTATGTGCAGCTGGCTGTGAGACGAGTCGCAGGGACCGTCTAAAAAATGTAACACTGAAAAAAGATACTTCAAAAATATTCAATAACTTCACCAAAATCACTTCACACATCAACGGTCTCCTGTTATACTACAACACTTAATTTGGAAAAAAGGGTTAGGGGTTATTAAATATTGATCTCTCCTTATTGAACTATAGTTTGTGATAATTCATATTCTCACCTGAGGACTGAGGGCTGAAGGTAAACAGCTGCACTTTTTGGTTGTAACCATCTGTCACTTCACACTGAAATATCTCAGGATATGTTGACTTCAGTTTGAGATGAGAAGTAGGAAATCTCACTTCACCATAGCAGCCAATCTGTGATATTTCCATATCTGTGTTATGTTCATTACCCTCATACAGCCACTTCACTGTGTGTACACACAGATTGTGTGTCGTCACAGAGCAGGACAGTGTCACCTGCTGACCATCATCATGTTTATTCACTGGTGAAGAACATAAAGACAAAATATCTGTATCAGTTATTGTAATGTTTCAGTATATTGTTCTAACAAGACAGTTTGAGCTGAGAACTTAATGGTGTAAATACTCACTGTTAATAACAGACAGATAAACCTGAGAGTCTTGTCCTGATATGTGCTGCTCACAGTGATAAACACCAACATCCTCAACTGTGACCTTCTTTATAACCAGAGAACAGTCGGCTGTAACACTCAGTCTGTCTGATTTAACTTTGGTATTTTCATGAATCTGCCCACGTTTGACCAGATCTACTGTGTTTCGGCTGAAGATCCAGTCAGTATTGTCACATTTATCCTGATTGGCTGTCACACTTTCACAAGGCAAAGTGACATCATCTCCATCTCTGACAGTGAAGTAGGAAAACTGTCCAGTCACTGCTGTGATAAAGAGGTGATAGAAACATGAAAAATAAACCAAAATATGAACATGGCTTTCATGCTGACAGATAGTGTGAAGAAAATTTTAGATTCAACAGAAGTTTGCAGGCTGTAGGAGTCCACTAAACTCATCAGGTGAAAAACAAACAGCTGTTGGCAGTTTTAATCAAATATAATCTTTCTGGTACGTCCTATGATCCTTACCTGTAATCTGAAGCTCCAGTATAAGAAATAAAACCATTTTAATCCATCTGAATTCAGCCATCGCGTCTCTTTTTTTGCTCTTTCTCAGCTATTAACGGTCAGAGTCTCTGAACGGATGTGTGATGAAGAGAAATGTGTCACTTCCTCATAGTGACTTCCCTGATAAGTTTCTGGAGATGTAATTTTGTAATGTACAACCAGTATGGTTGTAATTTATAGTTTCACAGACTGCACTGACCTAAAGATGGTTACTTTAGAACGATGAGAAACAATTTAACAATTTTTTAAAAAAATGATTAGGAAACTACAGGACCCATAAAGTAAAGATGTTCTAAAAATACAGCAGCAGAGGAGGAAGCTGTGGTTCAGAGCCTCTGGTGTGTTGTCAAAACACTTTTAGACACAAAGAAGAAACAAGAGGAGTGTGTGATGTATTTCCTTCTCTAAAATAATGCACCAAACACAAATATGAATTTCTAAGAAAATCTAAACTGCAAAACTTTACAATAGATCTACAACATCTTTGGATTTCGTACAAATATTTTAAAAATTATTTGTTTTCAGGAAGAAAAAAGAAACATGTCAAATACCAGCATGCAGGTCGGTTACATCACTATCTCAGTCTCCTCTGCTCCGCTGTTACATCTATCAGCAGGTCTCAACAGGGGAGTCACATCCAGCTGCTACATGACGCACATTTCCTGATTTGGACATCACTCCCAGAGTTGAGGGTGTTCCCCAGAGATAAAGCTGAGCCACTGACACAAAGTGCTCTCAAGGGACCTGTTGTTCCTCTTCTCCTTTCCACAAAGTTATGTTGTAAAAAATAGGCAATAAATGAAAAGTGCAAAGCAGTAATCGTCCTTTCTTCCCTGCACTTCACATGCTGTGCTGTCTCAGTGTTATGGGTATATAAGTAGTTTTTAGTTTTAGCTCAGTACTCAGTGCTGAGTACTCCTTCATACATTTTTTTATTCATGAACACTTATTGTAACACTTTAATCTTCTAAAATTAAAAGCGTAATAAAAACAAAAACAGGATTTTTAAGCCTATTTCCACTTTTAATCGACTGACTCCACTTTTATGCCTCAACAAATACAGATACAAATACAAATACTGGGCTCTCTGCACATCCCTAGTTTCCACTTTCAGCTGTTTAATATATGACTCTCAAGGATGACAACAAGTGGGGATGTCACATGATCACATCCCACCTCTGCTCAGTTTGCCTTTTGACACTTTTGGAACTGATGACTTGTAACTGATGGAGGTGTAGAAAACACCATCTTCAGGATCAGCCTACACAGTGAAGACAACATGATGGCTGCTCAGTAACATGTAGATTTATACTGACTCACTCTTCTAATCTTATTTTATTCTCACTCACAGAAGGAAATTAGGCTCAAAAGTCACTTTGTCATATTTTAGAGAACAAATATGTACAAAATCAAGTGTAATTTTAGATTTTGAGTTGGCAAGATCATACTCAATAAGTATTTAACCTACAAAATCATATATTAATGCAAATATTAAAGTTATCAGCCAGCCATAGTTCTTGAAAAGTTTTGTAACTAACATGTAAAGTAGACAGTCAAAGGACAGACAGCGTCTGTTCAGCAGAACAATCATTGTGAAGTGACAATAATAATCATACAGAACAAAGGAGGAAAGTTAGTTATCTTTTGTATTGCAGTGGTCACATATACTTACACTGAGCTCAAACTGATCTATATACAATTAATTAACACATGTGATTGTATTTACAGAAGCAGCCTGGACAGCAGACCCTCTACTGTTCACATCCACTCTGTCACAGTCTCTGAAAGAAATACAGAGATCATAAACATTTATATTTTATTAATGTACTTGTTACCTGAGCAGACCTGGCTGTGATTCCTCTCTTCTTTTTCTGAGTATTACAGTAATACAAAATCACATTACCATGCCGATGCTTCCCCAGCATTTCTTCATTTTCAGCAGCAGATGGCGTCACTGTGCCTCAGACAAACAGAAGGTTACAGGTTCATCCCCTGGTTTCTTCTATGGGGCGTGTTCATCTTCTGCTCTCTTTGAATTGAATTTTCCTTTCATGTGAATTGTGCAAAGTGGCTCCTTTGACTCATTCTACCAACTGCATGCTGGGATTGGCTTCAGCCAGCTGTTTTTACAAAGGATAAGTTGAGATCAGTTGACTGTTTTTTGTTGCTTTTCCAGAACTTAAATATGTCAGATTTCAAATGTTCCACCATGAATAAACCGCTGATCATAGTCCTCCAGTTCATCATCACACCTCAGTGGTCTTTTTAGTGTTGAGGCAGGAAAAATACATGAATATTTTTCCTTAAAATGATTCTTTTTGGCAAATTTGCCATTGATTGACAATACAGTGACATACAGGAAACATATATGGAGAAAGAAAGATGTGACATGCAACAAAGCTCCCTTATCAGGCTACTGGGGCACCCCAATATATGAAAGAGTTGATTGATATATAAAATGTAATCAAACAATTAACAGTTTTATGACACTCCATATATCAGAATTCTGTGGAGCAATTAGGATCAATCATGTTTTAAGTATCAGTTATATTAACTTTAACAAGATGATGCCACGTTCCAGCCTGCTTGAAATCCTCCACCATCATCCCCGTCCCCCCCAAAAACCAAGAACCACAGGACTTAATCAGAATCACATTTATTGGCCAAGTATGTTAACACACACAAGGAATTTGGTCACAGCCGTTGGTCTCACAAGCAATACAGACAATATACAGTACAGACATTGTACAAATTATTTACAGACAATACACAATATACAAGCAATATACAGATTATATAAGTGCAAGTGTGTGTGTGTGGTATTGCAAACAACTATAATGTTCATCACCTATGGGAATGAAATCGTGATGTATGTTTCGAGGCTGCTCCGAACCAGACCGTGATGGACGTGCACAGGACGGATTCAATGACTGCGGTGTAGAACTGTCTCAACAGCTCCTGCGGCAGACCGTACTTCCCCAGTTGCCGCAGAAAGTACATCCTCTGCTGGGCCTTTTTGAGGATGGAGGTGATGTTCGTCTCCCACTTCAGGTTTTGAGAAATTTTAGTTCCCAGAAACTTGAAGGTCTCCACGGTTGACACTGAGGGGGAGGAGTGCTGAGGGGTGTCTCCTAAAGTCCACTGTCATCTCCAAAGTCTTGAGCGTCTTCAACTCCAAGTTGTTCTGACTGCACCAGAGCACCAGCCATTCAACCTCCCGCCGATATGCAGACTCGTCGCCATCTTGGATAATTCGATGACCGTAGTGTTGTCTGCGACGTTCAGGAGTTCAACAGCTGGGTCCTTGGAGCTGCAGTCGTTGGTGTAGAGGGAGAAGAGCAGTGGGGAGAGGGCACATCCCTGGGGAGCACCAGTACTGACTGTCCATATACTAGAAATGACCAATGACTATAGACCCATGTGGTCATGAAGTTCTTTAAGCACCTGGTGCTGTCACACCTCAAATCCAGAGCCTACGGGTCTGTAGAAGATGCAGTCAACATGGCCCTCCACTTCATCCTCCAGCACCTGGACTCTGCAGGAACCTACGGCAGGATCCTGTTTGTGGATTTCAGCAATCAATTCTACAATCATCCTGGTTCTCTTGCAGGACAAGCTCTCCAAGCTGAATGTACCTGACTCCACCTGCAGGCGGGTAACAGACTTTCTGTCTGACAGGAAGCAGCACGTGAAGCTGGGGAAGCGCGTCTCTGACTCCCTGACCATCAGCACTGGTTCCCCTCAAGGCTGCATCCTTTCTCCACTCTTCTTCTCCCTGTACACCAACAGCCGCACCTCCAGTGATCAGTCCGTAAAGCTCTTGAAGTTGGCGGATGACACCACCCTCATTGGGCTCATCTCTGTTGGATGAGACCGTCTACAGGTCTACAGGTCTACCTGTGTGACTCCCCAGTTGGCATTGTGGAGTCCTTCCCCTTCCTGGGAACCATCATCACCCAGGACCTCCAGTGGGAGCTTTCATTAACACAACTTGTATTATTATTATTATTATTATTATTATTATTATTATTATTATTATTATATTAATTATTGCACACTGTATATTTACACATTCCTGGTCAATATTTTGTACATTTTACTTCATTCTCTTCAATTTAAAATGTAAACCTGTAGAAGCTCTTCTCAGTTAGTTTCTTTCTTTCTTTCTTACATTATTTAGGATTACTTAATTTTGTGTATATTTTTTACTGTTATGCACCACAACACCAAGGCAAATTCCTTGTGAGTGCAAACTTGGCAATAAACCTGATTCTGATTCTAGTCTAAATTGAAACAAATCTGACTGGAATTTTATATGATGCAAATATATATTATTTATGACTTGCTGAAATAAGTACCCCTTGCATGGTGGCACAGAACTTTTCTTATATAAGAATATGTTTTTTACTGTATTTGCAACAAGCAGCAGATAATAAATTACTGATAAAATGAGACCTTTGTGACACATTTTAGAGAAAAAAACAGAATTATATATGTTCAGCTGCTCATGACGCCCTCACTTTAAGTTTTTAAGTCCAGTTGTCATTTGTTAATCTGCCATTCATTCCTCAGAGAAAAGAAGGCAAATCACAGAAGCACTTCAGAAAATGACAGCTGTGCCATTGAAAAACCAGAGGTAATTTCTAATGCATGTCCACAATTTATTTAATTCGCTCCAACACCGGCTCATCAGAGCTGAGGATAATTATAGCGACCCCCTGCCTCCCCTGGGATGCTGTTAGCCCCCCAGACTTTGCCCTTTTTCCCGCCCCCCACTGCCAGAATATTATCCAACCCCCGGTCTTTATCCACTGCCCAGTACATGCTCAAGACTGAAGGCATATGGGCAGCATGACAGTACACGTCATGAGTGATCATTTGTTAAGAAAATAGAGGCATGTGATTAAGAAATGTCTTGCAGCACCTAACCTGCTTAGATACTGTATATTTTGAGGGTTAGGGTATGGAGGGCTGGTGTTCTTCTGAAAAAAAAAAGGCACCAAAATAGCACCGGAGCATCATAACATGTTTGGATCTGTTCTGCTGTGAGTGGGAGGTCATTTGTTTCGTGTTTAATGTGCTTACTGAAAAACGAATTCCTCATTTAAAGGCTTAAAAACATTTGCATCCCTAAATGAAATAAGGTTTTTAAGATGCCTTTCTTCCCGTGGTGGCAGCTCTTTGAGTTGTTACTCTGAAATAAAAGGAGGTGGATCTGAACATAAAATGCCAACTTTAATAACACAACAAGGCACTTCCTGTCAGGTTAAAGAATATATTTGGTGTTGCCTGTTAACTAAAGGGAGACACTGAACAGGAAACTGTGAAAAGAGTACTCAACAAATACATCATTGTAACCTTATAATGTAATCACAATGGACCAACCAAAGATAAGACAGATATTGTCTTTTTTATTCTACGCATTCTTCTTTCTTGTCAAAACCTGGCGCCTACATTACCCACAATGCAGCTCAGCTCGATTCACTCGACTGTACAGATTCAGGCGTGTTATGCTAGTAGCAGCTAATGTAGCTGCTAGCCTCCAGCAGAGATGAGCAGCTACAGAGGTCTGCTAACTTCACTTCTTTCTAACTCCACACCAACAGATTTTTTTACTTTCCAAATTTGTAGTCTTCAGCCCCAACCGACGCTGACTCAAATGACATCACTTGAGGCAGTTTTTCCAATTTCACAAAGCTCCCTCTGGAACTTTTTTTTGACCTCTAAACACACACTGATGTGTAAAATTGGCAGATAGAGTTTTATACAGTACCAACAAATGGCTCTTTGAGTTCATACCGTAGATCAAACATTATGATATTTTAAAGAACAATTAGGAATTCTCTGTAGGACTATGATGAAATAATTTGCATTTAGTTTAAACCTTAAAATGCTGTAAAAAACAACAACGACAACAAAAAAAAAAACCATTTAAGAGCATGTGAATGTATATTATCCTCTAAACCAACTGAATTAAACTAAATCAGAGAAACCACAAAGAGTTTCAAGTCCAGTGACAAACTGGTGATCCCTCACTGGCTTCCCCCTGTGAATAATACCAGCTGTGATTATTAGGGTCACTTCACCGTGTGTGTGTGTGTGTGTGTGTGTGTGTGTGTGTGTGTGTGTGAGATCATCTGATCAAGGTGTTTTAGCTGTTGCTCTAACCACACTCCAAAGAACATTGTGCTTTTGCAGCTGTGGCTCTTAAACTCAGAAATGAATCTATCTGACCTTCCTCACGTCCATTTATAAAGTCTTTACTGACTGCACAGCACTTTAACCTTTGTTTTTAAAAAGTGCTGTTCCAGCCTTGAATTATGTTAATTTTGGACGACCTTTGTTCTTGTCTGGCAATAGGTTGGGCCTCACAGTTTCTATTTCCTCTTCTTCTTCTCTAGTTTGACTTTCATTATTGAGACAAATAATTTTACAAGGAAAAGTAGTCATATTATGAATGGTTAAGAACATACAGTGTCTCATTGTACACGTAATAGCTATTTAAAAGGAGACAGACGATTAAAAAAGAAAAAGACTGTGTTCTTGCTCCTTCTCTTCTTCTTCTTCTTGTATTCATAAATACCATTAAAATACACAAATGTAATATAATGTAATGTATGATAATAAAGAATCCTGCAGTCATCAACAAACAAATATAACAGTGAAAGAAAATCATGAGTAACAACAATGTAGGAAGAAAGAAGACGTCTGTCTGCCTACAGGTTATTTTCTTCTTCTTCTCAGTGTTCTCGCAGTGTTCTTTCTATTCCTCTTGTTTGTGCTACTTTGTCATGTGAACCTGATTTGGTTGCCAAAGTGAACGTAACTGAGCTGAATGGCACATGTAAAGCTTAACCATGTGTAAAGACATGGTAAAACCACAAGAGAGAGAAGTAGGCAGATACAATAGGAATTAATTCAGCATGTTAGTAGAGTGCAGCTGTCTGGTCACCACTGAGCAGGTGCCACCTCCTCCCCCTCCCCCCTCTCTACACCCACTCATCCATACACCCCTCCATTTCATCTGAAGCCCACACTTCATCTGACCAGCCGTCAGCATCTCAGGGATAAACCCTCATATAAGGGATGCCCTGTTTTACTCTATGAATTATGATCTAACGGAGTGGATTCAGTGTGATGGTGGAAAGCAAATGCACTTACCTGATTGGCCATCCATCCACCTTACCATCATATGTGACAACCAGCACATTTGCCTCTTTGTTTAACAGGTTTACAACAAACAATTACAGCGATAAAGCAGTTGTAACTATCAATATGCGGTCGTGATCTAGTTACAAAACAGAACACACACTGAAAACACTGTAAAAGGTCAAAATAGCAATAGAAATGATAGAAAATAATAATGATAACAAAAAATCATGAAAAAAAGAAAGAAGAGTGGGAAATATCTGTAGCACACGGTTCATGAAAGATTGTAGAATCACTCAAATCCCATTTTAGAGAGTAGAGAAAAGAGCAGCCTGCACCTGTGAATCTCTTAATCTGAGTTATGTGGAAAGTTATCCTCTCTGACAAGCTGAAAAAAAGGAGTAACACCTTCCAAAACGTATTGGATGAGCCCTTAATGTGAGTCTATCTTTTCCAATTTAAGGTAAAAAAGAAGGTCTATAATCCAACAAGAATGAGAGGGTGGATTTTCTGGAATTCCAATTAATCTGTAACAGCTGTCTTACTTACAAAAGCGATAATGTCTTTCTTAGATACAGAGAGATAGAGAGAAGCAGAGATCCTGAGTGAAGCCGTGAACAGGTTACTGTAGGTGCAACCGTTTCCCTCCTCCAGCTCTTTTCTCCTCGGTCACTTTATCCCTCCGTCTCCATCTAGATGCAGGCTTTACTTTCAGGCAAATCTGCCATCTGAGGCCCTCAACAGACATGATTATGAATCTTATTGCAAGAGACAGTTCAAGGACGAGGCAGCTGATAGTAGACATGCTTATAAAAGTGAAAAACAGCATTTAAATTTTAAAAATTGAGGTTATTTCCTTTGTATTGTTTCTGAGACTTGAATAAGATGCCTTCATCATGTTGCCTTAATTGAGTTCATATTTCTTGCAGTTGAAATACAAGCAGCAGAAACCTGTGCAGCAACTCCTTAAGTGATACATAGGATGTTGTACAGGGAGTAGTGTCAATGTTAAAGGAACATATCGGTGCGTTTGTGTGTTTTGGTTCATTATAACCATATGTTATTGTATTTCAGCCATTTGAATGTGTGTGTTATATTGTTCCAGGCTGATTGACATCAATTCATTTGTTTTTGGAAAATTCATTATAAGATTTTTTAAACTTACTTAAACTTACTTACTTAATTGTGTAATTCATTAAAACATCAAGTATATGCAGTTGCACACAACTATTATGTAATAGCAGCAATTAACACAGTTTTATGTTCAATAAGATGGATTACATAAGTTTTAAGACTCAGTAAATTGATGGAAAACAATGGCTGCCTGGAGCAGTAAGAGAAAATAACCAAAATATACACAAAACTGCATATTACACATTTCAAAATAGACCACAAAAGTATACATTATATGTGGCCATAAGGAGATAAAACCTGCAAACATATGGTCCTTTAAGAAAAGAAAGGATAGGAAATGGTGATATAGAGGCCCCTAATTTTGCCTCAGGCTCCCAGAACACACAAAGTCTGCCCCCATCTTCATCCCTCCACCCTTTCTTTTTCTTTTTCTGCCTACGGCGAATAGCCCTCCTCACCCCATCCTCCCTTCATCTCTGTTCTCTCTGCTCCCTTCAGCATCCTTCCTTCATCCATCCATTCTTCCCTCCTCTTTCATTTTTGGCCTTTACAGCCATTCTCCATCTCTTCATCTTTCTGCCACCTTGCCCTCTTTCCCTGCATCCCTTTTTATATCTGTTGCCTTTTCATCTTAACACTCCACCCACTCCCCCCCACCCCCCACCCCCCTTCCCCCCGCCGGTGGCGTCCATACACCGACCGGAGCACAGACTCTCTTGATGTCAGTCACTTTCCCAGCGAACAGACGGCAGCAGCAGCAGCAGCAGGAGGAGCGGAGACGGTAATCCCCCCTCCCGTCCACCCCACCCCTCTCCAAAACCCAGAAACCGGAGGCAGGAGGGGAACAAAACCTCGCGGGACACCTGTGCCGCTGGATACCTCTTTTTTGGGCTTAGTGAAACATGATTTAAGATTTAAATCACACCCAAATTGTGGTGATGATGATGAAGCGGTGATGATTAAGACGGGGGATGTAGACGCGAAAACGAGCGTCCAAATCTGCCTCAACTGACGGAGCGGTCGGAGGCGGCACCAGCAGCACCACCACCAGCAGCGGCAGCAGCAACATCAGTCGGTCGGCGGATGGAGATGCGTTGTGAAGGCGGAGGGATGATGATGATGATGATATAGCAGGTGCTGCAGGGTCGTGCCGCATTGCCTGGCCACCGCGAGCGACGCCGGGGAGACGGTGATGCTGTCGTCGTCATTGTGCCACAGAGAGAGAGAGAAAGAGAGGAGAGGAGAGGCTTTGACATGGAGGGAAGCGGCTGTCTGTCGGCTCTGAGCTCAGGCCGCCCGAATCAGCAGGTTGGATGTACCGCCTGAAGCCTGGAGGACCTCATTCATGATATACATGGTGGAAAAAATTCTAATAAAGTTGAATTCTCGAAGCTGGAATTTAAATGTTTCTGTGCGTAAAAGTGAATGGCCCATATGTTGATAACGCATCATTGGAGCATCATAGCAGCAGCGTCTGTGCCAGTTCAGGGTGGATTACCGTCTACAGAGCAGCAGGCCTTCATCTGAAGTCAGCTTCTGATCAGGAAACCACAAAATAATAATTTAATATACTTCACCCTGTTGCTGGAGGTAACATTTTACTTTATTGTGTTGTTTCATTGTAAGCCTGTTTGGTGTGGCCCCCCGTGGAGGGACAGCTGTTGCAAAAGATGACTCACCTACAGGCTGGCCTCTCTCCAGAGACCCTGGAGAAGGCCAAGGTTGAGCTGAAAGAAAACCCGGAGACTTTACACCAGGACATCCAGGAGGTCCGGGACATGATCATCACCCGGCCGGACATCGGTTTCCTCAGGACAGACGACGCGTTTATCCTCAGATTCCTCCGGGCGAGGAAATTCAACCACTTCGAGGCGTTCCGGCTGCTGGCACAGTATTTTGAGTACCGCCAGCAGAACCTGGACATGTTCAAGAACCTGAAAGCCACGGACCCGGGCATCAAGCAGGCCCTGAAGGACGGCTTCCCCGGCGTGCTCTCCAATCTGGACAGATACGGCAGGAAAATACTGGTCCTGTTCGCAGCCAACTGGGACCAGAGCAGGTAATAAAGACAGACAGGGTTGGTGGGGGGGGGCTGTAAAGTCTCATCAGTCACTGACATACAAACAGAAACACAGAAGAGAGTCAATCTTTTTAGGATCCATTATAATAAAGTGAGGTTTATGGAGCTGTCCATTAAGCACCACACACTCATACACCGCAGGAACTCTCACAGTAATTTAAAGATACCAAACCAAAGTCTTGAATAAAGGTAGCAATGCAAACCCAAACATTACACCCATGTGATTGTTGAGCATCTCATTCCAAAACCATGGGCATTAATCTGCTGCTGTAACAGCTGCAGCTCTCCTGGTTTCAGGCTTTTCACCAGATTTTGGGACCTGGCTGCAGGGATTTGCTCTCATTCAGCCACAGAAGCATTAGTAAATGGTAAACGGACTGCATTTATATAGCGCCTTTCTAGTCTTCCGACCACTCAAAGTGCTTTACACTACGTGCCACATTCACCTATTCACACACACATTCATACGCTGATGGCAGAAGCTGCCATGCAAGGTGCCAACCTGCTCATCAGGAGGAGTTTCTAATTATTCACACACACACTCACACACCGATGGCACAACCTTCAGGAGCAATTTGGTGTTCAGTATCATGCCCAAAGACACTTCAACATGTGGACTGGAGGGATCAAACCACCGATCTCTGGACGACCCTCTCTACCTCCTGAGTCTGTTGTAGTGAGGTCCAACACTGATGCTGTGCATCCCAAAGGTGTCGGATGGGGGTGAGATCAGGGCTTTGTGCAGGCCAGTCAAGTTCAGGGACACAAACTGTTGCACAAAGTTAGAAGCACAACATTGTCTAAAATATCACTCTGTGCTGTAGCATTAAGATCTCTCTTTACTGGAAGTAATGGACCTGTAAACAGCCTCAGACCAAAATCCAACAAAAGTACAAAAGTAGTTAACAGGTGACAGTGTGTCCACATTCTTTTGGCCATATAATGCACTTATTTAAGTTAATTAATTTTATTTAACTAAAAGTAATAATTAGAAGTAATATTATTCGTCAGACTAATTCATATGGTTTTGGGTAGTTAAACCACATCATGTTGCTCACTCATGCTATTTCATTACATTCATTTCATTAATGTGGCAGACACTAAGTAAAATAAGTGCATTCATATTCAGTAGGAACCAGAACTAGGTAGGGCTGCAACCAACAATTCATTTCATTATCAATCAATCTGCTGATTATCTTCTTGATTAATCAATCAATCATTTTATCTATAAAATGGCTGATATAATCTCCCACAGCTCAAGATAACATCTTCAAATGTCTTTTTTTTGTCCCAAGTAACAGCCAGCATGGGATGTCAAGGTATAGTCTAAGTATAAACATCTAATTTTCTACAAAGTACTGCAACAATCAGATAACAGCCAATGGATGAATAAATACTTCAGTATTTCCTCCCAAAATGCAAAAATCTACCAAAATGGAAAAACTCAAAGTACCAGTTTCTCAAAACTGTCTGCATTAATTGGGTTTGAGTGAAAGTACTTCATTACTTCCCCCATATGTCATTAATTTGTGTATCTATGGATGTGTTGATCAGTACTCTGCAACAATGTATTCCAAGTTCAACCATCCTCATTCATGACTTTACAACTTAAATTCATGCGTATGAGTTTAATCTCCAGAAAACTGATTTTCTGCTGTGAAGAAACAGAACTGGACATTTGGACAATCTTCATCCAGATAGTTCAGTGCTGGTCAATGTGGGTTTGGATTTAGGTTTTAAAGGTGCTGAGTCAGTGTTTTGGTTACCAGAGATCTATTCATAGAGATGTTTTATCACTTTATAATTCGGTTCAGAAACATTTCATTATCCAAATAAAGTGTCATCAAGCCTCATTTACTGTAGTGTTGAATGAGCTCATAAAAATGGAAATGGGGGCAAAAATGATGATTGAATTTAGTATAATTTTGATCAGCAGCCAGATCGTTCATGACTATTGTAGAATAACAGCACATACTACAGTAGACTCCACTTTGTACAGTCTTTATGTAACAGGGAAACACACAAGCCACGAGGTGCTGAACGTCTGCAAGTTTTCACTACAATCAGTCACAAGATCGAGTGATTTCCATGATGAATTTCTCCTCTCTGGTTTAACGTGTGTCAATCAAAAAAATAGATGTATGTTTCATATCATGCTTGTCATCAATCCTCTTCTATTCAACACATTTTAGAAATAACTACAGTATGTTAAAGATAACAGCACTAGACTGAACTTGTGCTTGACCCGACTTCTGTCTGTTTAGCTACTAATTTGGCCCATTAAGAAAGATGTTTAAAACTGGCAAGAGGCAAAGACTCTCGGTGGAGAATCAGACAGCAGTGGAAAGTAACAAAATGTTGAATGTTGAATAAGTGACAGTGAAGTGTCCGAGGCATCAGCTGCATGAAAACCCGTGAGGACACACTGAGGCGGGAAACAACATGACCAGTAACACCAGCAGCCACAAACACATCCAGATGATCATCTTGTGACCCTCTTGACAACTGACACTAAAGATAAAGATAGAAAGATGGAATATTTTCAATCAGGCAACTGGTTTTGGCAGCTGATCATGTGTATAAAAGGCAAAATGGGCAGGCACCAGATTATTTAGAGGTGTTTGAGTGTACTACAGACCAGCATACTGTAGCTGTATTACTAAACAGAGTCATAACTCATAGATTTAGTCCTTCTCTAAATCATTTCACTGTGTGGGGGACAAACGTTGGAAGAGCTTACCAGATAATCAGATATTAGAGTTTGATGACAGGAAATGTACAGTGGACAGATGTGTGAAGATATTTGATATTTTAGTAATATTTTCATAATAAGTATACCTACAACAATTAAAGCTGAATGCCACATTTTTCATATTTTTCATTTTCAACTTGTGGCAGAGACACAGCAGTCTTTGTTATAATGTTTTATAGAAATACTGTATGTTATATTAACTTAGTTTTTTATCCTGCTGTGCTTCAGTTATGCACAACACTTTGTGTTACATGTTATTTATAGTTTATTTTATTTAATATATCTTTTTGCATGTCTGATGTTTGACTGAATTTGTGTTTTTTTCTTGTGTTGGGAAACAGTGTGTATGTAGTTTATGAGTCAAATCAAACACGAAGAAATCCTTATAAATTCAAGATTAAATTACACTGGAAGGAAATCAGTTAATTCTATTAACATCCACCTGAATAATACCATGTTAGGTTGTTTCAGTGAGTTTTGTTATATTGGATAAACTACTGATCCATGTCCCAACTATTGTGTAAATTTAATTATCAGAGAAAAGAAAACAACAATTTTGTTTGCTTTATAGCTTCTGTAGCTAATATTTTCATATTACCAATGGATTCCTTGACTACATGTATTTAAAATGTGTTGCAAACCCACAGAGAATTACCACCAAACTCTGCAGCTCCCCTCAGCTCTTAGGAAGACTGCAGCTAATGTTTATTTTCATTATCGACTAATCTGTCAATTATTTTCTCAATTCATTTATTAGTTTTTTTGTCTATAAAATGTCAGAAAATGGTGAAAAATGTTGAACGCTGTTTCCCAAAGTAACGTCCTCAAATGTCTCTGTAAAGAAACCAGAAAAGATTCATATTTGAGAAGCTGGAATCTTTCTTAAAAAAATCATTTCAAATTATTAAGCCTTTATCAAAATAGTTTTGATAGATTAATTTTCTGTCAATCGACTAATCGATTAATGGACTAATAATTGCAGCGCTACTTTTTAGCGTATGTTAGCTTGTTTTGGTTTTGCAGCCTGCAGCTTTACTGTTTTAAAAAAGCTCTAAAAAAAAAACGACTGTACGCTACCTGCCCAGAACCAAACTGCAGAGAGACAAATTTAGAGCCTATTTTGTGAGAATATCTGAGCATTTAGCAGCTAAAGTTGTGGAGACCAAAACAGAGCTTAAAGAAGAGTAAATATTTGGACCGGCGTTCATTAGGTGACCAGAAAAAATTAATGCTAATGTCGCTACGTATCTGCTGGATGTGTACTTAAGCAACAAGTTAACCAACAGAACTGTGTTTACAGTTTGTTTCTGCTGCCCTCAAGTGCCTAAAAAATCAATTAATGCAGGTTTAATATTTTCTCCAGTGTGCTGCATAATACAAAATGGCGCTCTTTCTCTCCCAGATACACATTTGTTGACATACTGAGGGCTATACTGCTGTCGCTGGAATCTATGATTGAAGATCCAGAGCTGCAGGTCAACGGCTTCATCCTCATCATCGACTGGAGTAACTTCACCTTCAAGCAGGCGTCCAAACTGACTCCCAGTATGCTGCGATTGGCCATCGAGGGGCTACAGGTAAGACGCTTCACCGTCAGACAGCATGATGGGTAACAGAGTATGTTCAGCTGCCAGATAATAGATTAAAGTATGTTTTATATCACAATCATAAACTGGAAGTCAGGATTTTCCTTTTTCACATGTATTGAATTTATGTTACGCACAATTTCACAACATTTTTTTAGCAACAAAAATTCTACAATTTGGTCCCTCACTAAAGCAAGTTAATGTTTCCCGTCAGAACTGAAGGAAAATCCAAATCTGCAGCTTTACTCGACTCCAAAAGTACTTTTTTTCATTTTCTGCCAGTAGGTGAACAAACCTCCAGCTCCCTTTCGCATCATCCACTCTGCAGTCAAAACGTTCCACTTAAGAACAAGTCAAGCACCGTGTTAAAGCCGTGAGCTTGTTGAGAGAGCGGTAGAAGGGAATAATGACATTTCCATTTTGATTACACACTGCTGGGTTTTTCTAGGCTTATTTGGTAGGTAGATGATGCAAAAAAGGTGATTTTTAGTGGTTGTCAGTTTGGTTTGGTTTTCTTTACTTCTCACTTTCCCTAATGTGTTTTTTCTCATGTGGTCCAGTTTTGCAGACACAAAAGAATGTCGTATTTTATGTTTGTGTCTGTGCATTCTGGATTTGTCATGACATAAAAGTGCATTAGTCCTCTCAATCATCAGGACATCTTTAATGTCATTATTGAAATGAGTTACAGGAGAAAAGGCTCACTGGCAGAGTGTACAGCTGTCCTCTGGTAACCAGCCAAACCCAGAAGGAAATGTCTTGCCTGTTGCTGAGTGTGTGTGTGTGTGTGTGTGTGGCGAGGGGCTGTTATTGCTTTCTCAACATCCTTGTGAATCATCTGCCAATTTGTGTTGGGCTCCATTAGTCAAAGTGAAATCTAAGGGGAAGTGTTTCTAGAGGGAAGTGTTGAGTAAGAGGCAGCATGGTCTAAAAGATTTTCTGATGTGCTTGTGATTGATGCCAAACTGTTAGAGAAGCATCCTTTGAATTTACACTGAATTCACCTCCTATATTTGTGTCTTAGAGCTGAGAAAATAACTGCAGAAGATTACATTTCTTAGCTTTAAAGTATAAGTAATTATAATTTAGCAGATTTTTTGTATTTCATCTGTAATGTTACATTTTACATTTTCTGGTGGAAATCAGGTGTAGAAATAGTTTTATATTTTAATAGTTCACCATCTTAAATCCTGAAACAAAAGGAAACAGAAAAGGACAAAAGAAACTTGTGTTTTGCTGTAGTTGAAAGAAAACTGTCACAGATGCCAAATTTAATTAATAAAATGAAATTTAGAGTGAATAACATTTTGAATAATGAATATATTTTGAATAATTGATCATTCCATTTTTTAATGATCTTTTTTTGTTAGTTAATGATCAAAATCTATAATCATAATCCTAGTGGTTCGTCATTATTTTAACCAAACACAGAAAAACATTTCTCATGTACAGAACCAGTCAAAAGTCTGGACACACCTTCAAGTGTCAAGTCAAGTTTATTTATATAACACATTTAAAAACTACCAGAAGTGCTGTACAAATTATAGTGAAAGGCACAACAGTAGTGACTGAAATGACAACAATGAATGGTAATGATAAAATACAAGACAATATCAAAATAAAACAGATTTAATAAAGCAAAATAAGACAAATGTAAAACAGAAAAAAGAGAGAGAGAAAAAAAAGATTATAAAAATACTAAAAATACTCAAACCACTAAGAGCAACCAAAGGCCGCTGAAAACATGTCTGTCTTGAGTTTTGTCTTAAAAGTGTCAGTGGAGGGAACACTTGATTATTCCAACGCTTTGGAGCTGCAACCACAAAGATCTCTCTAACCCACTAGCTTTGATTGTTGAACAGTTAAAAGCAATTGTTCATAGGAGCTAAGAGGACTGGAGTTGGAGTTGGGGCAGATAAGCTCTGTACAGGGCTGCCAGCCCATGTATGGCTTTAAAAACAAATAAAAGAACCTTGACTTCAGTCCTGTATTTGACAGGGAGCCAGTGCAGGGATGCTAGTACCAGTGTAATGCTGTCTTTCTTTCTGGTACCAGTTAGGAGTCTCGCTGCAGCATTCTGCACCAGCTGCAGGCAAGAAAAAGAGGACTGGCCTTCACCCAGGTACAGTGAGTTGCAGTAATCCAGCCTTGAGGAGATTAATGCAGTGCTAACAGTCTTCATATCACTGAGAGAGAGGATGGATTTTAGTTTAGCAATGTTCCTCAGCTGAAAATAGTAACCTTTCACCACAGAGTTGATCTGTTTGTCAAATTTCAGTGCCAAGTCAAAGATGACACTAAGATTTCTGGCATGGGCAGGTTCGATGTCAATGACCCTAAGTGGCTAGCTATACCCCCTGTGGTGTTAGGGGGGGGGGGGGGACCAAAAACAATCACTTCTGTCTTGTTATCATTCAGCTGAAGATATTTTTTTCCATCCAGCATTTCACATGGAAAGTATATTTGAGTGTCACTGGTGTAACAGTAAAAGGAGACATTGTTCTTGCAGAACATAGAGCCTAACGAGAGCATATACACAGCAAATAAAATGGGCCCTAAAATGGAGCCTTGAGGTACTCCGCAAGTGATGGGGCAGTAGAGGAAGAGAGGCTCCCAGTCTTAACAGAGAAAGTCCCGTCTGTTAGTAGGAGGCAAACCACTGGAGGGCAGTGCCCTGGATGCCGGCCTGGTCCTTTAGATGATTTAACAGAATGCAGTGATCAACCGTGTCAAACGTCGCGCTAAGGTCTAAAAGAATTAAAATGGCACATTTACCACAATCTAAAGACAACAGTAGGTCATTTGAGACTTTGAGAAGAGCAGATTCTGTGCTGTGAAGCCTTCAGTGTCGGCGGCACAGAGTTGAGCTGGTACAGTATGTTGCTACTGTAAGGGCAAAATGTTTCTCCTTTTTCCGACCGAGTGAACGGCAGTAGACACAAGCCAGAGCATCGCTGTGAGGAGTGAGTCCATATATAAGACATTTCTGACGGCTCTCCTGACACAGATTAGAGTTTGAATTATTGATAGGAGCTATTAGCTGAGCCCTGAGTCATTCTCAGCTGTGCAACTGCTCACATGAATGGCTGCTCATCAGTTGGTGCTGAAAAACCAAAGGAAGAAGTGTAATATGGGGATTTGATTTAATTTGATTTGATAAATAAAATGCATAATGTCTTGCTAAAATAATCAGGTAATAAATTCTTATTTTCCTCAGGATGCAAAGATGGGAAAACAAATTTAAGTCTGGTGATATTCTATATTCTTCTTATTGTAAACAAATTCAATGAAAAGACCAAAATCAACAATCAATTTATATACTAACAAGTCTGTATATCCAAAGCCTGATATTATTCCTTCCTCTGAGCCTGAGAGCTTCGTTGTCCGAAAACTATTAAAAAAACACATCAATGAGTCGCACCGCTGCACTGGGCGACATGTTCTTTTATTACCATGAACACACAGACTGTAGTTTATTTCAGCTCAATCCCACACACACCGTCCAGCTGCCAGAAATACTCACTACAGCACCAAATGTGTATTAATGCACTGCTGAAAATAGTCCCTGATAAATGCACTATTTACTCCTGTTTAAGAAACATTTGCTAAACGTTACAGTGCCCAGCTGTTTTAGGTAATCGCCAAGCCTTTAAAAAAATCTAACTATATATTTGTGAGCTGTTTTTAAAGATTTACTTCAATAGGATCCAATGTGCTTGGAGCTGAGAGCCACAGACACGGGAGTGACATTTTAAACACGGTATCATGAAGAACTGAGGTGACAACATCATACAACTGGAAGACATTTTGTATTGCTTTGTTGACATCAGCATCTGTGCCATACTTCTCCTTATATGTGACAATGTTCATCTCTGTTAGCCCTTTTAAATAAACTATAAAAATTAAATATATTCAACATTCATGTTTCTGTACAGTATGTGAGAGTGGTGGAGCTGAGCCTGAGTCATTCCCACTCCCAAACACCAAGATTTCAATATAGTTAAACAGCCTCAGTGAGTATTTTCAGTCTTATAAATCTGAAAACCAGCAAGTTGTTAAAAGCGACTGAGTCACATTCATCTGTTGGGCAGCCGTACACAGTTCCTTCTGCATGACGGTTTGTAGTCTGATGGCCGGTTTACACTGAACACATCACTCGGTTAACTTCCATGTGCATCAGCAATTTTATATCTGCTGCTGTCCTTGTTTCCTTTTGTCTTTTAACATTTCCATCGCTCAGTCCCAGATTATCTGATGCCAATGTGAGCTGACAGCAATGTGCACAGTAGCAATACCAATTACACTGCAAAAAAAATCCGCTTTCAAACGAGCTAAATCGTTTGTAATCTGGAGAAATTTTGCTCAACAAGTAAAAACAAATTGCCAAAAGTTTAAACATCATTTATTTGCTGGTGCAGTGAGATTTTTATATAAAATTATTACCATTTTTATTATTGTCTTACATAGTTAAGATTCTTGAAATAAATAAAGCCACCTAGTTACTCTTAATAGAGATTTGGGATATTGAAATATATCTATAATATGTCATATAGCACAAATCAGACTTAAACATCCTAAAATAAGATATATTGATGTTCTTCCATTGCTCTTTTTGTGCTGTAAGGACCATTTGTGAGTGTATTGAGTCATCAGCTTGTCTTTCTTTGGATTATTGTCTCTCGTTCACCGTGTTAATGCTGCTCAGGCAAACTGCCTCAAATGTGATATACTCTTTGTCATGGCAACCTTGACAATGTTGGTTTTGAGCAACCAAATACAAATAGCATGTAGGCCACATGCCTTGGGATCCGATTTTGTAGCACAGTATGCTGCACAGATCACAGCAGATGTAAGACTATAAGTGTGGATCCCTGCTGGCGGCCCCTAGCAGCTTCAATGTTTATTACAACCCAGAAAACGCAGCTTTTTTTAGACCTTTTTTGGGGTATTTTTTCCTTTAACAGTACTTTGGAGGTATAGTGTCAAGAGGCAGACAGGAAATGTGGGAATTACATACAAAGTCCCCAGCCAGATTCGAACAGTGATGGTTTATGTGTGAAGCGTCTTACTCCACAGGTCATGTCCCAGTATCTGCAACTGTTGATGAGAATAAACAACATCATAACAGTAGTGAGGCTAAAAATTTTACATTTGTCCTGAGGGAGGTGCAAGCTATGAAGGGTTTATCACCATGATAGCGTGAATATGTTCTGCAAATTTCATGGTAATTCTGTCTATTAAATTAAAAGATGTCTTGTGTAGAAAGATGACATTTTGGTGTCAGATGGTGCTAAAGAAAAGCTCTTAGAAACAGAAGTGGGCCATCCTCTGGGGAGCATGAACTGACAAATTTCATGGCAATCAGATCTAGATAAACTTTGATGGCTGTTAGATCTCGAACAATTTTGCTTGGTTGTGGAGCAAAACTCAGGGAGTCACAAGTAGTCCAAACATTATGATTCCTCCTCTGGGGACGATGAATATCCATGAATAGCAAGTTTCATGGATATCAGATACAGTGTTCTTGTGTTAATCTTTAACATAACAGAAACATAACGTTTAGATATGATTGAGGTCCTTTTCAGGGGAATAATAAGATGAGGAAAAATGGCACACAACAACATCAATAACTGCCAATTTCTGGGTTCTGTATATATGTCGAGTCAAGATTTAGTATTTTGCTCTTGTGTTGGACAGACCAGCTGACCACCGCCATGAAGGGAAAACAGGCTTTCCTATTTATTTTCCTTTGCTCAAAGATTTATATTTAAAACAGTGAAAACTGAATGAGGGACAAACAGACTTAGGAGCTGACACAACAGAGCCTTGTGTCCTTAAGTTGACCCTCTCTACAGTCGGGCTTTTAATGTGCTGCCTCATTGCTTATTTGTGCCGTGGACTACAGTATATTGTCTGAGGAGTCTTAGAGTCCAACAGAAGAGGGGAGACAGTGTTTAGGATGAGATTCAAACACATCCAGTCATAATCCTCCAGGATTACAATGTTGTAGAAGGATTTAAGTCTTCAAGTCTTTTTTGGATTGTTCTTTTCAAGACAAGTTTGAAAGCTGTTTTACACAGAATTTAATGTATAAGAAAATAATGAGACAGAGAGGTTGCCATTTTTAATGATGTTGTTTTTACATGAAAAAAAGCAACAAAATGTCAACAGTTTATGAGGTCACAGATTGACTGTCAAGGCGGAGAAGGAAAAGCCACCTAAACACTTGTAAAGTTCACGTGTTTATTGTTTTATTCACATTTTATATTTTATTTGGGAGCAAACTTAAGCTCAAGGTTCATATTAGAGCTGCAATGATTAGTCGATAGGAAAATTAATCACTATTTTGGCAACCTAACTATTTTGATAATTGATTAATTGTTTTGAGTCATTTTTAAGTGTCTCAAATGTGAATATTTCCTGGTTTCTTTAGTCCTCTATGACAGTAAACTGAACATCTTTGGGTTGTGGACTGTTGGTCGATGGAGGTTGCATCCTGGGCTTTGAGAAACAGTGACTGACATTTATCACCATTTTCTGACATTTTATAGACCAAATGAATAATGGATTCATTGAGAAAATAATTGTTAGTTACAGCCCTAGTTCATACATTTCCAGAAACATAAAGATTTTTGCAGTCTTTTAATCAAGTACATTATGACGTAATGGGGATTTTTGAAGGCTTTGTGCACATCTGCAGGCATTTGGTTTCTTATTCTTCTTTTATGCACAGATTTTTTTTGTGTTCTTCTTTATGTAAACTTGTAGTTTTTCTTAAGTTTGAACATGCTTGCAGTGGACTAGAGAAACCTCCTGCATCGTGTAGCTGTGTTGTTCTTGAGGGTCAGAGATGTGAATCACCTGGTTAAGGTGATCCGTCACAGCCTGACACCACCTGCCACCACAAAGTAATGAATGAGCCGTCTTCAATGTCTGACAGTTAACCTGCTGCACAGCTGCTGACAGCCAGTCGACTCATCAGCCAGCTCCATGTCTCTAACCTGCATTTACAGCTGCAGTCGTTAGAGTCTCAATGTCTTAATCACGAAGAGAGAATTAGAGTATCTGGGATTTCCATTAGACAGTTTTTCTTGTGGCCAAATGCCTTTATGTTGTGTTCATGTGCTGATAGGAAAGTAAAACATGCGGGCCTATTACTTGACTGCTAATCAGACTTGTATTACTGTGCTTTTAACAAAAAGCAGGATAATGAGGTTCGGCCTTAATTAGATAATTAAAGTAAAACCTAGTAGCTGCTTTTTCTGCACTTCAGTCAGGAACAGTCCCAGCTGTAATATAAGGCTGATGTCACAGTTACATAAACACTCTGGAGGTCTTCACAGGACTCGGTGTCTTGTATTCGAGACTCAAATCGAGCCGGGTCCAAATTATATTTATTATTACGCATTATTTATTTAATACGCAAGTGGATCAAAGCAGATCCTCAATCAGCCCTGATTATGTGGTGTGTCATCATCATCCCAAGAGGAAAATATGATTTTTTTAAGCAGACAGAGTGTGAACAGTGAAGTGCAGAAAAAATTACATGTATCACTGCTTTTTCAACACCAGCTGTGAGTTAATTGTTGGAGCATCAGGCTGCTGTGTTGGTTTTCCTCTCTGTTTGGGCCTGTTTTTTGTTTTTTTTTCTATCCTCAGATCTAATTGGATCACGTCTGACTTTTTCCAGGTCCTTTTCGGATTGTGTCTATTTTTTAAACATTAATTTATACATACTGTGTAAGAGTAGTTTTCCACAGGTCTGTTTTTGAATTGGGTACAATAATTTAGGCCTGTGAACACGTCTAAAACTCACTACCTCCAAAATGTGCTGGGGCCAAGTTTTAGTAGAGATGTACCGAGCTGACTTTTTCTCTCCCGACACCCATTCTGATACCTAAACTCAGGGTATCTGCAGATAGTACATTTAAAATCCAAAAAATAGTATCCCACCATGTGGAACTCTTTCATATGTAAGGTAACATGAGGCTGTAACTTCACAGCACTGATTAATTAAGGGATCAAACATCATCAGTCTGGTAACTAAATGCTCTTAATGCAAACAGGACAAACTGGACAGTGTGCAGGATCATTTTTATGTTTGAACACTTAAGGGTTGAATTAACTTTAACGCCTTTCATGTTAAAATGACATTAACGTTTATAACTGACACTTTGACCTTTTCTCAAACCTTCAAAAGCTCTTTAAGTTTTAAAAAAGGATTTACAGAATGTTGCAGGAAAAGTTCAGCCACAGTGTTTCTTGCTTAATGGCACAAATGAGTCAACATAGATTCAAAAAGAGCATCAATATCATTTATAAAAGTGGAGCACTTAAGCCGTCCTCCTCTGGTGGTTTGGTTTCCCTCTCCCCCTCCTCTGTCTCTTTGTGTCCCCTCTGGCCTCCCCACCCCTCGCTTTTGTTTTCTTTACCCTGCCCCCCCCCCCCTCTCTTTTTAACAACATCATCATCCTCCCCTTCCCCCTTATCTCTACTCCCTCTCTCTCTCTCAATTCAGTCACTCCATCATTGTTCACCAGAGACAATATTGGCAGGGCAGTTTAAATAATCTCACAGCAGCCGGAGCGTTCAAGCACTGAGATAATTAATCTTTTTGTTTAAAAATGAACGCAGTCATCACAGAATCACCAGTATTTACACATTTGTTTATAATTACAAGTTACAAAAATTATGCAAAATTCTTTAAAATCTCTTTCCTGCTGTTTATTTTTATTTTCACCTTTCTTTCCCTCTTTGAATCTTAAAGAAGCAACATCTTTCTCGCCAGCAGCAAGTTGCATGATGCAGTGTGCTTCGTCCTACATCCCCCCCCGTCTTCCTTCTCCCTCCCTCCCTCCCTCCCTCCTCATCTCCCTGCCGCCACATCCCACCCTCGTTACGTTGCCACGGCAACATGTCCGACTGCCACGCTATCTGCTCTGCCCTCTCCTCCAGATGGGCTCCCTTTTGTTGTGCGTCTGCGTGTTGGTGTGTGTTTGTGCGGAGACAGAAACACACTTCTCCATCTCGCTCTCTTTTTCTTCCAAGATGCTCACAGGCGGCTGTTTGGGAGTCAGCGAGTGCGCCACAAAACACTGTAAATGCATAATGTGTTATGTAAATGTGTGATGTATTATAAATAGTTTAATACTGATGTACACATAACACTGTGTAGTTTTTAGTCTTTTTGTGCTTCTCATTTGATATGTTTATTTTTCCAGTTTTTGACCCACTAATTTTTTATTTATGAGTTTCCTCAATTATTTTGGATAATCACGTACTTTATGCTTTCATGTTGAGCTGCAACTAACATTATATACAGATATTTACACATTTCCTCATTGTATGGAAATACTATTCCAGTTGTTAGTCCTGTGGTGTGGAGTATTATGATGATGTTGGGGGGCCGGGGGGGTGGTAGGGGGACAGTGTTTTGTAGAGTTCAGTTCAGAGGCTCTGGGGTAAAAGCTGTTTTTCTGCCTGGAAGTGTGAGTCTTTAAGGCCCTGTACCACCTTCCAGATGACAGCAGAGAGAAGTGATGATGATAGGGGTGAGTTGCATCCTTCAGGACGCTGCTGGCTCTGCGGAGGCGGCGTGATCTGAAGGTGTCTTTCAGTGAGGGCAGGGGGAGGCCATGACTCTCTGGAGAGCTCTCCTGTCTGCTGCTGATCAGTTAGCAAAACCATACTGTGCATTCTCTATAGAGCAGTGGTAGAAGGACACTAGCAGCTTCATGGACAGGTTGGTTTTCCTAAGTGTCCTTAGAAAGTAGAGCTGCTGTTGAACCTTTTTGACCAGAGCAGTGAAGCTGATTGTCCATGTGAGGTCCTCCTGATGTGGTTTCCTAGAAACCTAAAGCTAGAAACCCTCTCCACTTCTTCTCCTTTGTGTTTGAGGCGTGTAGAGAAGGGGACTCAGCACGCAGCCTTGTGGTGCGCCGGTGCTGAGGGTCAGGCTTGGGGAGAGGTGGGGACCGAGTCTGACTGTCTGTGAGCGGTTGGATAGGAAGTCCTTGATCCACGTGCACAGGGAGTTACTGAGTCCCAGGTCAAGCAGTTTGGTGACCAACCTGCTGGGGACAACAGTGTTGAATGCAGAGCTGCCTTCTGTTCAAGGTGGGTCAGTGCAGTGTGGCGATGGCCTCCTCTGTGGATCTGTTGTCTGTAGGTGTACTGGTGCTGGTGCTTTGAAGCCAGTCTTTCAAAGCACTTTGCTATGATGGGTGTGAGTGCCACTGGTCTATAGTCATTCAGACAGCTGGTGTTGGTCTGGTATGATTATGGCTGATTTCAGACAGGCAGGCACAGGAGCCTGAGACAGGAACAGGTTAAAGATGTTAGTAAACACCTCTGCAAGCTGATGGGTGCAGAACTCTTCCTGGAATCTCATCAGGCCTGTTGCCTGTCTTTGTTGCCACATACGTGTTGGATCCCTGTTGGTGAAGTGTTCCTCAAGCTTTTTCTTATATGCGACCTGAGCACATTTGATGCCTTTCTTCAGGTTGTGTCTGTACTGTTCTCAAAGAACAAAGAAAAGCTTTAAATTCTCACAGCTGAGAAATAACTGAAATGATAAAACGTGATCGCTGTTATTAGTCTTTGGGGTCATTTCTAAACAAACCACCGTGACCGTAATCTTTGTAATGAAGGAACATGTCACCCAGTGCAGCAGTGTGGCTCACTGACGTGTTTTTAATAGTTTTTGAACAACAACGGAGGTCTACAGCACAGAGGAATAAGATATATCAGACTTTGGATACACACAATACTTGTAAGTAGATCAATTCATTCATTCGTCATTTATAAAACAAATCTTTCATACGTCAACTGGTTCCAGCTTCTCAAATGTTAGGAGTTGCTGCTTTTCTTTGTTTTGTATTATTTTTTGTCCTTTGGTTTTGAACCGTTGGTCAGACAAAACAAGCAGTTTTCTGGGAAACTGTGAGCATCGTTTTACTTTTTTCTAACATTTTATTAACTAAATGAATAATCAGACTAATCAAATCAGATCAATTATGAAAATAATTATTAGTTGCAGGCCTGGAGAAATTAATTAATTGTATTCTATTTACTATTAACTTGTTCATTAGTCCTTGTTGGTTTTAAACATAAAGTAAGAAAATGACTTTTTCTGATATGTTATAATTCTTTATTCCTTTGCCTTTCAGTTTGCCTTTCCTAGGTGTCCTCTATTGAGCGTGAATATTTACTGATATTTAGACCACATTAACATACGTACAGTACAGCCTCAGTCAGTGAGCTCTCTGTGGATTTACTCCGCATTAGCATTATTATGTAACACACAGAAACCCTCCAGAATTACTGGGACTCCTGAGAAAATTGTGCCAACACTGGCTGCAGAAAACACATGAGAATAAATATTGACCTTACTCACTCAAAACATCTCAAATCTACTTTCATTCTTTAGAGGAAATCACTAATCACTCGTAAAAGGAAGCCGTCTATATTGGAACATTAATCTAAATCTACTGAATTATAATCCCCCTCCTTCTCAACATCATGTATAATAAATGATGAATGGTTTCTAAGCACTCTATAATTTGGCTTTTTTTTTTCAACTGAAGCAGTATAATTATGACTGTAAATGCATTATATGCTGTATTGGGTTAGCAAGAAATGGATTTAAATTAACTGAAAATCGTTTATTATTATTAAACAGGCTGTTGACCACGTTTGTCTTTACAAACAGCACAGTATTTATTTAAACTGTGTCATTTCTGCCTGTTATCGTTAACTGCAGCTGGAAAAAGGCAGCAGCTGTCTGACCAAACGCTCTCCCACTTCAATAGATTAAGCTACACAGCTCAGGTTTGACTGATAAAAGCTTTTCACGCCTGACGCCAGCTGGTTTTACAAGAAGCTGCCAGTAGATATCCTCTGCCAGTATTCAAGATCATAATAATGTTGAGACTGTCCTCGCTAGAAAACAGCAGCAGTGTTGGTTTGTTCAGACACTTGAACCTGTTTCCTGACAAGTGTGATAGTGGGACTAAACACTGAAGTTGTGTCACATGTTTGATTTTGATGCCGGAGACATCTGTTTGCATCCCAACCCTACCCCCCAGAAATGATCTTCATATATTACTAAATTGTTTTCCCAATTACATTGTGGCAGCAAACGTAATCACTGCAGATAAACACTTTGAAAAAGACTTTGACACCAGAGACTGAGGTTTGTTGTTTTGGTTAAATTTTAATGAAAACATCGTGTCTTGTGCTTCAAGTCACTGTGGACTTTTTTCTGTTAAACCAAGACCATGACCTTAACCAAGTGCTGCTAATTTGTTTGGTGGAAAACAAATCAAAATGTTTGCTTATCTTGTCAGATACGTTAATTAACAACATTTCCTCATTATGTTACTAGAAAACATAATCTGGCCTTGTGTTAAAGTCTGTTCCCCTCCTGTTAGGTTTCCTGTAGCACCTCTGTGGTTGGGGTTAGGGTTAGGTTAGGTTATGATTATGGTCAGATGTAGCAGAGATAAGTGGTTGGGGTTAGGTTGAGTGCAGGTTAAAATAAGAGGAAACACACATGAAACAGACTTCAACACAACACCGGCTGGCATTAAAGTTCCTGCAAAACGTATTCACTGATGCAAACTTGTTCTACTTAAGCGTCATTTCTGGGAGACAAGGTTGTCCAAACCGTCTCGTTGTTTCTTTTAACTGTGATCTTTCTCTATACTTAAACAAACATAGAGATCAGATCATAAAGGCTTCTTTATTCTATGAATTTCTCTCAAATGTAACAGTTTGTTAGGCACCAACAAACACTGTCGTCCTGCCAATAAGAGTGTCAGAAACACTCATATGACTAAGAACGTGTTTTGAATGTATTTTAGACACCAAAATGTTAAACAGAAACCTATGATGGTTTAACACTAATACCTACAGGTTTAATCACTGATATCTTTATGTTGGTCATGTTGGAGGATGCACAACCTCCTTTAAAAAAAAAAACGAATTATACAATATGGTCCAGTGAGCTATTATCCCGAGCAGTCTCTTTTTTTATTGTGGACACTTCAGACCAACTTTAGGCGCTTATGATATAAATTTTGAGGCCAGCTAAACGTGAGCTTATAAGAATTGGCAGTATATAACAGCTGAACACAGAAATGAAGCTGTACAGATGATTTATAACAACCTCGGGTATAAATACGAAAGCAGAGTACAGATTTCTGGCACAACTTCACCTACTTCCACAGTGCATGGAGAAGAAAAGAAGTCTGAAGGGATCAAAATTCAAGTAATACTTAAAGAATAAAGAAAAACTTTATTATGACCGACGTGTTTCGGCTTGTGGCCTTCATCAGGGTCCCTGAACCAGTGTTGCTGGAGTTTTGACCACTTCATAAAGACAAAAACAAGAGATATAGTGTATATTTTTCCTGCTTCAGGAATCTTGATGCAGTGATGAACTGGCATGAACTGTCACTACATATTTATTTCTCCCTCCATTTCTCTCTCTCCCTCTGTTTGTTTGGCAAGAAGACAAGATCTGTTGAGCTCGAGCCCACAATCTGGACGCTCAGGTCAACTGCACCAAACAGACACACCCAGGATAAACACACGGAGGCAGACGAGGGGCAGCAACCTCGCAATGTTAAGACATCCTGTAATAACATATGCTGCTAAATCAAAATCAGAAAAAAATAACCTTCGTGGTGAATTGCCACCCTGCAGTAACAGACATGAATGTTCAGTTTACCAGCTTGTCAGTTTGGCGAAGACTTCTTCATGCAGAGAAAAGCAACCCACATGCAGCTGAAATAAAACATATTAATTCATATATGATCTCTAGGTTGGAGATTAACTTCATTTCTGTGCTTCCTTCCCCCTCAGAGCTCCTGAGTGGAGCTGGCAGTATTTTAAGAACCTGCAGAGGCTGCGGTTTAATTGGTGTGACCTTCCCTCTCGCTGTGAGTCTCTAACAGGAATAAAACTGTAAAGTTACTTTTGAACCAAACACCTGAGATACTGTGACAGGATTTTACTGTATTTCTCTGCGTGTGACAAACCTGCTGCTTCCTGATGTAGACAGGAAGAGAATTACAGCTGATAGTTCAGGTGTGACCAACAAGATAACACAGTAATTACTAAGTTATTTCATTTAATGATTTAACTTAATGATAATACAGAATATTTTGGGATAAATGACTGGTTTTCATATACCTGAGTTTATCTACTGTTACACTATTTCCTTTTCTATCCACCTGTTTTATGCACATTTTCAATTTGTGTCTCGTTCTTCTGCAATGAAGATGGAGAATTAGCACCACCAACTGTTTATTCTTTATTCTTTATTTGGATCCCCGTCAGCTTTGGTAGCTAGCCTTCCTGGGGTCGACACAACATGAGCTACAATCACACAAACAGCAATTTAAAATCACATTGATCAGTAAAACAAGAAAAAGCAAAACAAGCCAACTATAACGATCAGAAAATAAGTGGAATAACTGTAGACAAGATTTAGTTTACTGTTCATGGGTCATCTTGACGAACCAGCTGTTTTTTGTTGTTGCTGTTGTTGAGGTTGTTTTTTGAAGCAGCGCACCCGACTGAACTTACAAAATTGTAAAAGTAATAAAATGTTTCATTCATCAGAGCATCAGATTTTGTGGCCAGAGGTGCAACAACACTCAGAGGTCAGTGCAGCAGCACTGCTCTTTGCTTTCTGTCACATAAGATTCGCTTTTGATTTCTCCTTTTTTCAGTTGAGCATTAGCTCCAGTCAGACGTCTTCCCATAAAGGTGGCTTCTGTAAAGAACAAGCCAGCAGCAAAACAATGTCATCACTCCAGGCTGCACTTAACGTCCTGAAAAAGGAAGCGCTCGAATGGATGTCGTCCTTATTTTTTTTTTTTCAAACTCACTTTTCCCCCTTTTACTGGAAGACACGTTTACTCATCCTGCTGTGGATGAGAAGTGACAGGAGCAGAGCAGAATAGAGAGAGCTCATCAACCTGATGTGCTGTACGAAGACTGAAAAAGCATGAAGGAGAGAGACGATGTACGGCCGCAGCACAGACACATATAGAGCGATAGACGATGTCAGATGTTGTAACATCAGCTGCTTACTATAGAAGTGCTGATTGACTCACACTCTCAAAACCAAAATGTTGGATGTTACAATGTTTATTTTCTTCTGAAAAATTGATTTATTTTAGTCTTTTTTTTTTTGAAGTAAACTAAAAAAAAAAACATCAAACTACTTTTAATTAATAAGTCAGGGACAGCTACAAATACTATGATGGGAGTTTTCTGACATGTTTTACATAAAATTTAATCTAATGCTCACTTGGTTTACATGTGTAGTAGGATTAAATTGTGTAAAAAATAGTGGAGCCTTGCACATTTTTCAGCATTAAATTTATTCAAAAGGTGACTAAGAAAACTTCTCTTACAGGAGCTGAGTATGAAATTATACTCTTATAACTCTTTTTTCTACTTGAGTGAATATCGATGACCAAAATGTTTTTTAAAGCTCCATTAACTGATATTATCCATATCAAATGTCTAATGTCTGTGAAATTGTGAAAGAGGTCGCTCACAGTGATTAACTCACAGAGAATTATGCTCTGCGGCTCTACTCATCTCTTTAATAAGTTCTCCAAATTAAACGACAAGATGTCTCGTTTTCTGATCTGACGCCCATATCGACACTCTGCGCCCTCCAAAAATCACTGTTGAGAAATGAATACTGTCGGTTTTATGGTGAGACAACACTGTGCAGTCTTATGTTTTTGTTGACCCCATCACATCACAAACAGCTGATTCTGTCATTTTCTTGGGAGAACATTCTGCTTTTTAGCCTCTTTTAGCTCATTGTTTCTGTTTTACTTCAGATTGTGGGCTGAAGCTCAACATCACTTGTGTCCACTCAGTTTCCAGCCACAGCAGACAGAAGTTATCACACTTATAACACTTTACCCATTACGACTTTATAAGGCCCCCAAGTGGCCAAAAAACAGATTGATAAAGCTTTAAAGCTGTGTTTTGAATTTTTAACAGAAAAAGATCTGGAATCAAAGTTACTAAAAATGAGGCAGAAAATTAAACATCAGTGTGAGCACAGAATACATTTCATACGTTTTTTAAAAAGGTTTCGTCTTTGTTTGGGATGAACTTTATGTTCTTCTGATAAGCAGAGTGAGCAGATCAGACATGAGAAGACAAACTGTTGTTAGCAGACAGTGACTGACTTCATCTGACTGGAAGGATGATGCAGGTTTACTGTAGGTTGATGTGGATCTGGTTTCCATCCATCTCAGCCCCAATTTGATAAACTAAATAATAAACGAGCAGCTTGTGACTCTCAGGTTGTAACTCTGTGTGACCTGATGTTACAGCTTCAGCAGGATCAGCCATAAGACCCACTTCACACACCACACCTGTCCCATCCTCCTCTTCCTCACGTTGTCATGTGAAATCATCCTGACAGGTTTCTTCTTCCCTCCTGCTGCTGCAGTTTTACCTGAGATGGATACTAATATTTAATGGATTTGTGCTTGATGTTGCAGACAATATTTACAGCCCAGTTGGTTTTATTCTCTTCTATGTTTATGTGGTTATACTGTATGAATCATTGGATGGTTGTTTTGACTTCTTTGCCATCGTCAGTTTGTGTTTTGTAAATCAGGTGTTCCTTTTTTTGGGGGGGCATGTGCATCAGATGCTGACTCACCGCCCTCTAATGACTGAAATCTGAGCTCAGGTCCATTGCCAGATTCAATTATGGTTTGTAGAGCCCGACTTCTACTGGATTTTAGAGACCAATACAGATATCAATATTTGTGTAAAGAAAGCGTAAAGGATCTGATGTGCTGATGTGAATTTTTTAACATAAACATGTATGTTAATAATCTCTTACATTTAATCATTAAACCTGCATTAACTGATTTTTTGGCCACTTGCAGACGGCAGAAAAAAGAACACTGATACATCATCACCTTTTAAGTTGATATGTTGAACTTGTTAGCAAACAGTTGCTTATTTCCACATCCAGCAGTTATGGAGCAACATTATCATTCATTAGGAGTCGTGTTTCTGTCCACCTGGTGAATGTAAGTCCAATATTCACTCTCTTTTAGCTGTTTTTGCTCTCTACCAACTCCTGAGGGAAATATCTGGCTCTTTAGCTGCTAAATGCTCCACTATGTTCACCAGCTAGTCTACAGCTAACTGTGTCTGTTTGCTGTTTGGTGCTGAGCAGGTAGTGTACAGTGGCTTTTTACAGCTTTTTCTCTGTAAACAGCTGCCTGCTGCGGCCCAAAACGACGCTGAGAGTGAAAACAGTAAAGTTGCAGCCGGACAGATAAACAATGAGCTGAAACTCATTTTAAAGCTTCGTAAAGCCGAGGGGAGCTGCAGAGTCACTGATAATTCTCTGTAGGTTCATCACTACAAGCCAAACACATTACACACTGACAGATCAGACATTGTTAACATGAAAAATATTGATTGTAGCCGCTTTAAAGAAGTGTGAACAAGACATGTACTGAGCAGGACATTTTATTGTTGAGAAATAACCTGGTGGATAAACTTTGTAATTGAAACACTGCTTCTAAATGGCCTCAAACAAATGTTTCAGAAATCGAATCGCAAGTTTTAAAGGCAGCCAATCACATACAGAGTCAATTAATTAGATTTGTTTTCTGCCTGAACACATTTCTGTAGCTTACTGCAATTTCTTGTTTCTTATTGGCCAGCATACACAGCATGCCAATAACAATATATCTGTAAAAGGTTAAAATATCAGCCAGCCAGTCTCAAGCTTAGTGTTTAATAGCACTCATTTTAAACAAGGTTTTTCTTCCTTCACAAAACGACAAAGCTTTCATGAACAAAATGATGACCTAGAGATGAAATATTGGCCTTGCAAAAATCAAACATAACAACACAGACATCTGTTCCAATATCTAGAAGAAAAAAAACTAACTAATTTTTTTTACATTTCATTTCCATTAAAAAACAAAATACAAAACGACACATTTGAGCATTTTCTGATTTGATGCTTCTATCAGCAGGATGTTGTTTGTGTGCTCTCCAAAACTGTTAAAAGTCACTGTTGGGAAAATAAATATATTTTCTGATCTTAAACTGATATTGTTAAGGTTGGTACATAAAAGACTTGGTTAAAGTTAGGGAAATGTGGTTTGAGTTAAATGACAGTAGTCATGGATAAAGAAACCCACACTGAACAGGAAATGAGAAGCAGTCCAATGTTTTGTGTCCTCCTCTGCTCCCAATGGACAAAAGTCATAATTCCTACAGCCACTGAAGGGCTCTGTCACCTGGACATGAACTTAAGTCATTTTGGGGATTTTTTGAAAAAACTGATTCTTTCATTTTTCTTGTCAGGACAGTCAAGTCAATTGCCCAAAATCGCAAACATTTCTCAGCAGGCTTTAAAATCCTCACAATATACAACAATGTGTATCATCAGAGGAGGCTGCTGGGTTGTTGTTTGTACTGACACCTCTTACACTAACAAGACTTTCCCAATCAGTTTATATTCTGTTTTTGCACATTCGAGAGTTTGCTGGCCTGCTGGGCCACAATCCAACCGTGATTATATCCAATCAGAGCTTCCTGCCGACTGTGCAGCTCTCGGCAGTCAACAAACAAGGATGGTGCTTTATGACAATGAAGCGGTAGTTAATATTTCAAAAGGCTCTCTTCAGTGCCCATCAACAGTTTAATTAGGCATTTAGGATGGCTGTGTTAAGAGCAATTTACTTGTTTATATCCAGAGTAAAGAAAACAGTGCATATCTGACTTAGCTACAGTATCTATGAGGAAAAGGCTTTGCAGCCCTCTTCCTTCATAGTGAGATCTTTACTCAGTCATGTAGAAAATACTAAATTGGGAAACATTTAGTAGTTTGTCATGCGCTCTGTAGATGACCTAATATGTAAAGGTGAATAAATCACAGAGCAGTACCTGCTGCTTATCATATTCTTCCTCTCAGACTGACTTTTTGAAAGGTACATCACCACAGCTGTTAAATATTCACCTACACAGACAGTTAGTACATAATACCTTTATAATCCTTTCAGTCATACTGTCGCTCTCTGAAGGGTTTCTTTTCTGTAAAAGCTGCAGGGTTTGAATTGCAGGTAACAGTTTGCTTTTACCCTGAGAAGAAAGTCATACAAACCAAAGAGTTATTTAATGCAACATGCAGAGAAGGACTTATAATAAAGAACCACAAAAATGTGTCAAAAACACTGTGATCTACTTTCTTCTTACAGTAAATCTTTTGTCCTGCTTCGGTTTAGCCTTTCATTCAGGATCAGATGTCAGTTTGCATATAGCCTTCACCAGTTAGTCTTTTTTTTAGCAGTTTCTCCCTAATGCAATAATAATGCAATTAATATTGTACAATAGAACAGAAAAGTCTACATTTAAAGAAAGTTTAAATGTACTGGAGTTTCATGTGATTCAAGAGATTTTAAAGTTTTTAAAATGCAGTTTTAGTTTTAAAACAGATTTGTCCTCTGCAGCAGTGCTGATCCTGATTCAGTCCATTAGTCCTGGAATCAAAATGTCAAAGATGCTGGGAGCAAAGCAGCGTGTGATGTATGTTAAAGGACACATTCAGTCTCTTTAAGGAGGACTCACTGTTTGTGAGTCCGAGAGCAGCTTTTAGTGGAAGGACATTTCAGTAAAAAGGAGCTGCGCCTGCAGACGATTGGCTGACTCTATCTGTTCTTTGCTTCAGCCATTGAGGGGATGTCGGCACGTCACATGTAATTACCGCTGAGTGTCTTTGAACAGACACACAGTGTTTAACCCACAGTGTTGGTGGCAGCCTGTGTGTCTGTGTCCCCTCTGGATCTGTGAGGTTTTTATAACAGCAGAACACCAGAAACATGCAAGAACTTACACAGATGTTGAGTTCAAATCACGTGGGACAGAAGGTGGTGATGGAGAGATCGTCATGGATACGACTTAATAGCTTTCACACCGTCAGACAGCTCAAGATGGCGATGCCAGTGTTACAATTACCACGTTTAATTTACACACTGTTATGTTGATTTAAAATGTGTTTTTCCCCCCAAATTAGCAATAAATTATGGTTCATTCAAGACTCATTATTTTTTAACAATTTTCAATTAAAAATACATGTTGTTTAAGGGATATATTTTGATTCAGATTTTAGGTTTTCACACATGAAAAAGTTGTTTTCTGCTGCAAGAAGATACTATCACAGTTTATAATAATCAAGGTCTTATTATAATATGAGAACAGAAAATGCTTCTGGAAATAGAAAGTGAAGCGAGAAATGGGGAGAAATCACAACTGAGCTGCTGACAATACTAAGTAGTAATCTATGTTTAATGCTCACTGAATATGAGCTCCAAATAATTTCCCTGTAGTGTTTATTTTGTGCCCGGCATGATGATATAAAGCATTTCAGCTGTATATAATTTTCAGGTGTGTTTAAAACACAGACTGTAGAAAAACATGGCTGTAGCACACAATATGTGATATCAGCTGTGTGTTTCAAAAGGGACATTTTAAAGCCTGGAGTTGGATTCATAATTCTCCATCATCTCATCACCAGGCAAATATAGAAAAAATAATTTGGGCAATGAGCAGCAGCCTGGGTGGAGCAGGAGGGGAAGAGCAGCCAACATGGGTGAAAGTAACAGGCTGAGACACCTGTCAATCAAGGTACTACCAAACATATATTACTTTTTTTTACCATTAAAGGGGACGTATAATGCAGAATTAGAGGTCTATATTTATATTCTGGGGCTCTACTGGAATATCTTTGCATAAGTTACAGTTTTTAAAACTCCTTATTTATCTTATACTGGCCCTTTATGCAGCCCCTCAGTTCAGCCTCTGTCTGAAACAGGCCGTTTTAGCTCCTGTCTCTTTAAGGCCCGCCTCCCAATGAGCCTACTCTGCTCTGATTGGCTCTGGAGGCTACGTAAACAAACTATAGTAGCAGGATTTCACTTCTTTATCTCATTAATATGCAAGTGGACAATGTGAACAAGCTTTGCAACAAAGACTAGACAGCAGACGACTGTTTGTGGGCAACAACCTGATGTCATGAAACGTTCAGAGCAGGTTGAAGCCCTGATTTTTGTCTTACAGGGAGCATTTTACATACATTCACCTCATGTTTTGGAACTTTGACCATGTTTAATACAGACAGTCGACATCATAACATTATAAAAATAATCACAAAAAGCACAGTGGACAAAGTGGAAATAATACGGCCCAAACTGTCTGTGGGGAAAAAGTGCTCTGACTTTGTTTTCCAAGACAAACATTTTGGGTTTTTCCCCCTTTAATAATGAGCGATTAGTGTAATTACTGTAGAAGAAAAAACAGACCATCACCAACAAGATTGGCAGCCTCTGATCTGCATTTTACATGTTGTGGCTGCAGGTCAGATTTAGAGTTTAAATCTGCTGCATTGCTTAATGCCACAAAGCAGGAGGTGGGCGCTGTTTTTCTGCAGCAAACCAAGCTTTGAAGGGAAATCATTCATAATGTGTTTATCTTCTTTAGTGAAGCCACAGGCAGTCAGCAAGGGGGAAGAGAGAAATGAAACAACAAGGTTTATGGGAAATGTAGTGTTATTAATGACTCTGATTGTGTTTCTAAATGAGATTCCTCAGTTTCACGTGTTGTCTTGTTGTTGTTGGACAGACTTTTCTCGATCTTCTGTCACTTTTAATCCTCTTCAACCTTCGCTGTAACTGAACATACTCGGCGGTGACCTGGAGTGAGACTCTAAAAATAAATCCCCACAGTGGCTCATTTGTTTAGGATCGACATTTTCTCCCCAGAAGCCAAACATCAAAGCAAACGTTTAAGACGTTTTGAGTGGCGGGTTTCTGCAGTTGGGAGTTTATGTTTACTGAATATTTGAGCTGTTTACTTGCGAAATTCTACTTATTTTCCACCTGTGAGAATAAGTATCAAAACCATCTTCATTTGACTATTAAAGATGCTTCTACCAACATGGTTTCCATTAGGTTTTATGCCAAATTATTGTCAAATTGTCATCATATCCTGTTTGTTTTAACCTGTAACTACAGTTCCCCTTTGCTGTTTCAGTTTTTCAGTTTGTTATATGTCTCTTGTTCTCATATTGAATCATTTCCCGGTGCTTCTGCAGTCTGAGTGTCCTGGCCAGAAACAGTGAGCTACAAACAAATAAGATAAGACAAAACACACTACAAATTTGAATTTAATATGTTTATAAAATCAAGAATACATTTTGTAATACAATCAGATAAAAACAAAGTAAATATGACCTTAAAGAGCTGTCTAAACCCTGAAAATACAGAAAATAAGACAAACAATCAGCTGCCACAAGACCCACATCAGTGTACTGTAGAGCTCTTGGTAGTTGTGTTAGTTGTCTGATTTTGTTGTTTTCCTTGAGGTGTTTGCATCGTTTCACACCTTCAGATGTGAACAGTAAGATGACGACAATGATTCCGGAGAAAATACAAAACAAGCCAATATTAGTTTGATTTTAACAGGCCAGATAAGCTTATTTAACATCAGATTGCTAATGACATTATTTATCAGTTAATTGTTCCAAACCTTTATTCATTTCTTTCATGTTTGGATGACTGATTCATATCTTTATATTCCTTTTCTACTTTCCTTTTCTGCTATAAATATGATTACAATCTAATCATAACTATAGTTTATTTGCCATGACCATGCGCAGAAACTGCAGATTGTAGTTTTTATTGCACTTTAAAAAATGTTGGCATTCAAAGTACTTCTGCAGTTTTGTGGGCTCACATCTTCCACTCCCTCTTGGATCTTCTTTACCTCTTATTATTCCTCCACCTCTATGAACACTTTCTCCTCATATCTGTCTCTTTCCCCTCCTTCTCAGACGCCACTGGGGGAGAGCAGATCAATCCTTTAGCTTCTGTTTCTTCCTCTTTTCCTCCTCCGGTCCCTCCAGTACAGCCGAGGCTCTGGGCTGTAGCTCATATTCCATTTTCAGTGTTTCATGTATAATGCAGCAGGTCCCTTCATCACAGTGAGGATGTCTGTCAGAGCAGAGGGCAGGCCAGAGGTTCAGAGTCCAGAGGGATGTGACAGCTGAATAAGTCTTTTTTATTTTGGGAACCAGCTGATAGTCAGTATTTTGTGACAATATTCATTATTTATATAATTCTTTTTAAACAATGATGCCAAAAACTTTTCAAAGATTCTGTTTCATATACAATTTTACTTTTGCCATTGTGGAAAAGTGTATACTTGAGTATTTTTCAGTGAAAATCAACTAAAAACAGAAACAATGATCCTTATTTGTAAAGATTTTTTGACTGATTGTGGCAACAGAGGAACTGGTTCCTGTCCTCTGGGAACAACAAATATTAACAATCAGATTTTATAAATGAAAATATGGGACATAACCACGATACGATACGATACGATAGGATACGATACGATACGATACGATAGGATACGATACGATACGATACGATACGATACGATACGATACGATACGATACGATACGATACGATACGATACGATTGGTTTATTTATGGTTTACAGGGAAGTAACATATTAAGGTGAAAGCACTTATTTCCATCATTGATATTAAAAGACAAAACACAAGGCATAAAACAATAAAAAAACACCCTACATCACCACAAATTAAAATGAAGAAATAAACTCCCACATTAAAACACCTAAGTACAACCAGCTGATCATATTTGTTGTCTTCCCGTTTTGCTCCTCACTCTCAATAATGTGAAGATTTTCTAAACTGTGTTCGATGAGGAGAACCTTATTTTGTTCTTCATCTTACAGCAAAGATCATTTTGGGGTGTGAGAGGGCGTAATATGGGGTAAAAAAATCATTTTAAATATGTCCCTGTTCAAAAGGACTGTGGACTAGTGGAAGCAGCAGAGGAAAGGTCAGGGAGTTCCTACCATCAGTTTTATTCTTTGGGAACCATGAATTTACACAACAAATGTTATCTCAAATCAGTCATTTGATTTTTAAAGTAAGTTGAACATTTGACTGGAGGATGGTGCGAAAAGAACAACTCAAGTTTTATTAATATTATTACTTTTATAACTCTTGGAGCGTTAAAAATGAATTGAACTTGTCTTCTGTGGAGCATGAGTGTACTCACTAAATGTCAATCTGTCCATTAGAGCGTGATACTGTGTTTCTTAGATACAAGTTACAGATATTATAGTTTTAAAGAAAGCTTGTCATGGATAAGTGTTGGTCAAAGGCAAATTTTGGGCAGACAGTAGGTCAGAGGAACCATCCTCTACAGACTATGAATAGTCATACTAAATTTCATGAAAAATGTATTGGCCACTAGTTGTTTAGATACAGTATTTTGCTCTGGATTAAAGCTAGCAGAGCAAAAGTAATGGTTCGGCCTTGATGACTCATATGGGTCAAACCTGGCCTGACCTCAGAGACTCTCGCTGTCTCCGTCTCTCCAACACACCGCTAACAGTTTTTATACAAATATCTGGCCCGAGCCATTTTCATCAGCCAGCTCTGTTATGTCAGAACATAATCTCACCATACTGCTGGACTACAGCCAAAGTATGACTCACTCACACACACACACACACACACTCACACACACAGTGGACTGTAATAATCATAAATGTGTTCAGCGTTCTAGGAAACACCATGTCAGGCACAGATTCCACATCCCAACCTGTATGAACGAGGACTCATTTCCCTCAGGCATTTTGCCGCGGTGACTCCAAAATAGACCGGACCATTTCCTATTGACTATGAAATTAGAGGCCATTTACTAAACTAATCTAATGAAAAGGGACAGGAAACTCACAGAGGTAATTTTTCATTTGCTGGAACTCCAAGAGGACTGAACAAAATCCTCCTGATTGAGGTTGGCTCTTGGTTATCTGTGATAAAAAACTGAGTTTTTATTCAACTAAGATTTCATTAACACTGATTGCTCCTGTCATTAAGTCTGTGTATCCTCCTGTTTGAAAAAATGCACTATATACAGTAGGAGATAATGAATTTGCAACTGCTTTTTAAGACACTTAGCTTAATGATAATACTATGGTGGCCCCTAAGGACAAAACACACACAAAAACAAAAGCATAAACATTAAGAAAATGTGCTCTGAATCCAAAAATGCTACATATTGGAAAACTAAAATATGAAGAGAAATGCAACAAATAATAAAACACAGTTTATTAAGTCTTTTTGTAGCATTTCTCTGTTTGTATGTGTTTCTGCATTTGCAGCTGTTTCTTGTGCGGAGCACATTTCTCTTAATGTTAATGTGCTTTTTCTATGTCGTTCTGTGTTTGTTGCATTTTGCTTAAAGTGACATTAACAGATATTTCTTATAATGACAATGAAAATTTCAGAGGTGTGACTCGTAGTGATGAACAGAGAATTATCAGTGACTCTGCAGCTCCCCTCGGCTTTACGGAGCTTTATAGTGAGTTTCAGCTCATTGTTTATCTGTCCGGCTGCAACTTTACTGTTCTGGTTCACTCTCAGCGCTCTCATAGCGTCGTTTTCAGAGAAAAAGCTGTAAAAAGCCACTGTACACTACCTGCTCAGCACCAAACAGCAAACAGACACAGTTAGCTGTAGACTAGCTGGTGAACATAGTGGAGCATTTAGCAGCTAAAGAGCCAGATATTTCCCTCAGGAGTTGGTAGAGAGCAGAAACAGCTAACAGAGAGTGAATATTGGACTTACATAATGTTGCGTCGTAACTGCTGGAAATAAGCAACTATTTGCTAACAAGTTCAACATATCAACTTAAAAGCTGATGATACATCAGTGTTGTGCTCACAGCTTGTTTCCGCTGCCTCCAAGTGGCCAAAAAAATCAGTTAATGCAGGAACTATATTTTAATTACAGTAACAAGAAAGGACAAATACAGCAGTATCACATCCTCATGGAGTAAACAACCACCGTTATACACAAAAAGGAATAAAAGTCACTGTTTATTTTTCACTTCCACAAATTTAAACAAATCAATAAACATAGTGGTGCTATCCCTGTTAGCGTGTATGTACATGAATTGTTTTGTTTCTGTTTCCAACAGGACAGTTTTCCTGCCAGATTTGGAGGAATCCACTTTGTGAACCAGCCGTGGTACATCCACGCTCTGTACACCGTCATCCGGCCCTTCCTCAAAGACAAGACCAGGAAGAGGGTGAGCCCAGAAGATCTTACACTAAACATGAAGCAGGAAAAAAAGTTTTGATATCGACATTTCAATTATATTAAAACATTTTGTAGTCTACTGATTGTTGAGGTATTTTTTTTAAAAGATATTTGTTTCTACATTGTGATGAGCTGCCTTTGGGGCTGTCATGGTCTCATGATTTTGGACTCCGTGTTTTTGTTTTTTTGGGTTCCTGTGTTCTCTCTGTGTGTCTTTGTTTCAGGTTCTTTATGGTTATTGAGTCTGTCTCTGTTCTTCTGTTCCCTCCATACTTCACACCTGTCCTGCATTGTCCTCGTTAGCCCTGCCCTGCTCCCAGTGTCTTTCCCAGCCAATCACTCCCAGCCTGCCTTTGTGTGTTGCCACCTGTTCCCTGTTGTTCAGTTTTCAGTTCAGTCATTGTTGAATCGTCTGTTCTGTTTGGTTGCCTGTCTGCACTTGTTCTGTTCTTGTGTCTCAGCTTCTTTTGATTTCTTTATTAAATAGTCTGCACTTGATCCTGCCTGGCTTCCCGGTCTCTGCATTTGGGTCCACCTGCTCTTCAATTTGTGACAGGGGCAGATTGAACTGCATTGGACATGAACATCTACCATTATTAGTTTTCTATTAAATGATAAAGTAATTTGGTTAGATCCCTTACTCAAAATGTTTGGTTGGTATATGATGTTTGTAAACCCTTTTCCTCCTTAGTCTATTTCTGTGTATTTTATGTCTATACTGTACTGTGTCTTTATGTACTGTCACTTTGCACCAATAGAAAAGAAATAATCTGAAGAAGAAAAGTCTCCTCCTCCTCCAACATGTGGTCAAACTAACCTGTGTTTGTATTCTTGTGCAGATTTTCATGCACGGTAACAACCTGAACAGCCTCCACCAGCTGATCCACCCTGAGATCTTGCCGTCAGAACTTGGCGGGATGATGCCGCCGTACGATATGGGAACATGGGCGCGAACGCTGCTGGACCACGCCTACGACGAGGAGACTGACTACTGTCCGGAGTCCTACACCCTGTCAGTACAAGACCTGGAGAGAGACCTGGAGAAAAACCTGTCCCCAAAAACCATGAAGAGGTGGGCTCATCACCTCGAGCGCCTCCACGTCTCGAGTGTTTTTCTGTTTAACACAACAAAAAACCGCAGTGATTTGAATCAGCAACTTTCTGATAATATGTTTTTTTAAAAGCTACTCAAGTAAACCAGACAGGTTTTAACAACAGTAGTTTGTGGAAAATGTTTATATACCAAACTAAATCTGGCTAGAGGCCTTTTGTTTTTCTGCAAATATTTAGTAGTTACAAATGTGAAAAGGGGTTAAACTCAGGCTGTATGGAACATAAGCTTTATCATCAGTAATCATCAGTAATCTCTATTGTTTAATTGTCTACAGCATGTAGTGTATTTGTGTATCAACAGAACATCAATATATTGTGGAACTAATTATGTTATCTTTGCATAATTAGTGTAAACTAATAAGACAATAGTGCAGCTAATGTGTAGATTTTATCTCACTGTGATATTCTCGTCTTCTTCCACCTCCCACTACCTGCCATCTTTGGCTCCACTGAAGACGATGTTGTTCGAGTTTGCTCTCCAAACTACACAGTATATGATTATTTTTATTTCTTCATTTGAAAAAGGACAAAATAATCTTAAGAAACAAAACTAGCTGTATGACTCAGTTAAAAACTGGTTTTCATCAGGTTTTCTTGCTTTTTTTTACAAAAAGCATAAAAAAAATCATAAAAAAGCATAATGATGCAAAATATATTTAAAAAAATCATAAATAAATAGCTGCATACAAAATGAAACAGTTAAATTATATACTTAATAAAAACATTACGGAATCCAAAAGAACTAAATGATAATTGAAATGATAAGAAAAATAACTAAAATGATAAATAATAAAATTGTACAAAATGTATCATTCACATATACAGTATGTGTTCAGTCATATATAATAATATCAGCTACAGTATTAGGACTACCCAATAACTAACTGATAGAAAAAATTTTAGAGTGTGTGGACACAAAACTTCACAGCCTGCGAGAAGCTGTATGTTCAAGTACCATAAAGAGTTCTTTGGCACCTTGTAACTGTGAGTGTGTTTGACATTTCATGGCGTTTCATTTCCCCCATAGGCTACCATGCAGTATGATTCACTGTGACAGTATCTGACCACTATGGGATGTTGACTGACTCATCCATTCAAAGACATTTAGAAGAAGTCCGACAGTAGACTGAGAGTCGCTGCACGGCAAGAAAAGTCCTGCCAATGATCGATCGATCAATCCTCTGACAATGATCCCAAACATGCATGATTACTTCATTGCATGTAGTTTCAAACACAAAGTTTTATTAACCATTATTTGTAGTCCGTCCTCAAAAGAAAAACGACAGTATAGGTCGACAATTCAGCCGGCAAAACGACGCCATCTAGTGGCTGTAGTAATAATGACCCAGAGAGGTGACGCAGTTCAGGTGACGTCAATATGAGGTGACAAATTTTTAATAATCAGAGGAGGCGGGTTGGACGGATGGCTCGATAGATAGATGGCAAAAAGTGGACTTAGCTTTAGGACACCTTCCGATTTCAACCGTTAGTGTCATGCTTCCAAAACAGACCCGTGGAAAATCAACCCAAAACTGACCTACATAAATCCATTTTTGAAAAGAGAGAGCCAATCAGAAAGCGACCTGAGGACAGTTTGTTTGAAGCAGTCAGCTGGAAAAGACTCAAACGGAGAAACAGCAGCACTAGATTAGTACATTAGTAAACTTTAGCCATACTTGAGGCGAGGCTCTATAGATGTAGGTCTGTCAGACTGAAATATCTCAACAAGTAATAGTTAGAATACCAAAACATTTATGTTCCCAGAGGATGAATCCTAACGACTTTGATGATCCTTTGAGTTTTCATCTAGCGCCACCATAAGGATGGCATTTGTTATTTTGAGTGAAATGTCTTGAATGGATGAACTTTTAGTACACACATTCATGTCATCCTCAGGATGCTTTGTTCATCCTAAAAATCATCACTTTGGTCATCCCTAACTTCTCCTCTAGCGCCACGTCGAGTCAAAATTTAGTATTTTTCTGATACTTTGGTTTCTGACAAAATGCCAGGAAAACTAATGACATTCCCATCAGCCTGCTAATTAGCAAATGTTGGCATGATTATACACAAACTAATATGGTTAACATGGTAACATTATACACATAGGTGCATAATTTATAAATTCCCAATTTAGCACTTAGTAGCCTAATTAGAATAAACACACAGCACAGTCACCACTCACAATGAATGAAATTCCTGGCACTGCAGATCATCACGTCAACACTAAACATAACATAGGAAACCTTGCACTGCTCGCAATAATTGATTTTAAATAAAACAATATTGCGGGTGACTGGTACAAAGACAGATGGGGTGTAACATGACAGAAGAAAGCACAGCCTTCCTCAGCCACCTGTGCAGGTGTTTGGTGCCACAGGGGAACTCTACCTTGTACTATAAACTTAAAGGCCTACTTGTTAATGGGGTGGATGTAATATACCGGCTACATCGACCTACTGTAGGTTTGAAAGTTATTGTGGGCGTATTAGAGAGGTCTGGTCAGACGGCAGCGGTTCACAAGATGATGCAAATTAACCCACTATTAGTACTGTAAGAACTGAGAGGTCAAAACATGAGGGTCAGGACAACAAGAAAGTTTAATATCGGAATATCTTTGTCTTGTTAAAAAAAAAAAAAAAAAGGGAGACCTTATTTAAACAGTTCAAAATAGACCAGAGGATGATGAGACCTGACTCAAAATTCGATGGATCCAAACACTCTCCGCCTCGCCTAAAAAAAAAAACCTCTATGATGACTATGATGCACCTCATGATAACAGTGAAACTGAATTGCCCTTCTGGGATAAATAAGGTTGTCTGAACTGAACTGAACTGAGCAGATAGCGAGTCCGTTTGGATCCATTCTGGTATTAGACGCACAAACACACAGATTCAGCCTGACTTGCATCCAAGGTCAGATCTAATGCTGCACGTGTTGTGTTCTGTATCCCTGCAGGTCTCAGTCAGTGGTGGAGCCAGGCGTCCTGAAACGACCAGATAAAGTGAAGAGTGAAGAGGATAACATGCAGCCGCTGCTCTCGCTGGACTAAACAACACACACACACACACACAGCTCCAAACCATACTTAAATCAATATCTACACACACACAAATACACTGACTTACCTGTGCACATACTGTACGCAACACGCGCGCCCCGAAAAACACCTTCCTCCAGAAAATGCTGCTGCTGCTGCTGTTGGATTCTCGTTTCTCTTGAACTCGTGGAAATCAAAAAAGAGCTGAGACGAAGCAGACAGACAAGGACGTTTCCTCAGACAGAACTGCATCCTAAGAGCTACTGATGGCGTTCCATATAATATTTATTTAGTTATTTGTCAAGTGCCAATTCCAAAAACTGTAAATTAACGTCTTTAAACAATCCAGCCCATCAGTGTGGAGCAGGGAAGGGACGGCTCAAGAGCAAACACGACAAGTGCAAAGAGAAAGAGTTGTGAAGGTGCCACATTTGTGTGAAAACAGTGTTTCCTACAGTTGTATAGTATATGAATGGTGGGAGGGGCGGGGGGGTGGAAAAACTGGAAATAATCTCACTTTAATGGAGCTCGAGGCCACGTCTCCTAAACTCTGTTTTTCTTCTTCTTTGTACAGTAATTTAAGAAGCACGGCTCAGGATTAGCAGAAGTGATGATAATGAGTTTGTTTAACTTCCTGGACCCAAACTGGCAGACAGGCAGGCAGTGGGTTTACTGGGAGTTGAGTTTTTCTGGGTGTTTACTGGGTTTTTGGCGTTTTTCCTGCGAAAACAATGTCTGAACTATTGGTCTCGCTCTTGTTATCTCTTGGAAAAGCAAATCCCCCTTTACGGTGGCTCTATGAATCATCTGTTTTTTTCCCTTTTGGCCATTTTCTCTCTTCTTCTGACCCATATGATACAGAATGAAGTATAGTGTTTCTTCCTCCATCAGAAATATACAAAGCTGCAGGCTCTTTCTAAAGAATGAGTCACAACATCAAGTAATTTATGTCCTTCAGAACTCATCACATGACCAAAAGATACAGATTATTTTGAGATTCTAATGAGTAGGAGTCAGGCAAATAAATGTAATTTCATAAAAGTAGAAACAAGTGGATCTCTCTCATGTGACACATCTGTTAGATTTTCAGCAATAATAATCTTAATCTTAAAATGGTCAAACGTTACCATAATTTCCTTTGACTTGGATCGATTTAAACGTGTCGGTATCATTAGATTTTCAAAACGAGGGATTAAAGGGACTTCACTGGTATTTCTTGCATGTTTTAGATGATTTCAAAGTCACCTTTGCGTTAATGCAGTTAGAAATTAAAGGTAGTAATTAGTCTTAGCTCAAGGTTCAAATACTAGCTTTTCAGCTACATCTCTCACTCAATTTTTAGAATATTTTGACATTTTGGAAATACGTTTTTTGGCTTTCTTGCAGAGTTAAATGAGAGGATCGATACTACATTATTGATCGCACATCGTACAGAGGGCAAAATTATCGTACAAATACGATAAATTTAATGAGAACGATTTTCACTGTCACGGATCATCTGTCAAGCAGTATCCAAAGTGACAGTAAATGAGCTAAAATAAAAATAGTCCTTTTTTCAGCATGACATCATTATTTCTGTGCAGAGGACTTTAAATCTATGTCGAGCTTTATTTCAGAAAAGTATTATTTACATATTTAAAGTACAGTGTTTTATTATAATTGCAGTCATTTAAATTTAAATACAGCAGTTAGACAAGTTACTGCTGCAGTATAGATAGAGTGGGGTATTTAAAATGACACAGACACTATTTTCCACTTGCTTTTTGTTTGTTTTTTCAATGCTGCTGACTTCCCCAAAATACTTCTCGGTGAAACTGGCATTACTTAAAGCCGTTTGACATAGCTTAGGCTCTTCCAAGTCAACAATTCACTCCAGGTTAATGTTGTGAAGAGCAAAAGGTTTGACAACCGAATGTTAAGAGGGTAGACAGGCCAGCAGACAGGAAAACATGCGACTATGACCGGCAGAGCAGCAGAGGTAAAGCCAAGTAAAGCCAGTAGGTAGGTAAAAGCCAGTCAGGCTGGCAAGCAGACAGCTGAGCAGATCACAGAAAGGCCGGCAGGCAGGAAGCGTGAGGTGGCCGGCTGCAACGAGAGCAGACAGCTGGATGCTAAACCATCACACCAGCGTACATGACATGTCAGCCCCGGTTACCACAGGCTCTACCCTGTGCAGAGTCCAGTCTCAGTGGCTCTATGTGATCTGTCTGGTTCAAATCAGAGTTAGATGGATGTAACAGTTTGCCAAATATGATGCTGATACTGTTTTCTATTAAAAATGTGATCCTCTGAGAACAGACAACCCGGCGCAACTGGGTTTCTTTGCACATTTCCTTCACTCATTGCAGCATAAATCCAGCGTAATTTCATTTTATCTTTCCAGTTAATGTTTGGTCAAAGTCTAACCTCCCCGGTGGATTTGCTACAGTCAGCTGCAACCCAATTCTGCTGCAGCTTTGCCCAAAATCCCAGAAGTCAAAGCCTCCTATTTGTTACCTGTTTTTGTTGCCTTTATTTACAGAGGCAAGAACATATCCTTCAGAAAATACATCCAATACTGACATCTGTGATAATGACACTGATTTTAAGGCAGAGTGGAAAACACTGAGCACTGCTCACCTCCAGTTCTGTGTGATTGAAACTGCTCTTGATACACTTCAGTGATTGTAGCTTTAAAAAGCATTTTATTTAAGCTGACAGACAATATATGTTAAACGCTTCTGACTGTGGCAAAGAAGCAAATGGGGGTGTAAATTATAGAAAATGGTATTATTCAGAAAAATCCAGACATATCAGCCTTCATCACAAAAAGAGACTGAAACAGTGTGAAGGTAGCCATGCAGAAACAGCTCAGTTTCCAATTTCAGATATTACTTTGGTGAACTCTGGCTCAGAGCAGTGAACTGTAGAGGAAAAGGTTAGAGAGACGATAACAATGAGCAGAACTGTACTCTCTGCTCATCTGATTACTTAAACCTGCATTAACTGATTTTTTGGCCACTTGAAGGCAGCGGGAACATGTCATCAGCTTTTAAGTTGATATGTTGAACTTGTTAGCAAACACTTGCTTATTTCCACATCCAGCAGTTACGGAGCAACATTATCATTCATTAGGAGTCGTGTTTCTGTCCACCTGGTGAATGTAAGTCCAATATTCACTCTCTTTTAGCTGTTTTTGCTCTCTACCAACTCCTGAGGGAAATATCTGTCTCTTTAGCTGCTAAATGCTCCACTATGTTCACCAGCTAGTCTACAGCTAACCGTGTCTGTTTGCCGTTTAGAGCTTTTTCTCTGAAAACAGCTGCCTGCTGCAGCAGAAAGCAAACAAAAGCATATTAAACTCTGCAAGATCGCCAAGGAAGGACGTTTGTTTGCTGGTTAGCTTTGCATTAGATTTACTAGATTTAAACTCTGCGACAGAATCCTGAAGAGTTGGTCGGGGTCAATGTGGTGCTGACATGACAGTCCACATGTTTCTACCTGAATAATAATCTGATGTCACAAATCCTTGCAGCAATACCGACTTTATCATGCATGTTATAATTTGTTGCTAATTGTTGCGTTTGTTCAGTTAACTACAAACAATTAAACTATATTTAATTACAGATTATTTTTAATTCTGAACCTCCAGGTTTCTTTGAACCCTCATGAACATGGCGTCCACCTTGAGAATTGCAGCTGTTCCTTTTCAGACATAAAGCTCCTGGTGTAAAGTTCCTAGTAATGCTGAATATTTGATCAGTATCCTTGATGCTCTGCAGCGTTCAATTCATGCCCAATGCCAACTTTAAGTATCAGTGCAGAGAGTTTATACCCTTTATGTAGCAGGAGTGTGTTGGCTTTTATACCAGAGACGGACGTTGCGTCTTGTCTCAGACCAAAAACAAAACAATGATCCTTCCTTAATCTTAACCAAGTCATTTTGTCACAGAGTGAGAAGAAATCTTTTATAAAACTTGGTATTTAATGTTTCACAAGGACATCATTGAACATAATCTGGGGTTTTGCTGATAGGGGTTGAAGCGTCTGAGCATATCAATTCTAAAATTGAGAGATAATAAAATATATTATCTTTCTGCAAACCAAAAGTTTATCACCATCAGTATTGATGTCAGTTTTCAAAACCCAAATACCCAAACAAACCCAAAACATTTAGATTATTCTCATCTAATCTCATTTAGGTTTTTTTTCTTGATAAATGAACAAACAAAAATGTAAAACTGCCACTTCTGTGCACTTCTGCAAAGACAAACCAGAAACCAGAAAACATATCTGTCAGGTGTTTTAGAACGACTTCTTTGCATTAGAAAATATTGCATTAGTTATGATACACATACAGTAAAACATTTAGAGCCGATACGTCAGGATTCAGTCGAGCTTTTATCGCAGGCAGTCAGACATTCAGGAGGAAAAACGACGCTGAACACAGATTAGTACGATAAACAGGGACACACACATTTACACACAGCCACTGTAGATGCTTCCAGTTGTTAGGATACAAAGTTTACATTAAATAAACATCTGTATACTGCTTGAATATTGCTAAACTGAGTTTAACTGAGTCTCACTCAGAGCGTCCTGCAGGTCTGCTGTATAAGTATTAGAGGTTGATTGAGTTCAGAGAGGCTGCTTTGTTCTGTTGTAAAACTTATTGTATGTAAAAGAACTTAAACACAGTAACACACAGGTGAAGATTTTTACTTTTACTACAAATATACTTTATCGGGTGATGCTTTGTGCTTTGCCACACATTTAAGGTTTTTTAAATGTTTTTTTTTTGTCAGTATTTTATTAAAATTGCTATCTACCTTTTAGTTTATTACACAGGTGACAGATTGGTATATGTTGTATAAATTGTAAACAGATGTTAGAAGAATCAGTTTTTATTTAAGTATTTTCAGCATTTCGAATGTTCTCTCTGTGTTGTTGTTATGTCTTACCCGTTGATTTTGGATCACAGTATTGCTGAATACATTTCAGATACCGGCTGTAACAAGCCAGTATAGAAGGTTGTAAAAACCCTTTTGGCTGCCATATGGAGGTCCTGTGTTTTTTATTTTCAACTTCATCTCAGAAGAAACACAAATTGTTAATTTCTGTGCTAATTTTGTGCATCCTGTCACGAACACTTACTGTCAGTTTGTTGTGAGCGATCTATTTTTCACACCAGCTTACATGAGAAGAAATGTGGAGCCAATAAACTGTCGTGCTCCCGTGCAAAATACGATTAATCTAATGTGACACACAGACTGTAGAGAAATATGTGTGAAGCTTCTGCCGCTTCACCTGTAGGTTTCTGAAGAGATGTGTTAAAATCTGTTCAGCTGTTTGCTGCCAGAAAATCCATATTTTCTGTGATTTGCAAGCGATCAAGTTCAGCCCCAAACATAGCTTGCTTTCAGCCTTAAAGAAGACGCATCGTGCACATTTCCAGCTCTATATTTTCATTCTGGGGCTCTACTGGAATATCTTTGCATGACAGTTTTTAAAAAATCTTTGGCTTTTGACTTTCAGGGAGCATTTTTACATACGTTCATCTCAAGTGTTGGAACTTTGACCATGTTTAACATCCGACATTATGACAAAATATAAATGACAAAATCAAAAAGCATGATGTGTCCCCTTTAACAGTGCTGCATAATTTTCATTTTGAAAAACTTCCTGCCATCAAGGAAAACAAATTTTACTTATGAGACCTCACCTTGTGTGTATTTTTTAGAGAAGTTGAGGGTTTTACCATTAAAGTCAATACAGTCAGAGTGTTAATGGAGCTGCGATCTAGTGGCCATTACAGGAACTGCATCTTACTAATACACTAATATGTTAAAGGCTCACTGTGGAGTTTTGGTTTGAGCGTTACTCACCAAAATGCATTGTGTGCGTCCTTGAGGTCTTAACAAAAGTGTTGAATTAATTTCTGTCCTCATAAAACTTTTGCAAAGTTGATGTTTTTTTAAAAGTATTTGAAATCCTGCATTCTTTACATCCATGTTTACTAGCTTGCAGTCTTCTTCTTCCCCACCTTTCCCGGCATATTGCTGCTCTTCTTGGCACATTACAGCCACCTGTAGATCATTTGAATAGTATGAAACCATTAGCAGGATTGTGTGTAGCACATGCAGGAGGAAAAGAAAATGGGTCCCACTCATTAAAAATTAAAAATTAAAATTGCTCCATAACGCTACAAGAGGTCAGAAACTCCACTGGTTACCTTTAACTACAAAATTCAGCCATAAGGTTTGGCTTGATGTGATGTTTCCATCTTCATTTGCTGATATACACTTAACATACCAGACCATTACCAGTATTTTGGGTTGTGTCTCTTTCTTTCTTTCTTTTGCTTTTCGCTTACAAACTTTTCTCAGTGTTCTTTAGTTTGAAGTCTGGAAAACAGTTTGACATGATACACACATCCTGTTGGTGAGATTATATTTACATCTCTATGAAAAACAGACTTTCAGATTTTCCTTTATCACATTTCACACCGTCACACAAAGCTGTCAGAAATGTTTTATTGTCACTAGTGAGTGTACATTAACGATCAAAACTTCTGATTTTGGAGAATCACCAGACTTCATCTTGGTATGTTTAGATTTTACTTTTTTACTACAGTAGACCTCCATGATGGCACCAAATGTGATTAGCAGAACATGTGAGATGCAAATGCAATGACTCCATATTTGGAGCATTTTCGCAACTACAGGCCAGAGTTTGAATCCCAGTTTGGAACATATGACTACGCTGAAATTGTGCCTAACTGGCAGATTGTAGAAGAGAGGACAATTCCATCATTTATACATATGTTATATTTAAAACATATTTACATATGTTTTGCACTAAATGGATATAAAAAGGGCAAATGTTAACCCAGATGTTTGGTTTCAGTGATGTAAATGTCTTCTGCTTTCTTGGCAACCTAAACTACCCTGATCACAATAACTTTGTTTATGTAAAACTGGCAGCGATGACTGCACATGCATTTCAATTTATACAACACTGTGTAGAGCTGTATTAGAAATGAAGTGTTCACATAAAGAGTTTTGTTCCAAAATGAGGTCACAATATAAACAACAAAATAATTTCTGACATTTAATCTTTATTCAATTTACTGATTAATTTTCTTTACAATAATGCCTCATTTTGGAATTAAACTCTCCATTACAAGCTTTGTCAATGTATTTCAGTCTTTATAATGACCTCCTTTAATGTGGGAGCTTGAAATGATTTATTTCTCACTGATGTTGACTAATGTTCGATTTATCTCAGCCAAAGCCACCTCTTCCATTCAAAATTCAATGTATTGTTTTTAGTCATTAAGTATTTGTGCTTTAAGGGTTTGAGCACTGAATGACATTTTTTAATGATTGATAATTTCCTAAAATGAATGCACAATTTTCAGTTGGTGATATATTTAAGTTTCATATCACTGTTCTTTGATTGTATAGTTGCAGTAGGCGCTGTATGGAGACCAAACTCAAAACTGAATTGTGAAGTTATCATGGAAAGCCAGTATATTATAGGAGCAGAAACTGTTCAGTTAGCAGATGTTAAATGTATAAATGTCCTCAAAGGCAATTTGCTGAAATGCATTATGTAAAATGAGCAAAATAAATATGAACACACGTAGATTTTCTCACTGGTCACATTTCTCTTATTTCTGTCTTGAAACTGTCTCATCACTTCAATCATTACTGTCCTTTAATAATAATCCAGTATTTAAAAGTGGGAGGTGGAGCTTCAGATGTAACACTAACTGGGATGGATCCTAATTGCAGCTGCAGGGAATCAGGGAGCGAGGCTGGAGGCGAAGACAAAATGAAAAGGAACTAAAAACACATTTCTCAAATTTTTCTGAAGAAATTTTTAGCACCAGGTTGAAAGATGGTGTTTGAATTCACTTTGAACTGCAAGTGGAAAAAAGGGCCTTGAGTGCAGAACAGCCTCACTATACTACAGCTGTCAAACCTGTCTCCTAGAAATTATGGTTCTATACCACTAATTTGCAAGAGAAAATATGTTTTAGAAAAATGTAATGCCGCTCGGATTACATTTTCTATGAACATAATGAGGGAACATTTTTTAATGAACATATCTGCAGAGTAGCAACATGTTCATACTGAATCTGAAAAACCGCTGTGAACCGTGACGTTTTGTTTTCCCTGCAATATCAGCTCGGAGCAACCGAAGCATGATAATCGTTTTTTATGGTTATGTTTATGCGCGCAAAGCACTTGGATGAGATTAGAGGGAAGTGAAATGGTGGTTTTGGTTAAATACTGGAAAAGTCGCAGTGACTTGAAGCCGAGAAACAACAAGTTAATTAACATTTAACTGAAATGTCAATCTTTCCCAAACCTCAACCAAAGCACCTCATCAAAGTGTCACCTCGACCTCCTCACAGGAACAGAGCACCTGTTTCACTGAATTTACTCCATTTACATTTCCCACAAAATGTAACAAATTTGTACTATATAAGCTTAATTTCTAGGGACAGAAATATACAATACACAACTGTGAACCTCTTCCAACATTTTAACACTGAGTTAAGGCACCAGATAAGAATCATTGTCGATATTTAAACAAAACCACAATCTTTCCTTAACTTTAGGGGGACGCAGGACGCAAAGCCCTTTCTCATTGTACAGGTATAGGTGTTAATTTGTTCTCAGGAGGTAAAAGCTAACAGGTCTGAAGTTTGATTTACAGAAACCAGAGTACATCAGTACATCAGTCACAACTATCCTTCTGTGTCCCCTTTTACTGAGGAGTGTGTTCTCTTAGAAAATTATAAAGAAAAACACAATGATTACATCACAATTTTCTGCATGATTTATTCACATTATGACTCAAAAACTGCATTTTGGTTTAGTATTCTACATATGACACAGCAGGCATTCTCAGTACAGCTTTTAATTTGCTCCTAAAATGTTCAATACTGCGTTTGGGTGATTGCATCCTGCCTTATAACACATGCAACAGGTTGTTTCTACTGTCTCTTTATGACACAAAGTTAAAATTATTGCCCAAGTTACAAGTTACAGTCTAATAATGACACTGATCTGCAAAGAAAAACATCTTCTCTAATTAGAACAAAGTGAATTTTTCCAAACAAACTCTTGTATTTTTCTACTCTCTTTCAGTGTGAGACCTAAAGATTTAGTAATTAGTCTCCAGAGTGCAACAAATACAACAATCTGTGTTACATTCTTTATACAGCACAGGACCTACTGCTGGTTGGTGTTTATTTTACACTGGAGATTGGTGCTTGTGTGCAACTGAATTACAACTGTGCAAATTACAACTGAAAAATGTGGCTTTGTTTGAATAACACCAGCATGCATAATACATAAGACATCACCAAATTGCTTCAAAAATAATATAAACACAGCTCACACCTTCTGCAATTAATCCGCTCTTATTCCTGCAGTTACAACAATCATCATCATGTTCCCCACTGGCTTAAATTCTTGAAACATTTCCATATTAATAGAGTTTAAAAGACAGTCCCAGGATATCTACGGCTCTGTTGTGTAAGTAAACATCAGTAAATATGAAGTGAATGGAGGTGTTGAAATGACTTTCAGTAACAATGAACCCTTTACAGATTCCTTTTCAAGGCTTTTTTTAAAAAAAATGTTCACACACACAGCTTAAACCTGTTTAAAGCAGTATTCTCCTCAAAGGAAGCTACAGAAGCTCTCAGATTATTGTCATAAATGTATCAACAGGAGCCATAAATGATAAAAGCACCATGTGCAGCTGTGATGTCAACCAGCATTTAGGCTTTCCTCTGAGGCCTCTATTTACACTATATGGGTTGATATACTATACAGAACTGTATAGAGTGATTAAGGCAAACAGTGAGTTTAGTTCATCTGCAAACCATAATGCTCAAATTGTATTTATTCATCAGTAGATTTATTTTTTGTTTTGTTTTTCAGCTGTTTTCAACATGTTTAGCAGTCTTATAGCTATCACAGCTGTTGTAAACTGACCCGCGTGCTCAAAAAACAAAAACAAGCTAATGTAAGTGCATTAAATTCAGGACATTTGGGCCGGCTAGTTACCAGTATGTTAAAGGCACTTTTGATGTAAACAAGATTTTGTTCACAAATTGAACTAAGAACATACTGAACGTGTTTCTTACTTTATGAAAAATCGTTTTAAAGCAAGACTATGTGACTTCTGCTGAGCAGCAGTAACAGCGGCCTCTGCTGCCACAAGCGGTGATTACAGGACGCTGGTGCATTTAATTCTGTTGATACCTGAGCAGTGAGGGTACCGCACCACTGTAACTGTGAGCTATTTGAACACTATTTGAAGGGGAACAAACTTCAATACTTACGCCGTGTCTAGACCGTAAGCATAGTGTGAGCAGCACGTTCAGCAGAGCAGCAGTGAGTGCTCCGTCTGTGTGTCTGTGTATCTACACAGTTAGCACGCTCAGCAGAGACGCAGCACTCACTGTTGCTGCTGCTCTGCTAAATGTGCTGCTGCTTGCGGTCTGGACACGGGTTACTGTTGTGACATCCCTTGCTGTGCTGATCTTATTTCCATGATCATCAACATCTGAACCCACAGCAGCTGTGTGCTAAAATGTAGTTGCTAACAGCTAGCATCTGACTGACTTACATTATGATCCACATCATCGTCAAACACTGTGGAAAATACAGTCCAGTGGCTGTATGTATCATAGTTCTTTGATAACGATATAGTTATATATTGGCGAGATAACAAGTGATAATTCACAGAAGGGCTGATCAGGTGAGACAGTTGTTGCTTATTAGCTTAAGACGCATCCGCACATACTCATAGAACTGGAGTTAGGTAAGTACTGTTTCTCGCGGGTGATCGTACCCGCTCAACCCAAGTTACATATTACAAGAACAGGCGTTCAGGGCGCGGCGTGGGAATGAAAGAGGCGCCATTCTCCCTATTACAAGTCAGCTGTTATTTTAAGGTCAATTGTTTACAACAGCTTGCAGTCTTCTTCTCTTTTATCGCAGTTATGCTACTTTTTACATCATGTGAAAACCATTAAATGTTGATAAGTGAAACTGCATGAAACAGCACAGCTGTTTAATGTCTTTTCAAACAACACACGAGGCAATGTGACATGCAGGCCTGCAGTAGTTGGCAGCTGAGTGAGAACGCTCTAAAAACATTAGCTTTAATGTCACACACTAGCCAAAATGTATTATTGTTATTTTGGAAACTTGCCATTTAATGCTCTTAGCTGTCACCAAAATATGAATCCCATCATCCCCACAATCATGACGGGCATTTGCATTTTTTGTTGGCGTGCTGGTAGAACAAGTGATTCAAACAAAACAGCACCTGTGGTCATAAACTCCACAGGGAACCTTGAATGGCAAGTGATTTAGTTGGTCAGTAGAAATTAGTAGAAAGCAGATGAGCTCTTGACACCAATAAGTCATTTATGTCGTCAAATAAGATGGAATTTTTAGAGTTGTCAGAGCTATAAGATTTTAAAAGCATTTAACTGAATATAATCATGAATGAAACAAATAATCAAAACGCTTCAAGTCAGTGACAACTGACAAATACATGAAACCAGGTCCAAACTGTTTCTGCTCAAGATGCAGATGAACAAACTTGAACTACTGACCCAAAAAGAATCGAAGACACTGAAATGAAACAGTAATAAAAATTGAACTCTTTGCTTCGAGTGTCCACGCTGCACCCTGTGAGAACGGCTGCAGCATGTCACCAACAAAGACTTGTTGACAGAGTCATGTATATTTAAAACATGTAATCAGATATGTAGTCAGGGATAAACCCAGTAATCCACCTTTAGACTCACATTAATATCAATGAAGGCTGTGAAATTTGTAGAATACAATCTACTGAGATTAAATTAGATTATATTATACATATTATTTATATGTTTATTAAATTACTGTTAATAGTACTTAAAAACATAATTACACCACATAGCTGCAGCTGAGTGGTGTAATTACTGTTGGTTAATATCACAGCTGGAGTTTCAGGACATCCAGACAGCGCAGAGAGCAGCGCCACAACCAGACAACTGCTTCATCTCCCTGCTGGAAGAAAAATTATTCAAAAATGAAGATTTACTTATGAACTAAAGTATTCATATCTAAAGTAAACACCGTGTTCTTAAGTGTTTTTTTAAACACCACTTTAACATCCACACACTCTGTGGGTGACTGAATGGTTGTCAGATCCCATTTGGCCATGAAACATGAAGACTCACACTTTCATTTCTCAGGCCTGCTGACCTAAACCCTGCAGGCTGACAGGAAGCCCAGGGCTTCTTAACCTTATTTCACACTCGTACTTGACACACCAAACCTCAAGCCGGAGATTCACACTTGTAAATCAGAGCCCGGGGTTAATGTCTTCAGGCCACTGACAGCACACAACGTGTTGAGATTTGATTGGATAACAAATCGTTGCTTTGGTCTGACAATGAATCACATTTGTGATGTTAAAGATTCATTCAGACTGAAGGCAAAGCAAATTTTAATCTCGCTTTAACATGTGACCACTGGAGTTGGAGGCTGTTCGCCGCGTTCAGACTGAAAATAGCGTGGTCGCCCAGGAAAAAAGGCGAACCTGGCTCAACTTTTGCTGCAATGCAATGTCATGCAGTGAGGCGCTGCTTTGGCCAATTACATACATGCAAACACATATTCCTGGTAGATTACTGTGCAATATAAACAGCTGAGTATTTCTACTGTTTACTTCACAATCATTGCAACCAAAGATAAAATAGTTGCAGCTGTAACTTTCCTCCTCACACTCCCACCAAACTGATCTCAAAATCTGTCAGGAACTCCAGTTCTTTCTGTTATTTTGTTACAGACCTTTAATCTCTCCTCTTGTCTTTTATATTAACGAAACAGAGTCAAACAGCTTCAAGTGGAAACACTTCACTCGTTTGTTTTAACTGTATAAAATTGCACCACTTCTTAAATTTGCTTCACGTTCGGTCTGTAAATTCTGAAAAGTCGAGGATAGTCCAGCACTGAAGTGAGGCTTAGTAAAGCTGCGCTAAAGAGAAAGAAGCCTCACATTCTGACCGTGGCCATGACAAATACTCACCTCTCATTGGCGAGCATGTGTCACTTTAAATCATATATTAAATAACCTGAAACATCAGTCAGCAGTTACTGTTCTAAATCAGTGTGCAAGAAATCTTAAACCTTAGGAAACCATAGCAACAACAGTAGTGACTTGCACTCCGTTGCCAGGTAACTTAGGTGAAACTGACTACAGTATATTTACGAAAAACAAAGTTTTGTGCACAATCACGTGCTCAGAAATAGTAACTATGATAAACTGTCGGCTAATATAGGTCTCATCCCAGGATTAAACCTACTGTGAAAACCTGTTTTGGTTCTTTTAACATCAGGTTTCCATTCAGTAAGACAACAAAAGCAAATTGCTGGAAATGCTCAGCAACAGTTTTGTAGCAAAGAGGCGGCGTTGTTGCTTCAGGCACAAAACCAGAGCTATGAACGAGTGAGGTAACTGAAACATTGACCGTGTATTTGTCTTAATAAATAAACTACATGATCCATCGCTGGATCAACATGACACACATGACATTCATTCAAGGTAGAAGACATCACAGCGTCTCATGAGTTGGTCACATTAAATCTGTCCTGTACAGACTTCCTGTCTCTGAACGTACCGAGTTAAAACTGCTGATATTTCTGTGTTGCTATGGAACGAAGAACAAAGCTGACTTGCTGATATCTTTGGCAACCAGGACTTTTGAAGTTTAAAGACAATTTCAAAGCAGGTCATCAACTTTCAAGACATTACATCTAATGAGGCAAGAAAATGTTTATTATGTATTACATCACTGATGATACACTATCGGTCCATTTTATGCTTTTATCCTGTCTGATGCTTGTTTCATTTGAACTGGTTAACTGAGGTTAACTGAGGTTGCATGGCAAAGATTTAAAAGGTTGCTGCAGTGGGAAATAAATATTCTTGGGAAATAGAAACGAAAGACAACAGTATTCAAGTATTAAATGAATATTGACATCAGATGAGTGGACCATATACTGTTACTATACTTTTCTCTGTTACAAGTTGGCAACCCTGTTATAAATCAGCATCTTCTTTGAAATATAACATAAAACAAAAGGGGTCAGTGTCTGGGAATAAAAAATACCCAACAAATATGTCTTTAAACTAATAAAACAGGTGAGGTACATACAGTAGCATGTTTTGCAGTTTTATGTAGAGGCAGCTGAAGAGCTGCACCCTGTAGGTCTAAGAAAGTGTCTGATGTTCATACTCATGATCAGAGACAGGGAGGCTGCTGGGATCAACTGTGGGAGCTCCTGGGGTTTGATCCCCCGACATTTATTTGCATGCTAATCTGTTGCAGATGCAGCTAAGCAACAAAACACAACTGGCTACACATGATAACGGTATTTTAAACCAGTAATTTAACAGAAAAGAGGATAAAAGTAACAAATTGACAACTTGGTGGCGAAAAAAAAGCTGAAATATGCAACATGTCCATTCAAGTAATATTTAGTGTCATTTTCATCATTTCTTCTTTAATTCATTTTCACTAAACTTTTAGTGCAAAATGTCCCAGTTTGTACTTATTATTAAATTGTCTTTTTTTTCCTTTTCCAAATATGATGCAAAGCTTTAAAAAGAGAAAAAAGTGACTTTTAAAACCAAAAAAATAATTTTTCATGGTCAGTACAACTGCCTTAATTTAAGTTAAATTTTATAAAAAGGTTGTATTATAGAAAGCATGGACTGGACTGTGAAAGTAAAGATTATGTTATAAGGTGTATAATTTTATATCCGCCTAAATTACAAACTTATGCATTATGTACATTACATTAAGTTACGAATATTCTCATAAATTCTTGTGTTTTGGATAATAAAGATATTATCTACATCACAAGCAAGGCACGGCGAAGACTAACTAGTGGAAGCAAAACATCACAGCGAAGCATCAGCTGAGGGGAAAATCGGAAAATATGAACAACAACCCCAGGAGCTCAACCACTTAGTGAGAAAATAAATACATAGATAAGTTAAAGACAACATATTTCTGTCCACTTGTTGCTCTCACGTTTATCTGTATGTCTGTCAGAGATTCAGACATCTCCCCCTGCTGGGCTGGGGGATACAGTGCCATCAGATATGAGGTGAGAGGTCAGGTTGTCCTATTGCCCCGACATCCTGGCTGCTCTCTGCTGCTCCAACATCGACTTGAGCGCAGGGGACATCATGGCGGGGGACATGGCCGGGGTGAAAGGTCGTAAGGGGTACTGTGCATTTTTGCCAGGGACATAAATGCACTGGAAGTATCTCTGTCCTGTGAAGACAGTAAGAGTATATTTTGAGTCGGATAGATGGATCCATAGTGGTTTGAAATTGATGAATAAATCTCTGCAGGAGATGTTAAATTAACTGCTGATAAAGATGAGAATAAGGTTCAAACTGGGCTCCAACTTGGAAAACACGCTATTAGCATAACACACTTGAATCTATACAGTCAAGTAGATCGAGTTGAGTTGCATTGTGGGTAATGTAGGCGCCATGTTTTGACAAGGAAGAAGAATGTGTGGAATAAAAAAAAACTAACAATATCTCTCGATTTTAGCACCTGTTTTTAAAAAACTGCATTGTGAGCAGTGTTGTAGAAGTGCAGTGTTTAATCAGTAAGTAATCTATTCTTTATTATTGATAACCAGCTCTGAAATTGAACTGGATCCAATTTAAATAAGAGGTTTAGGTTTTTAAATATTACTGTCCACTGGTTTGTATGTTTATAATTTTGATGGTTTTCATATAAATATCAAAATGTATACAGATTAACTATTTTATAGAGTTTCAGCTTCTCTCACCTGGTTTCTTCTTTTCTGTAGTGTTGTCTTCAGTCTGGGGCTCCTCTGTGAGAAACAGTGATGAAACAGATTGAGATATTATGTTGTTGTTGTTGCTGTTGTTGTTGTTGTGAGTGAGAAGAATGAGAGGATGAGAGGATTACATGCATGTGTGTTGCAGTAAGGAGGAAAATGTGTGTGTGTTGAAAGAGAAGATTTCATTTCACTGAACAAACACACACTTTCTATTCTATCTCCTGTTAACTATTATTAATGAAGGGATTATAATCAAAAATTCAGATATGGTCTCTGTTCCTCTTTGAATGTTATCATGCATAAAACTGATTATTTTACTATTGGTCTGTAGCATCTGTACAGCAGTGACACCTGTAAATAAAATAAAACATCTGTAGCAGATACATGAACGCTCTCTTCAGTTCACCCGACCGGCTGCATGTATTTGTGAGTTCATATGTCTTGTGTTCAACATCTCTAAGTTTCCTGCTTTTAAACAAGACAACCACACCACACAAACCAAATGCCAAGAATTTACCTTCAGCCTTTGGTTTGGGACAAATAAATCTAACCTTGTATCACCCACCCTAAAACACAGCAGCTACTGTGTCAGACTTTGATATTAGGAAAGTGTTGAACCACTCGGGGCAGTGGGGGAGTGTTGATTCTCCACTGGATGACTCAATAAGAACAGAACACCAATACTCAGATTTAATGGGATTTGGTTCATGGATTTAATCATTCCAGCTAAGTATTATTGTTGCTATATTCATCAAAAGCCGTAATCTCTCCCAATAACTCAAGGCGGCTCAAAAGGCCAGTAATCTTGTCTCAATCAGCTCATCTCATTAAATTCTAATCACTTTTATTCGTAATATCATTAGAGCGAACGTCTCTTCATACTGAGTTAACCAGTGGAAAGATGGTGAAAATTAACATAATACCTCAGGCTTTACGGGAAGCGCTTTTTCCATTCTCTATGAACAACAAGCATATGGTATGAAGCATTATTTTCAATTAATAAGACAAAGATTCTCCTTCATCCAGGTGATAGAATATCCAAAGATAATAAGTTGGATTCATTGCTTTTGTCTTGAAGACATTTCTTCATTCATCCAAGAAACTTAATTAGTTCGAGCGACAACCTCTTCAGATCATTCACACCTTTACTGCAGGTGACGTAAACACTTGAAGCTACTGAAAATAGGCCCATTATCACAACAAGTGCTCCAAATTAAACTGCAAAATAAGGTTGTTTGTCCACTCGAGAACGTCACAAGTTCTGAGTTTTATGATGTGATGAAGCTGTGGTTGAGGTTTGGTTAGATTTAAGCACCATAATGACTTGATGATGAATTAGGTTTGGAAAAAAAAAAGATGATGGTTTGGTCTGGAAAGAAAAAGTCTCCTGTGTTAAAGTCCATCAAAATGTAGTTTATTATTATTACTGCAAATTACCTGCATATCATCAATTCATAGGAGGCACCAGAACAATAACAGAAGAGCTACATATATACGCAGTACCAGACACCCCTTAACAGGCAGTTTGACACCAATTAAATCATGTGACTCTGACAACTGTGACCCTAAAGTTGACCTTAATGACGCATAAGTGACATGAACAGTCAAAAGAGATTTTGATGCCCAAACATCTCGACCCGTCAACAGAACTGATGAAGCCTCTTGAATGAAACATATTCCACAAAAAAACAAAACATCCAGTCGCCTTTGACTTCTTTAACTTTGTACTTCTGGATAAATAACTAACACTATCCTCATATGAGTTCAGTGAAATCTCATTGGTTATTAAGGTTAGTCGATATAATTTACTCAAGATAAATAACTTTCATACTCACTAGCTTGTGGTGGTTGTTTCTCATCTTTATCTAGAACGTGATAAGGGAAGTAAAGAGAGATGCAGATCAATCTAAAATGTAGGAGGCACACATTAAATTCACTTTCTGATTCTGTTTCCGTACCTCGAGCCTCCTTGACTGATTTCTTTTCAGCCTTCTGAGCTTTGCCTGTGAGGGGAGAGACAGCCTTATTACCGCCTGCCAAATAACTCAGAAATTGTGGTACATTTAATATTCTAGTGATATTATTCCCCTCTCAGCGTAATACAGCTTGACATGTCCCTAATTAGAACTTTATCCTGCATAAAACAGCCCGTTTAATCACATAATCTCTACTGTATGTTTCCAAGAGGTGTGATTTGTCCTGAAAGATGCCAGCAGAGACTGAACCACGTCTCAAATATAACAGTTTGTTTTGCTGTTTAAGAGAAAAATCCTCTCACCTCTCTTCCACTGGTTGATTTATGTTTATGTGTCATTAATCTGGGCAGTTTCTCCAGATTTCTGTAGTTTCTTCCAGAGTCAAAGAATATTTCTTTAAAACTTGTTTCACATGCTGGTTTGCAGTCAACATGACCAGGAAATGGACTATAATCTCTCACTGTGGGGCATCATAGAAACTGTAAATCTTATTAAATTAAAAACATTATTGTTGCTAATGTGCATCTTATAATATAAGATATATATATTTGGGAGCCAATCAGTGTTACAGACATCTCATCATCATTTCAACATAAGCTGCCTTCAGATTTATTTAATGATGTATTTTCAATGTGGGAAGCTGAGTACATGACTTTGAGGTCTCACAATCTGCATACAAATAACATGACTTTACACTTTCAGATTGCATGCGGTGCATACGCCAAAGTCCAGTTTTGCTGCAGGTGATAAGGCAATTTAACGCCACATTTTTAACCTTTTCGTGTGTCATTTAATGCTGTTGGTTAGGTTTAGGCACAAAAACCACTTGGTTATAGTTAGGGAAAGATCGTGGTTTGGGTTAAAACACTAAAATGTGATAAAAATGTCAAAAATGCAGAATGTGACATTAAAAATCTCTGTTAAAATGCCCACATGTGACGGTAACAGTGCTCTCCTGCTGATTATCTAACCTCCACCCAACCCGCCTCCTCCTAACAAGCCAAAAATCACCTTATAAAATGAAAGAAAGTCACATTATGTGACGTCACTTCTCTGGGAAGGATCACCTGCATGCAAAATTGGACTTTGGCGTTTGTACTGCATGAAATTTGAAAGTGTAAAGTTGTGTTATTTGTACGCAGATTGAAGAGACCGGGCTGGGTCTAGTAACCACCTGTATTTGAACCCTTCGTTGTGTGTCAACCCCCCATTTCTCTGCTCACACTTCCAATGTTTGTGGACTGTATCTGTTCAGATAATTAAAGGCAATAAATATGCCTGAGAAATAGTGTTTTAGAAAAAAACAACAACATGTAACTTCTATGGGTTTTGGCATTTTTAAAAAACCAAGAAAGTCACAACTATGAAGTTGTAAATAGTTCAGTTCTCATAAACACATTTAACGTGACCCAATGAGCCACAGAAGGCTTCATTATCTACAGATTTAATCCACAAGTTTAGTCAGAAAGTCAAAAAATTAAAGCACCTACATTAAAATCATGTCTTACTTTTGTTTTCCTCCAATAATTTTGATCTTGTCTTGGCTAAAGATAAAAGATAAACATGAATAATTAAAAGTATAAGTGCAACACTCCTGCTGTCCTCCACAAGCTAATTAAATCACAAATGCTCAAAGTGCATCATTCTGAGCTCATTAACTGGAGGATTTACCTGGTTTCTGCTCTTTGGCCGGAGAGGTTACATTCGCCCTCTTCACAGATTCTAGTCTGGTCCTCAGTTTGATGGGCTGCAGACGGGGTTCAGGTTCTGAAACTGGATCAGAAATAACATGAGATAGTGTAGTGAGGAAAAAACATGTTACAAACATAACAATACTCAGGTTAAATTGTATATAATTTGATTCAAATCTGATTTAGCATCTGCACAAACAGAAGAGTGAGAAATTGTACAAACCAAACCAGAAAGTTAAACCACATATGAAATGTAATTTCAGTGAACTCATCCTCGATTAGTTTTACCTTTCTTGGCTGTAGAGGCCTTGGCTTTACTCTTGACAGGAGACGCTTCTCAGAAGAGTAAAAACAATTTATTTCCAATTATTTTGTATGTCACTGAGAAGAATGATGATGGACTTTATGCAAATGAACAAACATCAGCGTGCGTAGTTACCTGTCTTCTCTGAGGCTGATTTTCTTCTCTGTCGTACAGCTGCAGGTTCTATAATGAAGAAAGAGTTGAGATTAGCGGCCTGAATAATTTGTTATATTAGCTGCTCCTTCACATGTAACAGGGAGTTTCTTTGTGTTAAACATTTTTGGAACTATTACATTACTATGACACCCGCTGGCTTAATGATGTTTTACCTTTCTTAGTAGCTGCTGCAGTTTTGGTTTTCTCTTTTACAGACAGCTCTGCAAAAACAAATGAAAGATATGAAAGAAATTAACATCGTTTGTTTTTTCCACGATGAATAAACTTAATATTCAACCAAAGTGTTGATCACCTTTCTTAGCCACTGCAGGACTTTTGGTTTTCTCTTTTTTTGCTGCTGGCTCTGTATCAAAGCAAATACATAATAAGCATAATATACATTCAAATGAAATTAATATTCATTAAGACAACTATACAGTTACTCACCCTTCTTTGCAGTGCCTGCTTTGGCTTTGTCTTTGGAAACAGCAGCATCTAGAATTGGCAGGTGTGTTAATTTATATTATTCATATCTTGCTGAAATGCTTAAATCTATCTGTTGTTTACAACAAAGCGCTTTTCAAATTACTGTCTGTATCATTTGTAACAGTCCTCAAGTGTACGGCATTGAAAACACCAAATTACTGAGCTGTAAACATGAATTACCTTTCTTTGCTTTCTCTTTGGCTGCTGCTGGCTCTGAGGGGATAATTGGAGTGAAATGGCCATGCAGAGTTAATTTTCCATAATGAATGCATTTGTGAAGCACATCGTGCCATTGTACATCACTGTTAAATGCTGCAGCTGTAGTTTGTTACAGGGAATATGTCAATTAGCTGACAAATAAAGCATTTATTGGATGTGGAGAAGCATTTACTGTAGTACCTTTATCTGCATCAGCAGTCCTGGCTTTCTTCTTTGCAGCTGGAAAAGTACCAGATATTAAATTACTGTTCACTGCGGTAATTAAGAGCAAAATAATTATGCATGTGAGTTTACATTATTAAGCTGCTTCTACTTTTCTTTGTGGATGCAGTAACAATTTCTGGTTCTTTAAGAAATAAGAGTTTAGGTAAGTTGTGAAAATGTTGAAATGAAAAGTTTTTTAATTTACTTCATTCTAAATTTGAATCATTTCTATTCTGACGCTATGAGATGTGAGTATGATTTCTGAGTCATAAAGTTACCCACATTGTTTCAGTAGTGTTTTAAGAAAATAATTAGAAGAAATATTTTTGTTAAAGAAATATAAACATCCATATACATAAAACCTAACCAGGAGAGAAGAGAGGTTTGTTATTGGTGATATTTGTCCGTATAGAGGTTCTGGATCTCCCTCCTAAACCTCTACAAGGGAATTATCACTGCCTACCTTCATATTACGATTTATATTTTACATTTTAAAATCTCTGGGAACATTTTTACAGGTATAAAATCAACGAGAAGTCTGGTTTATCATTTTCTCTGCAGACTTGCCTGGTAAAATCTGCTAAAAGTTTTCAGTCTGCAAAATTCTGCTCAGGTGTTTACCTGCCGAATAAATAGTAACATGCAACCTTAACTCAGCTTTGGATCTGCTGGATCTTCTGATGAACAACATTGTTTATTGAGAGGAATAAAATAATTTAGCTCTTTAAATGTTGTATAACTCTTTTTTATACAACATGTGTCTGGTGTTTCACATAAGATTCAGTATTAATACATGTACATGCCTGCCTGTATGGTGCCTGTTGGCTGTGATGTCAACTGCAGAACCTAAATATGAGATTATAGTTTGGTTACTGTTTGGTTTTCAAACTGAAATGTCATACTGACAGAAAGTTTAGAATCTGCACCATTATGGTGGTTAACTTTTTGTTATGGACGCTTAGTTTAGCGTAAGTATAAGATCTTATCAATAGCTGTCACTTTAGAAAAGGAAAGTTTTGATCTGATTGGATTTTTATCATGATTTGGTCAAATAAATCTGAGCCTCTCTAAAATTCATCTACCAGACTCTTCCTCACCCTTAACTGGAGCTGCAGCCGGCTGAGCTTCTGCCACTGGAGTCTCAGGCTGAACTGGAGGCTCCTGTTCTGTGGCTTTTGGATCTGGTTCAACTGTCTGGACTGATTCAACTGGTTGGCCTGGCTGGACTGGTTCTGCTGGGGGCTGCATCATTGGCTGCATTGGCTGTTGATATGGCTGATATTGTCCATAGAGCGGCTGCATCGGCTGAGGCTGCATTGGTGCAGCACCAGGATGAACAGGGTGGGCGGTCAGAACAGGAGCAGAGGGAGCTGCAAAAATGAGAGAAAAATGTTTTTTATACTTGAACACTCAGAAAACATATGACGAAAAATATATATCAAAGGAACAATCTTTTACTAATATCCCTTATACCTATAGCTGATAGGACAACAGTGTAAATACCTGTCATCGTCGGAGGAGGGTACGGGTTGTCTGTGACTATGTGATGAACTGGAAGATAAAAATTTGAATTTGACATTTCAGCAGGTTGACATTTGGAGGTAAATTGAAGAGATGCGCATATTTGAGCCAGGCTGTCATCTCCAGAGTTATAAAATCAGATATTTAATTCCCCTGTATGATATCACTTTTCTACTTACCATACCAGCCAGGTGGGGAGGGGCAGTAGACTGGTGCAGGTCTGCAAGGACCAACTGAAACAAACACAACAAAATATATTTACATTAGTGGGTGGTGGTGTCATCAAAATGGATTTTGTGCAATTATATAAAAGTAGAGATGTCCCTCCAGCTTTCCACACAAAACAAATTACATATATTTCATATTTACTCTCATTTTACTGTATTTTATGATCTTTAAAAAAACGTATTTTTGAAAAAAATATGTATCATACCGTCTTGTTCAGATTCTGGGACCTCTGTTTGTTTTGGGGTCTCTGTCTCTGTCTCTGTCAAAAAAAATGACCAGATGACAAAACAACAAAACAACAACAACTTCACATCGTTTACTTATATATATCTTTGCTGGCTCTGAATGAGTGTGAATGAGTGTGAATGAGTGTGAATGAGTGTGGATGTGACTTATTCGTGGCTGAATGAATCACTTACCTGTTTTGGAAATCTTGGTCTTTTCCTGTTTCTTGGCTTTTTATCAGAATTTGAAAGAGAAAACTAAATTAAATTTAATTAAAATTGTGACAGAAATTGTGAAATAGTTTTGTTAATGACAGACAGATGTGTCCAGTCAAACAACTGATCCACATATTTATATTACAGCCAGTTTGTTGTTGTAAATTTAATCTCAGACCTCGTTCACAGTAAGACCGTTATGCACCTGAAGTAAGTCTGAGTACCTCTGAGAAAAGCAGGAATTTTCCTGATCCTCTTCATTTTTGGCTCCAGACCTGTAATCCTGGGAAGAGCTGGTTAGAACACACACACACATATTTTTATTTATTACACCACAATAAGAGAAACATTAATAAATACATTTAGTTTTTGAGTCAAAGTGTTCAGGGTTACCTGTCCTTTTTGGCTTTTCCTCTGTCTTCACAGCTTCATGCTCTTAAAATCAAACATTAAAGGTAAATATAGATACATAAGTTGAAGGAACTTAACTCAGCCGTGCCTCATAATGCATCATTATGCATCACTTTCTCTCAAACCGGCTCCCAGTCTGCTCCGCTCAGTGTTCAGGCTTTAAGATGCAGGTTGATTAAAAATCATCAACTTCATAATCAGAGAATAGCTTTTCTTGTAGAAGACACAATTAAAAATTCTCCAACTAAAACAACACATTTAAAATAAATATATATTTCCTGGAAAAAACACACAATACTAAATCTTAAAACAGTGGTGGCCTTACAGAGAATCAGTAAAAAAAAGCCTTGCACCTACATGATGTGAGTCTAATTACTCTCCTTACTGAGAATCAGCTCATTTCTATCAGTACCTTTTTTCCTTCTCACAGCTGAAACCCTCTTGGGAGCATCTGCAGACACAGAAACATGAACATCACTGACAACACAGTGACGGACTGAACACTGAGCTTTGTCATAGCAAATGAAGTTCATATTCTACCATTATTTGCAGATATGAAACATAATTTTAAAGATAATTTTAGAGCAATAAGTAAAACAAAATTCTTGATCTTAGTCTACTTTGTCTTTACCCAATGAATCTAAATGAAACATGTGCAAAACTAACCCAAGTCTTTATTTATGCATCAAGATGGACGTGCAATGAAAGATAAAACTGCCCTCACAGCTGCAGCATTTGATCCTGACATTAATGTGTGATGTGTTTACTATTACAGAGTCTCATATCAACAACTAATCATTTTGGGCTCACGTCTGCAGATTAACTGCACATAATTTATGACTATAAGAGAGAAGATACTGAAAATGACAGGATCAACATGTTACCTGAAATATGATTGTACCTGCCTTTCTTAACCCAACTTTACAGTTATTTGTGATCATAATATTGTGATTTTCTACAAATAAGTTGTCTCTTTCATCCTCAATCAAATCCAGGGCAGAAAAAAATGTGTAAAGTGCTTTTTATATTACATAATATTGTCTATGTTACATATGAAGTTCATTTAGTGTGGATGTCACACCTAAATAGTAAAAAGGAATCATTAAAAACAGATATGTTACCTCATTTCACCTGCCTGCCCTGATTTAATGACTCTCTCCAATCTTTAAAATGTTTCTTACAGTGACTCGTACATGTGAACTACGATTTATTTAGATTCCTATAAAAACACCTGATTTCTCCTGTCTTTCAAAAGCCAAACAGCCAGTGTAAAACAAGCATTACTTTGATTACAGTATTGTTCATAGTGCTGTATGATCTGTTGACAAAACTCTTCTTTTGATTCTCTGCTCTAATGTTGAAAATGTGAACGGCAGATTCTGTGACTTGTGGCAGTCACAGGCCACCATTAACAGTAAACAGCAACAATATTTCCGTCTGCAAATCATACTGGTCTCCACTATTAACACCCTACTGACCTACCTTTCTACTGACAGTGAGCGTGTTCAGATGAAGATGTGATATTTTCTACCTTATATGAGTATCACAAACCTTTTTTCTCTGCAGTCTTCACCACAGACTCTTTGGTCTTTGCAGACTGTGTGCAGGGACACACTGAAACCACAAAGCAGAGAGGTTACCGTAGGTTACACTGAGTGTAAATATGATAAAATAGTAATTATCCTCCCTCTCTGACCTGTGGCTTCAGTCTTCGGTGCTTCCTCCTCAGGTTCAGGCACAGGTTTGATCACATCCACCGCCGCCTTCTCCTCATCGTCGTCTTCATCCCACTCTTCCTCTTCTTTATCTTCAGGTTCATCTATAGATTTCTGGGGTTTAGGAGTCGGCTCCTCATCCTTATCCTCCTCCTCTTCCTCCTCCTCTGCAGGAGCAGCAGTCTGACTGGTAACTGGACCAATAAGCAACAGCAAGTTTTGTTTTCCACGTTAATCTGAGGGAAAAGTCTGAAATTGTATGTTTATTTTGTAATCATTGTACATTTGGTTCAAAGGTAGGTTTCATGTTCACTGTCTGCATTCTCACTAAATCCGGCAATACGGCGCCTTCCCGCAGGTTGTGCGGAGGTCGAACCATCCAGTGGATTACGTGGATTTTACTTGTCTGATAAACTGCATGAAATAAGTTATGACAGTGAAAAAGAACGTTGGATTTTATTTGATGCATATAGTGAATAAACCTGAGATAGACTTTAGAGCTTCTGAATTTTGCCTAAAAGGATTTTATACAATACAAGACATGTTTAACGTTTTAACCCCTGACAGTACACATGAATGGTGTTTGACGTGTACTGTATGTTAGTTTCCATTGTTCAGCTTATATTATTTTGTGTGTAACGACTATATCTTACTGCTTAATAAACATTAAGCATTAAGAAAAAACATTGAATATACTGTACACACTGAATTTCAGCCAAAAGTGATGATACTGACAACACATCTTCGCTAAGGTTTTAGAAAATGTGTGGAACCTCATTCATATGTGCAATAGTGCAACACTGGAACTAACAGTTTGTCAAGTACAGCAGCTACATGGCTGTGTGATACTAACTGGTTTCTTCTGTTTCAGCCTCTTCAGTCTGGTCCTCATCATCATCTGCCTGTCTGATCTCCTCCTCATCCTTGTCTGTGTCTGCCTCAGTCTTTGTTGCCTCCTCCTGGACAGTGAATGCTGTTGCAGTGGAGGCTATAACTACAGAAACATATACAGTACAGCATTGTACAGTCACACCAAATGTTAACCTTACAGAAGCTGGACGGATGTTTCAAAAAAAAGACAACAATGCCCCACATAAAACGCACCACAACAAAATTCTATTGTAAAAAAAGAATTTTGTTTAATTTTATTTAATTTTGTGTATTTTTTTTTATTGTTGTCGTTTTTATTGTTGTTTTCGGTATTTTATTTTTTCACACTTTTTAATCCCTTTCTCCTTACCTATAACATATTATTGCTTTAATATTTTGATACAGTACTTTATAGGGGCGGTTGAGGCGGTTCGATTCCCGGCCGCTCCAGTATGCATGTCGAAGTGTTCTTGGGCAAGATACTGACCCCCAAATTGGTGAGAGCCAATCCGCAGACGCACAAATATGCATTAATCAACCACCCGAACTAGACCCGACCCGCAAACCGCCAATTTTTTTTTTTACCAACCGTGTTTACTAAACCTCGGTAGGCTCAGTGAGCTGTGGTCGGGCTACAACAAGCTGTGGCTGGGAAGCAACAAGCTGTGGCCAGGAAGCAACAAGCTGTGGCCGAGAAGCAACGCGCTGTGGCCGAAGAGCAACGCGCTGTGGCAGGGAAGCAACACAATGTGGTCGGGAAGAAACGTGCTATGGCAAGGGAGCAATGTACCGTGACAGGGGAGCAACACGCTGTGGCCGGGAAGCAACACACTGTGGCCGGAGAGTAACGCACTGTGGCCAGGAGGCAACGCACTGTGGCCAGGCAGCAATGAGCTGTGGCCGGGAGCAACACGCTGTGGTCGGGGAGAAACAAGCTATCGCCGAGGAGAAATGAACTGTGGCCAAGGAGCAACGTGCTGTGGCTGGTGAGCAACAAGCTGTGGCCAGGGAGTAACGCACTGTGACAGGGGAGCAACGCGCTGTGGCCGGGTAGCAACACACTGTGGCCGGAGAGCAACGCGCTGTGGACAGGAAGCAACGCACTATGGCTGGGCAGCAACGCGCTGTGGCTGGAGAGCAACACGCTGTGGTCAGGGAGAAACGAGCTATGGCCGGGGAGCAACGCGCTGTGGCTGGAGAGCAATAAGCTGTGGCCGGGTAGCAATGAGCTGTGGTCGGGTAGCAACGAGCTGTGGCTGGGGAGCAACATGCTGCGGTTTTGTTGTGAAATGTATGCTTATTTTGACCTTTGGACTACCAACAGGAAAAACAAAAGGGGTAAGCTACGTTCTGCTATCGCTCTGGAGCTTTTTTTCTGCTCCTTTGTTGAGGAAATAATGTTGTTTTAGCTGTGTGTGCTCAGGAGTGAGCGACTTGTCATTGCTGGGGTGAAAATCTAGCCCGGGTCCTTCACATAGAAATCAGTCCACAGACTGATACAGACACAGGGAAAGTCGGGGAAGGTCTAATTTTTTACGTTACATTTCTGCCCGATCACTCATTGGCAATAAAAAACATCAATAAATGTAAATTGCTTCACAATTCTAAATATAGAACCATTAAGCTTTTGGCGCATTGCATGTCTTTATGAGCCTGATAAAGCACCAAGCGAAAAGCGTTGCTCTTGTTTGATTATATTTGTACAAGCTGAGCGTCTGATTTTTGTTTTTTCTCATTACATGTTCATCTTGCAGTTGCCAGCACCTCCAGCCTGCAGTACATGCTGTACACACATTCATTCTCTGATTTTCTTCTCTTTTCTGCAATGTAATTTCATATCAAAGCAACAAATTATGCTGCACTATACCTGTTCGCAAGACATCTTCATCATCATCTTCTTCTTCTTCCTTATCTTCATCATCATCATCTTTTTCATCCTCGTCATCCTCTAGGGAAGCTAAGGACTCTGAGAGTTCATCTTTACCAACTTCAGCTGTTTCATCTTCTTGATCCAATGTGAACTCAAATGAGCTGGTATCAATGTCATCATCATCATCATCATCATCATCGTCATCATCGTCATCATCGTCATCGGTTGTGTCATAGGAGATGTCATCAGTGAAGACAGTCTCTCCGACAGACTCTTCATCTGTTGACGTCTGAGTGACGTCATAGTCATCATCACCTAAGACCCCGCTGTCTGTGCTCTCAAAGGGAGGAATGTCCACTTCTTCCTCCTTAACATCATCATCATCTTCTTCATCTTCATCATGGATGTCCTCCTCATCGTCGTGCTTAACATCGTCAAAGTCACTGTGGAGCTCGTCGTCTTTGAAGTCACTGTCTTCCTCATCATCTTCATCGTCTGCAAAGTGGTCAGAGGAAGTGACGGAGATGTCCTCGTCTGATTGGTCCAGATCATCATCATCATCATCATCATCATCATCATCATCATCATCATCATCATCATCATCATCATCATCCTGAGAGTCTTCACCCAGTTTGACGTCTTCTTCCAGGTGTTTGTCGTCGTCATCATCGTCGTCATCATCGTCTTCAACGGCAGGCAGTGGAGGGAGCTCTTCCTCTTCTACGAGTTTGTGAGCGTCAACATCATCATCTTCATCATCCTCATCATCAATGGCGACAGGAGGAAGATCCAGGTCATCTTCGGTGTCTTCTGCAATGACGTCATCGCTATCAGATGATACGACACCCTCAGCTAATCTGTCATCTTCGTCGTCATCCACGCTCTCTTCCTCCTCCTCCTCCTCACTGGAAAGAACGGCAGATTCTGTGACATCTGAGGTGTCAGTGAATGCATCATCACTGGTATCATCTTCGTCATCTTCGTCCTCTTCCTCTTCATCATCTTCTTCTTTTTCAGATAAAGTTACGTCTTCGTCACTGTCTTTAATGTCAACAGGTGCGTCAGACTCCGAATCAGGAGACACAGCTGACTCTTCGTCCTCAGAAGCGGAACTAGGTTCAGGAGAAACTTCATCATCATCCTCATCATCATCATCCTCAGCAGCAGCAGGTTCTTCATCATCATCTTCATCAACATCTGCCTTCTCTTCCCCCTCCTCTTCATCATCATCATCGCCGTCTTTGTCAGCCACTTCTTCTCCTTCCCCTTCTTTTGCTTCTTCTTCATCATGATCTTCATCAGTCACAGGGACGGCTGCTTCAGGTTCGCTTTCTTCTTCCTCGTCTTCGTCTTCTTCATGCTCCACCTCAGCAGCCACCTCCACCTCCTCTTCCTCCTCCTCCTCCTCTTCCTCTTCTGCTCCTTCTGCCTTCTGCTCTTCCACTCCTCCTGCATCCTCCTCTTCCTCCACCTCCTCCTCCACTCCTTCCTCCTCCTCCTCCTCCTCATCCTCTTCTGCTCCCTCTGCCTCCTCGTCTTCCTCCACCTCCTCCGCCACTCCTTCCTCCTCCTCCTCCTCCTCCTCCTCATACTCCTCCTCCTCATATTCTTCCTCCTCCTCATATTCTTCCTCCTCCTCGTATTCTTCTTCCTCCTCATATTCCTCCTCATCCTCCAATTCCTCCTCCTCATACCCCTCTTCCTCCTCTAGTTCTTCCTCCTCTTCTGCATACTCATCCTCCTCCTCCCCAGCAGCCTCAATCTCGTCTCCCTCTTGTCCTTCCTCCTCTTCCTCCTCCACAACTTCAACCACTGGTAGTTTCTTGGTTTGCATCCCTATAACTACAAGAAACACATTAATGTTATTATATCTGTCACAGTGATGATGTATTTGTCTGTGAAATAAACATTAAATCAACCACTGAATGGAGACTTTGCAGCTGTGTCACATGTCTCTTGAAGTTTTGGAGACCTGGAAGTTCACAAATGATGTCTAGAAAAATGAGTTAAATGAAACAGTCCAATAACTTAACACTAGATTTGTTTTCAATTATATGCCACTGATGTTAAAGGACTACAATGAAACTTTATGATTTAAACCAGTTTGGCATCTTATGCTTTATCTAGAAACAGGGTTTATACTGTGACCAGATTTCTTAAAGGATAGGTTCACAATTTTTCAATCTGTCTTAAAACAACAGTCAGGTGCTGATATGAACATTGGAACAGGTTTTGCTTGCTATAATAATTCCTGCTGTTCATGCCGGCCATTAAAAAATCCCTAAAGTGCTACTAATGTAAGTCATGGAGGAAAAAATCCACAATCCTCACAGTCCTGTCTGTGCAAAAATGTTTTTAAATGTTCATTTGAGGCAAGTATGAGGCTTCAGCAGTCTGAATAAATCAAATCAAGTAGGTATCCTCCACAGTTACAGCCTTGTAGTACCAGGGCTGGCTCTAGCCATTGAGGTGAGATTAGGGCCCCCCCTCCAACCACATTGCACACAAATTACCCCACCAGTACTGCCTCATCAGCACCCGCTCATTCTACAGTAAAAATATGGACAACAAACATCAGACACCACAATGGTTTTAAGACAAAAATATATATTTTTATTTTTATAAATTAAAATCACTTCTCAAACAAATGTATCAAAAATGAATCAATTGATGAATCACCCAAGACACTGGCACTTATTCATAGATTACACTCGATAGATTACTCCCTCCGTGATGTCATGTGCCTTGAATGTTCTGGACTGTTTTCATGGGTTTTGAGTATTTCACTGCAATTTTTCCAATTTCTCTCTTGATTTTCTCTCCATTCACTAATTTTCTGTAAAAGTGGTGGTGATGGGAACTTCTCCCATCCTGTCATTGTGGAAATGTAGAGTCTTATTTTACCTGATATGGCCCTCTGCTGACTAACTCCATCCTCACCATATCAGACAGGGATGGCCAGTCAGCAGGATCTATACTTGCTGCCCTGATGGACTCACATACTTCAGGTTATGTTCCAGTTGACGGGGTGTCTGCAGGCTGTAGAGTAGCAGTGTATGTTGTGCTAGTTGTTCCTTCACCTGCAGACAAATCTAAACACACATGCAAATATAGTTATTAATCCTTTAGTAAGGACACACAATGATTCATAAATTACAACACATCAGGCAATAAACACATCTGAAGCATAAATAACAGTTGACCAGTAGTACTGTTCAATTACATGAGTGAAAAAAGGTCAAGAATCCAGGTTTAAATTATTTTTGATGGGAATAAATTATTCTAGCTTTAATGTGTCCTGCAGACAACTTAGTAGTAGTATTTAAGTTAGCTTTGTGAATGATTAGAAAATGGTTTAAAGGTTTGGCCAAAGTACTGGCATAATAAAAACAGATTACCTGGCATCCATTTGCGGACGAATGGACAAAACATTCCAGATGTACAGGATGAGTTACGTATGTTAACTAATTGTGAATATTTGATGGAATTATAGCAAAATGTGTCTGGATTTGACTGTATTGACTTTACTTACATAACTACAGGTGTAACATACAGTGAACAGAACTCACCTGCTGCAGGCTGTGTTTCACTGAAGGTAGCTGCAGTGCTGATAGGTTGCTGGATGTTACTTGACCTGCAGCTGTATTAAAAACATACAGTACATCCATACTGTTACACCACTGCACTGAGTCCTTTGTGTAAACTTTATTTAATTTGACTAAGACCTACATTTAATTAGTAACAAGGTGTAACTGTAACATTCTAATAATGATAATAATAATGACAACATATCAGTGTATTATCAATTACACAGAGACCACAAATAACTGGCTGAACCGACCTGCTTCAGAGAGAGGTGTAGATGGGAGATCAGACCTAACTTCTCCAGCAGCTGGAAGCTTCTGCAAATATTACAATATTACAAGTAAACACATGTAGCTGCAGAGTAGGACAAATAACTGCTGCAGCTGTATGTAAGTTCAAACTTAGTTATAACGTCAATTATTACAAAGTTGTGATTTATGCGATTTATGTGATTTATATTACTAAAATTAAAGCTTGCACCACGGAGATAAATTACAACATAATTTTAAGTACAACTACATAACAACTAAATATTTACACACATGCCCCTGGTGTAGGTGTCAATCATAACATGTCACAGAACTCACTGATGGTTAAACAGCAGTTTTTCTGCCACACAGCATCATTTTCTCATTAATTGCTGCCATTTTACAGCACAGTAATCCAGTATAGACCTACTTTATCTATGATGATATGATATTTCAATATCAATCTAGCTTAATACGATGTGCCACGATGCCAAATGGCGCTCACATGGCAGCTGCAGCCTAGTGCAGAAAAATATGTTTTTATGGATATATCGTTAGTCATTATCACTGATATTGGCCAGTGAAATTTCAGCACAATGCCTTAGGAAGGAGCAGTTAGTTATCCAGATAGCTACTGACTTGATATTCAGTCTCAAATCCTTAAATCTGTAATGTTATCTGAGTCCAGCAACTATCGTAGCATCATTATCTAGCATTAGCTTTATTATTATTGCTACTAGCTGCTACAAATGAAACGTTACACACAAAATGGCATTTTAACATGTTAACATAAGATGACATACCTCTATATCAGGCTTTCTTTTCCTCCTCCTCTTTGTTGAAATAAAATGTGAATATCTGCCGTCTATCATCCGTCTTTTTCAGTGCCCAGTCCAGGTGCAGGGCAGGTGAAAAATTGTGAGGAACACGGGTGCAAAGTGTATTTATTTATTTATTTATTTATTTATTTATTACCTCAAGGCAGATAATACGAAGGGCACCCACTGGCAAATTTTTATTTTTTATTATTTATTTCTTTATTTCTTTACTTATTTATTTATTTTCCTTTGACAGTGACCAGCGCCCACCAGACAAGGTGGCGTCCTAGGCGACCGCCTATATGGCCTACACCTTTAGCCGGCCTGTGTAGTAGTGGAAGATTAGTAACAAAAAGAGGGCATTTTGTACTAAAAAGACTTAGGACGATATCCTCTGGATTTGACTAATTTCAAAGTTTAAATCCTCATATTAGCTTCATATTAGCATTTGACTTATTTTTGCCCAGAATACTGTGGATTGTGTTCCCCATCACTTACATTGGGAAGGGATCTTTTAATGGCCAGTAAGAACAAGAGGAACAATTACAGCGAGTAAAATGCATTTCAGTGTTCACATGCGCACCTGTATATTGTTTTAAGACGGACCTGGAAAATCGACTTTCCTCTAAAACGTCCAGTGTGTCGGTTTTAGTGGCATCCAGCAGTGAGGTTGCAGATTGGCCTTACTCTGCCTCTGATTGGCTTGTACTCGTTGCCTTCGTTGGTTAGGTTTAGGCATGAAGAGTGAGATTGGTTATGGTTAGGGTAAGAATATCAGGGTGAGCCAATCAGAGGCAGAGAAGGGCAGGTCATGACTTCGCCATCCTGGGAAAAAAAATATCGTGAGTGGGTCTCCTTCCACAGACCCCGCCATGTTGCACCACCATACAAACACTGGTTCTAGAGAGGGCCTTTCGTGTTTTTCGCAAGTTTCGTGGCCACCGTAGGTTCACCTACATGCTTGGAAGGGGGGGGGGGCATTCAGTTGCTTGCAATCTGCAACTTCACCACTAGATGCCACTACATCCTGCACACTGGATCTTTAATGTTTTGCATACATCACAGTTCTCTCTGGGACTAATCGTCCTTCATCAATGCCAAAATGGCAAGACAGTAAAAAACACCCAACTTCCCTCTCTTGGTGTTCAGACTCCCCTGTTACACCACAAACTGTTCCCCATACAACAATGACGTGTAATATAGGAACTAAACCCTGAAGCAAGAGGGCATTAATCAGCTACTCCAATATTACACGTCAATAAATTATCATGGATTTATTCCTAAAAAAGATATTTTATACCACAGTGTAATCATAAAACTTAGTTACACGACAGAAATGAGATGTGACAGGTACAGTAAACAGGAGTTTTTTGCAGTTTAAGAGGATGCTAACACTTCGCTTGTGAAGTAGCTATTAAAAGAAAATTAGCGTCCGATTAGTCAATAACAGATATTTCCCTGTTCATGTTGTGTGTAAACAGACAGGAGGTACACACCTTTACTTCGGGATGGTAGAAATTCTCCTACAACATAAAGAAAGGAATGGAAATCAGCAACAACAACAAAAAACAAAACAAAATTGTCAGTTTTTGCGGAAATTGAATAGCTTAGTTGCAGCGGTTATCTAGAAAAGCTTCTATGAGATTTAAGTGTATTAGTGCAGCAGAATAATAAAACACAACAAAGAGTTTAACTGTTGTTGAACACTGTGGTTGAGTACTGTTGTTGCCTCCATTAGTTTACTGTTACTGGGGGTGAGGATCAAGATTGTTATCTATTAGATTCTCTATCAAAAGTTAATCTACATGATCATTGAAAAATAGTAATATAAAGTACCTTTTGCTTTTTTAATCTTCACCTTCACTTCCTCCTCCTCCTGCTCCTCCTCCTCCAACCATCTTGAATCTTTGACATGGTTCATAGATTAAGTCATCTTGAAACTACCACCATAATAAAAATCAAGTCTCTGGCCGTGTTGTCACCTTGATCCATGTACAGTATGACTTTCTACAGACCCTCATACACACTTTCTGTGAGCTTTTAACAAAACAAAAGAGTAATTGAACTGTGCCTGTGAGGGTAGCAGCTTCTTGCAATGGCATCATTATCCACTGCATGAAGATTTTTGCCTCATAAAGTCATGTAAAGAAAAAAAGCAGTACATGTGCTGCTCAGTGTAGTGAATTACAGCAGTCAAAGCATCGGTGGGTCTTTACGAATCTGAATGGGTTTTTAAATGAACGTACACACGTGGCAAATACATTTTTGGGTTTAGATTTATCATGTTGATGGTACTGTATGTAAGGAACAGCACATGTAATGCAGCGCAGCATGAACACGATGTTCTAGCAGCAAGCAAGGCTTTTTCATTTCATTTCTGCGGCTGAATGAATGATCATTGCAAAAGGAAATAAAATCAAAAGCTGCATCAGTACAAACCTTTTTTTCTCACTGCGTATAGATTTCCTAAAGAAGAGGAGAGGGAAATGAGTAAATGCACTGTAATGTTGTGATTTTATCAGATAAACTAAATCCAAGATGTTCATAAAATAACTTTTAGCTTTTTGTAGCTTTATGGGAGCTTTATGTGGCCAGTGTACCTTCATCTTCTTCAGGAGCAACCAGGCTGGCAGCAAATTTTAATATTCCACCGATCATGTTTGTTGATTCCTCCAAAGCGTAGTTCACCGCGTTCACGGGGTCTGAGCCAATCTTGGTGAGGCCTCCTGGTTGAGCAGGGACATGAAGACATACAAACACATTGGTTGATTTAGTCACTCGTTTAGTTAATTACAATTATAACTCCCTGGTTATTCTTGACCAAGCCAAACAAATCCCTTTTCAGTAAGAGTTTCTGAACTCTCACTCAAAGCAGAAAAAACTATTATAAGCTTTACCTGCGCTGAGGAAATGTCCACAAACATAAACTCTAAAGCAAAGGGTTAAACTGGGGTGGGGCTACAGGAGTTAAACTCAAAAAGCTGAAATCTGGATTTAAGGAATTGATCAGTGTTATATGAAGATCAGGGCTTACCCACCTCTCAGTTTAACCACAGCAAAGGGCTTTTTCTATATAACTGCTGTGCAAAAAGCATTTTCAAATTCACATTGACCCTCATTCATCAAGTTATTAGAGATGCGTTCCAATCTGCTTTTACTGTAGATATGATGCCATATTACATTTTTCTCATCACATTTAAGTTTTAAAAGGTGATTTTTAACAGGTTTCGTAATGGGAAACAGGTTGTGAGATAATTTCATTAAACAGACAGACAGTTTGATAAAGGAGGGCCAGTGTTCCCAGTACAAACACTACTGAAACATGTTTGTTTTGAATCAAACCGATGTGAAGAAAGGTTCATAAACTGTCATTATGGAAACAAATGTGTGAACGCTGAATATTAAATTAGTATTTTCATGTAGCTACAAAGTGATGTTCATTAGCTCTGAACTTGCATCAGTCAAACATATTTCCACTTTTGATTTTCATCTTTTTCAAGCCTAAACTAAGACGCCCACAATGCTGAATTCAACCATATCTACACACAGAGCAAACAGGTAAACAGAAATATCAGGAACATATAGCAGTAAGATGCATTTAAAATACTAAGGCAAAGATGTCAGACAGGATTCACTTTTGAGATGTTTGTGGTGAATTAAATCAAACTCACCTGAAGTTCAAATATTCAAAACCATCTTTTTCCTGATTGAAATCAAAATATTTGTGATGGTTTTTAAATATTTGAACATTTGTTTTCTTTACACATAAATATGCAGGTAACATAAACAAATACAAGATAAACATGCTAAAGTAATGATCCACGAATGTCTTTTCTACACAATAAACTACAAACTACTCATAACATCGTAGCATATTACTATATATCTGAACACTTACTGTCAATATCAAGCGTGAGTACAAGATCAGACAGAAAGGCAGAAATAAAACAGCTTGTACTCAACAACCTCCTACAGGTGGCTGTGAAGCACGTTCTAACATTGATAGCTAATATTAGCAGTCAATGTTAGGTAATTAGTAGTTTTTATGTGCAGCTCCTGGTCTGAGGAGTTAGTAAGGTGCCTTGCCTCTCTGCCCTGATTCCTTTAAAACCTTCCTGACGAGAGGAGGCGGGTGACCTGGTTGGATGAGAAACAGTGGCAATAAGCAGAGACATCAAGCACCACGGTGAGGCAAAAAGAAGAAGAAGGGGTTAAAAGAAGAAGGAGAGGTGCTGTTACATGAAGTGTTTCTGTGTTTACACTGTGATGGGATGATGATAATAGAGATATAACACACTACTGCTTAGATTTGGTAAGAAAACGTGGATTTTAATCAAAACTGTGGCTGAGAGGACAAAAGAGAAGTTGATATTTCTCTTAAAATCAATGCACACATGATGTGAAAACGTATGCACTGCTATGTTTTGCTGCTGGATTATTCCAGTTTCTTTCAGTGAGAATCATTTGTGATAATTAAGGAAATGAAGTGAAAATGAAGGAAGATGTTCTTGTTAATGTTAGAGAATTAAACAAAAATTAATGAAGTTTTTTTAAGCTTTGTTACTGAAGTTATTTTTAATATTATGAGGAGAAAATGAACCAGTGCTTGAAACTTAGTGACGTCACTGTTAAAGAGAAACATATGAACAAAGTAAAATTAGTAGGTCTAATACTGAGGCAGTTACAGAAACATAAAGATATAAAATCATACAGAAGTAAAAGAACAAGAAAGAAAACCTGTAAGACAAAATATGAAACATTGTAAAGGTTTTACCTGGGACACCTTTAATATGTCTTTAAGCAGTTACAATTTACTGATGCTGCTGTAAACAGTCATGAAATTACTGCTCTTCATGGTAAATTCATTGGTTTGTACAAGTGCTGCATTAAAACTACATGTACCAGCATGCACCAGACATGAGTTTCTGCTAACATGTTGAAACTGACTGTTGCTTTTTGTGATTTTCTGTTATTTATATACTGTTATGATGTCAGATATTTATGCTAAACAGGGTCAAAGTTCCTCGACTTTAGGTTAACGTATGTAGAAATGCTCCCTGCAGGTCTAAAGCCACAGCTTGAACTGTTTTCCAGTCAAGCCTCAGAACAAAAATATAAACCTGTAAATGTGCATAATATGTCCACTTTAAAAAACCTGCCGACAACAAGCGTTTCTGCTTGCATGACAGTCGTGTAGACAAAATAATCCTTAAATGTTCTGCTAGAATCCACTAGCAGCTATGCTAACCGCTTTAAACAATTATGATGTAATTCATGACACTGCTGACAATATAAACATGACATGAAGTTATGAAAACACCGTCTCAGTGGACAGCTACCCTCTCGCTCCTGTTTTCAGATCTATACCCTCCAGGCTGAACACTGCAAGCCAAACTGACCCTTCCTGTGGTTCAGTGCTCAAACTGAAGGCAAAATAAAAACTAAATAAACAACCTCTGTGTGAATAAATATTATGTGATCACTTTATAAACGTATAAACTTAATAATCTATAAATGCAGTGCAAAATCCTTAGACATTATAATTACATTCTGCACAGAGAAATATAAAGCAAATCACACTTTGTAGTAGAAAACTATTCTAATTATAATATATGATATGTTACAGTATATACAGCATCCAACCAGGAGGTTGCTAAACTCATGCTGAACTTGTAATGAGTGGCACTTCAGAGTTGAGCTGATATTATCCGCCAACATTACCACAAAGCTGGCTGGAGCGACACTAACTGGAGCTGAAACTCGTTAAAAATTCACTCAAATTCTAACCCTCAAAGCTGGCAGCCATGTATGAGCCAGAGCCAGTCCGCATTTGGTGCTCTGGTGCCAAAACTCAGCCAAGTGAGCCAACATGTAACCTCAATCTGTCTGACTTGTCTGGCTGAGTGAAAGCTGGCTGTGTCACCGTGTATTTATAAAACTCGACCTGGCAGTTTATTTCCAAATTTCAGTTGAGAAGAAGCTAAAACTTTCTTCCACTACACTGCAGCTCTTCTTCAGGTGTGAACACACACCTTTATGTGAAACTCACAAGTTGAGAGGTGACACTGAGCCAGAAGTGCAAACGAACAACAAACACCTTTCCTTACCTGAAATGGTCTTGTAGTCCATCAGATCAAACATGATGACAAAAACACAAGACCATGTAATGATGAGAGCGAGGACCAAGATCCAGGCCAGCGGCGAGCTGAACGTAGTGTAGAGGTCATCTGTGAACGTTTTCTTGGACGTCCGCGCAAGTGGCGGCGCGGCGTCTACGTTCTTGCTGTCGATGACCATGGTGGTGGTGGTCGACGACCGAGCTGAGGACACAAAAGCATCAAATATTAGTAGCAGTTGAAACTTTTGTTGAAAGTGCTGTTGTTTGTGGTGCTGTTGAGTCGTATTGAGAGGTGTTTTTTAATAACCTCAATTATATCAGTGAGGGTGAATTAAATCTTAGAAACACCTCCGATGCAATAACAGCACCACAAACCACAGCTTCAAAACTCACCATAAAACTGAAACTGGCAACTTCTCATGTTTCGTTTTGTTTTTGTTTTTTCTTAAAATATTAAGTCTCTGATCAGGAGAAAACTTTTGTGATGTTGAGTTGACAAAATACTGTAATTATTCTGTGATTCTGAGAAATTGTTTGGCACCTTGTAATGTCAGGACATTCCTCTAATGATCTAATGATCACAAGTAAACAAAATTCAATCCACTTCTCTCTATAGCTTTCTGTAAGGAAGTGAGGATACATTTACTGTATGACTTTCCCTGTTTGGAAATTATTATATGGCCTTGTTATACACTCACAGTCCAAAATATAACAGATAACTAACAATAGGCTTGATCTCACAGCATGATTGCAGGTGTAATAATTAAATAGTAGTGGGCAGAGTAATGTTACACACTGCAGACAATTAACAAGAAAAACAACGGCGGTTCACAGCAGGCCAAGAGAGAGAAGGAAGAAAGGTCAAACAGGGGGACTATAAATTAATACTGAAGCAAAATAAAATAATAAAACTTTCAAAGAGCTTGAACGCACCTTCAGTTGACCAGAATATGAATGGACCTGAGCAAAAGTCACCTCATCAAAACATTTGCCACACAGGAGGCTGCTGGATCACAGCTGATGTGTTGAGTTAGACAAACAACAGTGAGATAGAAAAACATTATGATATTTGGGGATCTCTTTTGGACGCTATAACAACACTTTAATATCTTTAATATCTTCCATTCATGACCATGATGATCTGTTATGATGGAAAGGTAGTTTAGAGAATAGAGGCAGGTCTGATACTGAGTCTAAATTTGGTCCAATGCTTCAAAAAACAGGAAAAAAACAGCTTATTTTTCTGGTCACTGAGTGTCTCTTTGGTTACAGTAGAGATGAGTATCTTATAGTATTTCCTGTCGTATGTTTTGTAGTATTTTCTTTTCATTCTAATTCTAATTGGTTCAATGCTATCAAATTTGCAAATTTGTTGCCCTTCTTGGTCATACGTTACTATAAATTTTATATTTTGGGGTTTTGGACAGTTGGTTGGACAAAATAAGGCATCTGAGGACGTCACCTTTTTTTTACCATTTTCTGATGTTTTATTGACCAAATGATGAATCGTTCCAGGTTCTCCTTTGTGAGGACTTGCTGCTTTTCTCTGTTTTATATCATTGTAAACTGAATATCTCGGAATTTTGGACTGTTGATCAGACAAACCTTCACCTTGTGCTCTAAAATATTATAACGGGCATTTTTCACTGTTTTCAGACATTTTATAGATTAATCATGAAAATAATCTACAGATTAATCAATAAATAATATAATTGTTAGTTGCAGCCCTTGTTCTGGGCAAAGTTAAAAATCTAAATTATTAATTAACCAAATGCAGATTAAATTTTCTTCAGTAGTCCTATTTGTTGCTAGGCTACAGTGCTAGCTCTGTGGTAACAACTAGCTAGCCTTTTTATTAAAAATGTAATTAATTTAGCAGTGTTGGTATACTGTATACAGGCACCTTCTTCAGTATGTGTACATTTTAAGCACTCATCCACATTTCAAGTTACATTACATGAAAAAAGTCTCCCTCATTAAAAATCCAGAGTCTATGAATATGTAAATATATTTCATTTCAAAGGTTTAACTGCTGGACAGTGTGTGTGTGTGTGTGTGTGTGTGTGTGTGTGTGTGTGTGTGTGTGTGTGTGTGTGTGTGTGTGTGTTAGAAGAGCTCACACCACCTGTTGACTGTCTTCAGCGCTCTGTTGGCAGCTACTCTAGGTTACTGTGTTACTGCTGACTCAGACAGCTTAGCAGCACTCTAAACACACACAAACACCTCCGGCTGACTTCATTACTTTGATTCCAAAAGGTCTGTTCAAAATATGATATGATATGATATGATATGATATGATATGATATGATATGATATGATATGATATGATATGATATGATATGATATGATATGATATGATATGATATGTTTCATAAATAAGAAAAGAGGCCAATTTAATGTAAAAGCAAGAACATCCTGAATCAAGACTATTATACAATATAAAATTACCAATTTTGAAATTCATGTCATGTAATGAAACAACAAACAAACTTGAGCAAAAGTCAAAATCTAAGTCATTTCCTTTTGCTACAAGCTACTATGCTAGCCAGCCAATGCTAACAACCAGGCTAACAATAACCATCAACAATCTACCTCCACTGCTCACACATATGGATACTTTTTAAGCTCATACACCTGATAAATTTAAACATTTGATAGCTCAAAATTTCACCCACATGCTCAAACAGGTTGGATGGCAAATTAAATCAGAAAGAGCAGAAAAGTTTGTGAGGAGCCTTCAAATTTTGTTGATATACACAAACTACACATAGTCAACAGTCCAAAATCCACAGAAATTCAGTTGATTATCAAGTATGTCAACAAAAGAAGCTTCAACCAGAAAAGCATTTTTCCTTAAAAAATGACTTGAATGTTTAATCAATATCAGAATAGTTGATCAATTTTCTATTGATGACTAATCGTTGCAGCTGTACTCATCAACAACTAGGCTTCAAAAACATCTAAACAAACATGAATCTATGGTTCAAATTGACTCATTCAATGTTATCCACTGAGGTCTTGCTGAGGTTTTGATTTTTTGACCTTTTACAGCAGCACACAGATCCATAAAGTCCATAAAACAGTTTCAGTTTCTGGACTGGCAGGTGTGGCTGGACTGTGAATACGTTTACAGTCAAAGGCTGGGCAGAAGGAGGAGAACAGCTCACACAGGAAATATCATTGTTGTTGAGTAAACAGTGTTGCTTCCTCTTCCAGTCTTTAATGGTTAGAGTTGAGCACGTAGTCCAGTGTAGTTCTCACCACTCTAACCTGTGGGAACACTGCTGCTGCTTCTTTATAGGAAACTGGCTTAATTCAAGTTTCTGGACTGACATTTAGGGAAAGAACAGCATCAACCAGTGGACAAAAACAGAAGTTTTACCCTTATATTGTCTGTCCATTCAACTACTGACCAGATTGCCACAAAATTGAGTAAGATTTCAGGGACCTTGTTAACCTTTCGTCTAGGGTCACTGTCAGGTCAAGTTTTAGTGGCATCAATATCTTATTAACAAACTCATTTCTGGATTCTTCAATAATTTATGTAGTTTTCATTAATAGCTATAGACAAGAGAGGAGACAAGCTCTAACTCTACAAGCAACTTTCAAATTTAATAAGGAAAAAAGTTAGTTACCTAAAACAATATAGAATGCTCATGATATGTGTTTCATAAATAAGGGAAGCGGCCAGTTTAATGTAATTAATTTGTTTTTTGTCATGTTGTTAGGCAGAACTAAGGCCATTTCTAAAACCATGTTTTTGGTTTTCTGCTGACCCTTTGACCTTTTCCTAAGTGCCACCATCAAGCAAACAATTTCTACTTATATACACACAATATCGAAATAAAAATTAAAAAAAAAACATTTACTGAGCATATTCATGCCCTCAAAAAGGATGAACTATTTTCATTTTGGTCACTCTCGGAGCTTCTCCTCCAGCAAAACCCTCAGATTTGACGTCACCATGACACACATGATATCTAGTGAGCACTTTTTGGACATTATAACTGATCATTAAAACATAAATAACTTGTAAATATCTCCTTTCTCCTTCACTTTGATGCCTCTGTTGACTTTCTAAACCCAACTCTAAAAGGTTTGATCATCCATCTGTGCACGATTCTTCCTTTGATGGCTGACCTGTCTCATTTCTGTTGTTACTCTCACTCGGTATCCATGACAGCTCATCTGAGAGCAGTCATTAGGAGCTGTAGTGTTTGCCTGTTCAGAATATAGGGAACTGTACCATAACATTACATTTCCTAAAGGAGTGCTGAACTAAGCACAGCAGAGACCTTTACTGGCTGGTTGAGCAGGGTGGAGCTATTAATCAGGTAGTGATTAATGTTTCCATTCTGCATCTGCTGTAATGTGAGACTGTCTATTTTAACTGGTTAGGAGTTAGAAGTCTTAGGAAAAGGATTACAGGTCGTGCATACATACCATTATCTACAGTATAATGCATAAACTGATATAGACACCTGCTGGAATTAAGCAAACAATGATATTGAACTGTTTGATCTGCCTCACATCACATCACTTCACTCCCACACAGCTTTGTAAACACTCTAAACTGGCTTTATTACTTTAAAACACACTTGCTGCCAAGTGAGTCCATAGCCTCTATATTTTAGTAGCTGTTGACATATTGGCTCTTTCAACTGGAAACACAAGAAGCACTGTACTGTCACTGCATGTTTTTGTTTTTTAGTGAAATGTCTCAACAGCTAATGAATGGATTCCCAAAGCGGTGCAGACATTCACGTCTCTCTCAGCATGACTCGTAATAACTTTTGTGATTCCTTAACTTTTCATACAGCCACCATCACCATCAGGTCAGAATCTCACTTTTTGTTTAGTGCTAATTAGCAAATGTTAACATGCTAAACTAAGATGGTGAACTTTACATTAGCATGTTAGCAATGTCATTGTGAACATGTTAGCATGCTGTCGTTTTTAACTAAAGAAATGTTTGATTTTGTCTTGTTCAGAAGCCAAGAGCAAACAAAAAACTGTTAAGACTTGTTATCTTGACCTCAGCTTAATTAGCTTTTTAACCTCAGGTCTATTTAGTGATGTCTGTGATTGTTTCTGATGCCTTTGTTTGTTTGGCTATGTGTGTTTGTCTTTTTGATTCTGACTATGCCTTTTTTCTCTCTTTCTCTCAAGTCTCTGACAAAAGAGATCTTGATCTTAGAGATGACCTCATTAAACAAAGGTTATATCTCATTATCCTGTGATCTGAAATTGCCAAACACTGATGTTATGTTCTCGTTACCCAACTGACTGAACTTAATCACATATAGATACCAAATGGTCAAAATATTTAAAGTATAGCTGACCATTCTGAGATAACTATTTCATAACAATGCTATCTCTAACAGGATAATGGGCTTCCACACTTTCACAGTCTGTCCAAGTGGTCTGGACCTCATGGCCTTGGGGGAAGCAGGACTCATCCCAGAGGAAAAGAGCAAAAATACAAGAGGATGAAGTAAGTCCTAAATCTCCATTTGTTATCTTGAAATAATGAGATGAAAAGACCTAATCATGAGATATCATTAGGATATCCCGAGGTAACAAGATAATTATATTGCCATGGGGGATAACATTCTTTAAAGAAATGAGTGTGAACACTGCAAAAACATCATTTTTGAGCATTAACGTTCATTCTTGACCTTAGAAACGGTCGTTTGACAAATAATCTTAAAACAAAGTAAAGGTTCTAGCTGTTATATGCGGCTTTCAACCAGATGTCATTGTCTTCAACAACAGAATTTGCTCAGTTGTCATGAAGTTGTAAGTTTTCATCCATCCGCTGATGAAGACTATGAGATGCTGTTGAAAGCTCTGGAAGAAAGCTAAGCTAAAATAAAAATGGACCTTTTGATAAGATTATTTTGTCAAACATCATTTTTAATATTGATAAAATTCAGGAGTTATGTTGTGATCACAAGAAAACAGTCTTGATTTGGGATACCAAGATTATAATTATCTCATTAGCTTAATTTAAAGGGCCTGCACAGTCATTCTGGTTGCTAGCTGTCTTGTCATTCTTCTTTATTAAGTAGGAATAAAATGCTTTTCCACCTATCACATGTCAAAATATCTCTTGTTAAAAAGGCCTGTTATAAAGGTGCGAGTTGTCCCGCCTTAACAAGACAAACTAGAGTCATGGGGCTGTCAATCAAGTGCAGTCTGTACATGCCCACACAGTCCTGAGAAGACACTTAATGAGCCAAAATAAGTGGAAACACCTGTGTGGGTGTATCATACTGTAGGTGTGTAATTAAGTTATGATCATCGTGTGATTTTAAGATAACAAGCCAAAAACGCTCATGACAACCACAGCTGTTACCTCTGTTAGCTCTGGACTGTCTTGTTGTCTCATTTCATTATCCACAGACAAAAAAAGCACACACAAAAATCACAACACTAAAAGTTGATAAGATTACATGCAACAGGAGGCGCAGTGTTGATGCTGACTGGTCCTATGCAGCACTGTAGATGTCACAGCAGTCTCAGCGCTGCATTACAAATAACCGATACATGATAGCAGCATATTTTTAGATACTTCCAATCATGAAATTCCCCCACACACCCATCAGCACATCAGACAGTTTGTGTGCAAAACAAACCATGACATGCCCAGCGAACACCTTGTTGCTGCTATAAAAACACAACATGGTGAAAATGAATTAGTAATACTTAATATAATGATAGTTTACCTTCTACTGCTTCTGTCATTGTTTCAAAATATATATCCCAGCAGTTAATCCTTTGTGCAGATTAAGATGCCATGAAAATGTATATTTACGGTAGATCCTCAACTCCTGTGTACGATTCAATCCCAGTGTTTAATTCCAATCCAGCAACGTCATGTGAATCACTGGTGCTGCAGATATGTGGAAAACTCGAACCCTTCGGCCACCGCTGGTAACACTACACCTCTTTGTGCATTCTCAAAACTTAAATCTGCACTTTCCTTTCTTGATTCCAGAAGTCAAAAACTCTTGAAAGATTGCAAGGTGGTCCAGAAAATTGACTTCTGTCCCAGTGGATGAGGCTGGGGAGACAGACAGAGACCAAGTTATGGTGGTCAGTGTCTTTGCCCTTTGCCTGGTTGAGGCTGAATTTGCAGATAGAGCAGCGTGCCCCCCCCTCAACTGGCTCTGACAGAATTAGATTGACCACGGGGACTGACGGGCGATGGAAGGGAAGAGAGGGAAGAGAGATTGGGAGAGAGGTAACTTTATCCCACCAGCCACTGTTAAGCTTCTAGTCACATGACCACAGTGTGGACACTGGTTTCACACTGCTTAAAGATCAATTAGATCCAAATCAAAATCCATCAATCAATCTTATTCATTTTTGATTCTTATAAAATAATAAAAGTCTGAATCTAATTAGATACAGTTACATTCACGTCATGTTTCTGAGCCTTCGGCCCTGAGTTATTCTTAGAGCGGCTCACTGCTGCTGGTATTCTGCTTCGCCTTTTTAGGCCAGAGGCGTGACCTTAACACCCCATCCCCCCAGTTCCCCCCTCCATGTTAACTAATCCCCCTCCTCCAGACCTCCACTGTTCAGTACAGAGCTGTCATCAAGTGGAGACAGAGAGGGAAGATCAGAATGGCCTAAGTGTTGGCGGTATTGTCCGAGTTAAATCAAATTTGTGACTGCTGTTGTCAAGCATACAACACAACTCTAGGTTTGTTTGTTTATAGGCGTCAGTGCTAGAAGAAGCAAACACAGAGTGAAGGTCTCAGTATTCTTCAGACAAAGTGTCTTCAAAGTGTTTTCTCATCACGTCTAAAAGGAAAAGGGTTTATACCAAGCAGCAACTACCGTGGCTTAAGGCTGAAGTACCTTAATGTGCCACCGGCGGCCGCTAGATGCTCCAACTGACCCATTCAAAAAGCCTCCTAGAAATACTAAATCAAGTCATTATGGTCTCAATCACTAAATTCAGGCCCTCTAATAAGTGTGCTGGTGGTCATTTTGGAAATTATTGCTCCGTTAATAAGATTTTAGGACTTATAGTAGCTTTGATGTCTGCTGTGTGGGTGTTGATTGACAGCAGTTGGTTCATACTTGATTATGATACCTGGCCTGTTAGCACAATCTAGTTAAAGTACTTTATGTTAGCCCAAGTGTGCAGAGCTCAGTGTTCACAGTAAGCTGGCGTTACCTTCGGTCCGGGGTAGCAGGGCGTGTTTTCAGAGCATGAAAGGCAACACCCCGACCATAAGCTGCAACTCTGGGCTTCAAACTGGCTTAAATGCAAACCATGTCCATCTTTATATACAGTCTATGGTTTAGATGCTGTAAGACAATCCCACAAGCTCTCACTGTGAAGCATACTGAGGCCTTTATTCTAGTACAAATGTTCAGACATCCACATTATTGCAGCTTCAGGTAGCTTTGTCCGAGCCTTCTTTATTTGCCTGGTTTTCTCCATCAGACTGGATGCAGTCTTTAGATCTGTCCACAGATTTTTATTTTGGTTCAAATCTACTGACTAACTGACATCGTGACATTATTCTTCCAACATTTTCTTGGCTGCATACATTAAAGTTGTCTTGCCCAAAGCTCAATCTTCACCCAGGTCACACTTTATTCTGACCACTTACAGTTACAATGATCCTGCCAAGCTGTGCTTTAAATTTAAAACATTTGTACATCCAAATTAAGATAGAAGACCATGATGTAATTTTTGATAATGGTCATTCACATTTGTTTATTAAACAGTTCTGACAAATATATGGAGGTAGCCCACACAGATATGATAACAACGACTCTGATTTATTCATTTTTATTTATTCTTTGTGAAGGAAAATGTGCACTCTTTACATTTTTATTAGCACAAAGAAGCAACATTCATTATTATGCAGGTTTATTTCAGCTTCATTTAAAACATGTTTTAATATTGGATGGCACACTGGAATACTACACACAGACCATGTAAAGATGCACACAAAAAAGCACATTTACTCCGGTGAGAGGTAACCCTGACTTTACTTTCTCATTAAACTGGTTTCATTTCTTTTTTGTGCTTTTTAATGTGATCTACAGATCTGTAATTCTTCCATCCTTTCGTGCTGCAGATACTTCAGTCATCAAAAGCTTCAGCCAAAAAAAAACAAATGCATCAGCCTTCACAGCCATATTACAGTGATAACAATAATAGCTTCCTTCAGTTATCAATTTCTTAATCATCTTCAGATGATTAAACATGCATGATATAGCACATCTATTTTTCTTTTATTACTGTCAGCTGTTACTCAATTCCTGCTGTTTTTGTTGTGCAGGTTATTAACAGACCTCACTGATGATTATTATTCCTTCCGATTAGCGTAAATAATGATCAGTGAGGTCACCAACGCCACCAATAATACACCAGCACCTACAGCAACACAAATCCATCTGCTGTCAATCCCTAAAATGAAGAAATAAAGAGTGATGAGTCATCTGGTGTCATTCAAAGCTCCATCAACAAGGTGAACATACACAAAAAGGTCTTTTATAATCCCCCATTGTTTCAGACAATATACTTGAACTTAACTTGAGCATTTCATCTGTATCCCTATATCTGTAAATATTTATTGTGTTTGGAAGGATGGCCAGGACTACAAAAATAAGACCCAGGGTGTAAAAAAAACAACTATTGCCTTTGACTAAATGCCAAAATTATAAAATTAGTGAATTTAAACTTACCATAAGGGAATCTGTCCCAGAAAGAGATCTGAGAATAAAGACACAAACAAACAAATAAAAAATCATTATTTATATACAATAATGTTTAATTATATACAGAAACACTCCGTATTAATTGGTCCTCCATCTTTAATCACAGGGCAAGAAGTAGCCATCAGCCATCAGATGTGCTCACAAAGGGAAGTACAAACTCAAAAGCTGTTATTCAGTGATAATGTGAATATGGATTATCAGTGTCAAAGCATCTGAAACAGCTTACCCCAATGAGAAACTCTTTCACAGCATCAATAATAATAATAAATAAATAATAGCATAATTGTAAATTAATCAAACTGCATCAATGAGCTGGAACACAGTGATTACTCCCAATCCATTTTTTAGTAAAATGACAATATCAGTGCACACCAGGTGATTGTGTTTAAATCAGTTGTAAATGTGATCAGTACCTGGAAAGCAGGACCTTGCAGAAACCTCTTGATATTAAGCCATGCGATGTTATTGCAGTCACAGATCAGGAGATGTTGTTCATGGAACAGACAGTCCACAGTGAGACGGACGTTCGGGTTGTCCACCTGTCTCCTGCTTTCAGCTACAACTTGTTGTTTATTGAAAGTGTGATGCATCACCACCAGAATCACTGGTTTATTAGCTGTAAACACAGAGATAACACAACCAAAACAGGATTAAACTTTAAGAGCAGAGATGGTTACTCCTTCTATATTTTTGATCCAAATATTTATTTACAATATAAATGTAACAGTTGGCAATTTTCTAATTGCCAACAACAAATCTCATGTTTGGAGCCAAACCAACCAACCAATGAATTGATCTACTAACAAGTATTGTGTGTATATCTAAAGTCTGATATATCTTATTCCTCTGTGCTGTAGACCTCTGTTGTCCAAAAACTATTAAAAACACGTCCATGAGCCACATCGCTGCACTGGGTGACATTTTCCTTCATTATGAAGAACTTTGTGGCAAAGGAACATGCCAATATAAGCCAATGTAACCCAGTGCAACGGTGTGGCTCATTGACATTTTTGACACCAGTGGAGGTCGGCACCGAAGAATAAGATATATCAGGCTTTGGATACACACACACAATACTTGTTAGTAGATCAGTTCATTGTTTGTTTGGCTCCAAACATGAGATTTGTTGACAAAAAGAAAAATATAGAAAATTGCCAGACTTATCCTTTAAATCATTGCTCTAATATAAAAAACAAAACAACAGAGCCCCACACCTTATAGGTGTGATGTAAAAGGCTTTTATGCCATGTGGGCACTGTAGGACCTGCAATGTTGTTGTTGTCTGTACGTTGTGCATGGCCGGAAAAGTTATGTTCACAATGATCCGTAGTTGTCCGGATCCATTTATATAACAATAGGAGACTGATATAGTGTAATTAAACAAAGTTTCTTTTAATCGTATTTTTATTTATGTGCCTTCCCACATTCATTTTAGTGACTATAATCCCTTTAACATCATGTCGGGGACAGTTAAAAGCTAATCTAAAAAAGTCTTGGTCACAAAGTGATGAGCTTTCTGCCTGGAGGTGAATGCTTTTTGTTTGTAGTTCGCACACTACTGTTAAAAAATGACAGTTTAAAAAATCAATAACAGCAACATTTGTGTCTTCCAGATAATCCACAGACCTCGCTGTGAACTCTTCATAGGGAGTGTTGCTTGAATAGAGAGTTAGTTTGAAAAACATGGGCACCGAGCCCTTTTGTTAGTGTTATCTGTTATCTGTTATTTTAGGCGTGGTCACACCAGCATTTTGTACCATAATTTAGGAGTGAAATAAATTAACTTAAAAGGACTGCCAGTTTGGGGCCTGGGGGGGTCAGAGCCTGTACAAAAACATTATGTTAAGTTTTTCATGGAGCAAAATAATTTTCTTTCACACTGATCGGTCAAATTTCTCTGTATACCTTTGATCAATAAGTGGGAAATTGGCCAACCAAAGGCGTTCTTACCAGGCATGCTGTCCAGGGCCTCGTTGATGTTCGTTCCAACTCGTGAAACGACAGGACAGATAACCAGAAGATAGTCACATTCTGTAGGAGAGTTCACCTCAGTTTGGCCAATGGCTTTAAGATGTTTAACCAAGCTTAAATGAGCCCCGTTAGTTTTTCCCGCCATAAAGACGTAGAAGTTTTTCCACGAGACTAAAGAGATAAAAAAATGTTTGAGAGATTATTCAACCGTAACATAAACCGGAACCAGATGAAAAAAAACCTTGTCAAAAAAGATCTTGAGCAAGATTCAGCATAAACTGGAAAAGCTATTTTATATATCCACAAATTTTACTACTTTCATAAATTTAACTTATAACTTAAAACCTATATGTATAAAATGTTCATATGCCTATAACATCTTTAAAATGACTCTGATGACATATGTTTTTGTTATTTTTGTGTCAGTAGAGATGGCTTCAGCACTTTTGTCAGCTCAGCAGACATTATTATATGTTACTTTCTGATTAACAGCCGCTGCAGGTCCGTGAAAGCCACAGAATCATGAAACAATCATGAAGGTCATTGCTGAACCTTTTAACTTGAATCCATCTGCTGATCAACTGTCAAGGAACTGATCCACATAAACTACACAAGATTATCTGGTAAGCAGTTGAGTGCGAGGATGTATTTCTGCAGAAAATCACACTGATGAGACTAAAATAGTAAAGTTACAGGCTGTAAAAACAAAACAATGTGCTGAGAAATGCTAAAAATCACTGCAGAGTCAGTTGATAATTCTCCCCTTTCACATGCAAGTAGTCAGGACACGCCTTTCCTTTTACTTGAATGCGAAAGTGTTCTAACATATGTTTGCCAAATTATAAAAACTCTTTTCCTCACCATTTTCCCCCTCATGTAGCATGTCCCTGAAGAGATAAACAGAGAGAAACATTCAGGCAAAGTCATTTAACTAAATGAAATAAAACCGAGCAAGGCAAGCAGGCGTATGTTCAGCACAAACACTTGTGTCATAGCAGCTCTGCTCAAGCTCGTGCCAGCCCATAAAGCACACAGTTAGAAATACCTTAGAGGTCTATAACCTTCATTCCAATGCATGGTTGAGATTCAGTACTTCACAGCCTCACAGGAATTATTTTAGATCCTTACTTACATAGATTTATAATTTCTTGGTGAAGTCTCTGGCATATCTTCCACACACCAGACAGGGTTGGATTAACTTTCACTTTTGCTTCTGTCAGGCTACATGTCCAGTTCACCAGAGGAAGAGGAAGTGCAGAGATGAGATATGTAGCTGTGTCAGTCTCTCTCTATCTCTTTCACAATAGATAAGCTACAAACACGGCAGCAGCAGTTTGTATTTACTGCAGAGAAAATGTGTTCAGTGCTGCAGGTGCAAGAAACGTGACAGTTACATTGGCAGTTACTAAGTTTTATTTTTAGATAACCAAAGTATGTTAGAGTCTGCTGCATTTAAAAAGACAAATCATTGTGGGACAAAGCCACAGACAACTGCAGCTCATCACACTTCCTTTATGCAGTTGTAGCCTGTGCTGCTTATTTCAAGGTTCAAGGGTTATAGCTGAGTCCTACTAACTACAATATATTGACCAGGCAACAAAGTAATTATATCTATTGGATTTAAATCACCTTCCGGTCAAATATAATAAGCATTTTTGGGCCTTTATTGTGGATAAATATTGCATTTCTATGGCTATATATACACATTATTGCTGTGACTAGTGGTCAAAGTCACAGCCATAAACACATTTCATTTCCTATAAATTCTTCATAATAAAAGTCCTGTTAGTTTGGCAGTGGAAAGCTTTTAAAATGAAGCAACAGGAAATGTGCAGCTCTGATGATGATATCTGACAGTACAAACAGAAACACAGGAGAGAAACTACAAAACCTCAAACTTCAAACCAAAGAGATTCAGTTAGAGGCTTTAAAAGTACTGAGAGCTGAACACACAGAGTCTTTCTCTCTGGTCTCCAGCACGAGTTGAGTGTCGTTGTACAACACACGCGTGTTTGAGGGGGAGAAGGGGGGTCATTATGGCGCGCTTTGGCCTGACTCCGGAGATGGTCCATCTCGGGCGTGACTCGGCACAACTCGACACATTAAAACTCAGCGTGGCATGATTGGACTCAGCCAAAAGTGCAAAGTCCTGATGATAAAGTGCCAGAGAGGAACTCACAGAAACCACATAATCAACATATTTCATGTGTTGATTCCTTAAAGGTGCAGTGTGTAGAATTTAGTGTCATCTAGCAGGACGGACTTGGCAGAAAATTAATTAGTGTATAATCCCATGAAAATAAGATTTGTCAGTTTAGAATGAGCCTTTATATCTACATGGGGGGGGGGGGGGTCCTGTAGAGAGGGCCTGACGTCTTTTTAATTTTGGTGGGTGGCACGAAGGCACCAGAATACAAAGAAGAAGAAAGAAGAGGAAGTGGTTGCTGGTGTGCTGGCTAATTTTAAATATTTTCTGTTGCGAGAAGTTAGAGAGCCCAAATTTTGACAGATGGATGATCATAGTTATTATTTAGCACAAGTGAAATCAAGAGAGAGCGAATCCTCGTCATCAAAGCCCTTTGAATAGTGTGTATGTAGTACTTCCTAATGACATTTATTACTGTTTAGTGTCCTCGTTATCGAAGTTATTGTTCCCCCGCTCACACACACACACACACACACACACACTTACACACTCTCACCCACCAACACTCACCCCCCCCCCAAATTTTGCACTTGACTGACTTTCTTTTTGCACTACTTTATAAAACCATTTGCATAGCTAAACTATAAATACTGTCAGATATATATTAACTCATATATAATGCAAGTTTGTACATATGTGGACATTTTTCTTATTGTTTTTACTATTTTTTGCTAATTATTTTACTTCCTTACTATTTGTATATACTGTGTCTATTTTCTAGTGTGTTTTTACTATATTAAATTAATGCATCACTATGTGTATATACTGTGTCTATTTTTATGCCCTGCATGTCCCTATGTGCCCCCCCGCCCTGCACTGTCCTGCTGAAGCTGCAGCCCTCCTTCTGCCTTTAGGCATATGTGCCTGCACAATGTGTTATGACAATAAAATTGAACTGAATTTGTGACTATGTCCTTTTTACAGATTTGATTGGGCAGATGAACGTTCTCCTTCCTTTCATCAAAAGATGATGGAGAGAATGATGACAGCTCTGATGAAGAGTATCTTCCACCAATTAGTATACGGTGTGTTGTGCCTCAACAGAACGGTTGGAGCCTTACAGAAAGCACCATCTACTGATCCACTTGAAGTTTGGCCTGCTGGAGACAACTGACTACACTTGTGATCCTGCCTGTGGTTAAATGTACAAGCCTTTTGAAGACTGATGTGGTGTGCAACTGCGTTTGAGATCAATATCACTTCCAACGGCACAGCAACGATTGTAATTTGGATAAGTCTTGACAGTCACGGCATATAATAACTGCATGGTCACATAAAAATGCAAATTTCACCACCAACATTTTGTTATCTGGCAACAACTATGCAAAGGTTTCCGTCCTGTTCAGATTTATGATCATGAGGGTGGTGAACCAGAAGACCTTCTTCTCCATTCAGGACACTTACCGTGTTGACTGTAAAGGCCCTCAGTCACCTTCAAAGGAAAGATGTTGTCACAGGTGCGTAGCTCAAACTTTATCAGTATTGAAGACATGAGAAACTGACAGTGTGATTGTAAGCAGCTAACTCTAAGTTTTTTATTTTTTGGGCCATTGTGTACAGTGCTGCAGCTACACCACCATGGAGAATAACACCAAGGAGATAATCCATGTTGCCACCATAGACAAGCGGCAGACATCCTGGAGCTCCGTCGTCATGGAGAAGGACGGTTTTATTGAGACTGTAGACAAGCTTTCATCAGAGATAAAGCTAGTGGGGATCTGCACACATGCTCACACCCAGATAGGAGCCCTTGTAAGTACTCATCTAATATAATATATGAGTACATGTGTTGAAAAGATTGTTGAAATGTTGTAGTAATATAAGTGATTCCCTGCTTCACAGACTGAGAAAAAGGCAGATACAAGGATCAGTCTGGACATGTGGCATGGTGCCAAGAAATAGCTGCTGTAAGTTTAATAAGTGGCTCATGTTATTGCCTGTATCCTCATCCTAAAGTGACTATATCTTACATCAGCGGTATTTATACCAGTACTTTAGTTAATTTAATCTGTTTTATTACTGTTTTATCTGTTGTACTTACTGTGTGTTATATTAACAGTGGATTAAATGACTACAGGTGATGTGAAAGGGGTTTGTCGTAGTGAGTTATCACTAACTCTGCAGCTCTAGTGAGCTTTTTATTCTCTTTCAGCTCATAGTTTTGGTTTCATAGCACGTTGACGGCATAGTTCGGTCTCAGTGCTCAACAACTCCGTTTCCAGCAGCATCAGACAGCTGTTTTTATCAAAGAAGCACTGATATACCGACTGTATGCTGCCTAACCAGCACCAGGCAGCAGACACACAAAGTCAGCAAATAGCTGGTGAGCATTTAGCTGCTAAAGAGCCAGATATTTTTCTCAGGAGTTGATGGAGCCCCCCCCCCCACACACACACACACACACATACACACACACACACACACCCCAGTGCTGCTGACTGCTGCTGCCTTCAGGGTCGGCTCGGAAGCTTCGAAAAATATTGATTATAGCCACTTTAACACAATCTATTAAAGGACAGGTTCACAGTTTTTCATGTCTGCCCTTCCTAATGTGCTTACACTGTGAGTGATGGGGGCCAGTTGTGCAAAAATATTTTTAAAAGTTTATCTGAAGTTAATATGAGAATGGATTCTGGATTTTTGTAATGAGGGACCATGAGTAGATGTCATTTTAAGATTTTTTATCTACTAGTTTTCATATATAACATGTTTAACTTTCTAAATCTAGCAGCACAGAGTGGCAGCAGCAGTATGACGATGAGAAAATGCACATCAGGCATGTAATTGATGTTTCAGTGAGCTTATTAAAGCGATGCCTGAAAAAAAGCGTCATGTGGAATAAATTCATAAAACAGTGTCGTACTTAAATTCTGGTCCCTGAATGCTACATCTCGCAAACCTAAGCACAGCATCAGTGTATGGGTTTACAGAAATGATCAATATGTCTTTTTATTCCAAACTGACACCCACAGCAGCTCATTTCTCATCTCCCCCCTCTGTGTATTTGAGTGTTTGTATTTTTACTGTGAGCTCCTGCTGTGTTTGGTTGGAATTAAATACTGCGCTGGTGGGTCATGGTGACTCACAACCGAGAAATACTGTCAAAGAAAATTCATACTTTCCATGCCGTAATTACCACATTGTTGGGTCTCATTTGTCAGAGCTGGAGCCTTCTTTGTTTGGTATAGCACTCAATAACTAGGGGAGTTAAAGCATAAGGAATATATCTAGATTACCAAGTCACATCTGAATAATAAGAATCCTATTTAACAGCTAAAAAACTGTCATCAGACTGTTGTTTTTGATACACTCCCAAAAAAGAAAGCAGAATAATGTGTTCTGGGGACAGTTCTTGTCTCTGAGGCTGTAGGTTATGAACGTAGGTAAAATCTCATGTCCTTTGCTACAAATATGTCATTTAAAAGATAAAATTCAGGTCCAAAGGCTCGATTACCAACTGGGCAAACCAACTGCCCCTAAAATCTCCCAGTTCACTGCAAAGCAGTTAGTTTTTGGTAATCTGATTAACTGTAATTTTGTTTTGGAATATGTGAATATGGACTCTAAAGCACATTATAAGGACCTTCAGGTGGTCCTGCTTTACAACCTGATGTTCAGACTCTGTCTTGAAGGGTCTAACTCTGAGGTGATAGTGATACTGTGCTTACATGGTGCGTATTCCTAAAATAATTTGTGTTTAATCAGGTTAACAAATAGCAAAATATGTGAATATTCCAGCACAGGAACAGACAATGCACAGAAATGGCGGATAAACGGGGCCAGCAGCTCATTGCTCAGAGCCCCTCGAGCAGCAGGTTAATCAGGTGTTGTTTTGAAGGTGATGAAGCTTGAATATGGCATCTTGCCCTCTGGGTAGAGATATCAGTTTCTGAAATTAGATGCAACAGGTTGAAGTTTTCATTTATCCAATGTACAATAACCTCTCTTATGTTTGGGTGGGTTATGTATAAATATACAGTTCTATGTTTTGTCTGACAGCATTTTGGGTTTGGGTTTCCTTAAACTGGGAAAAAATGAGAATGAATAAGGGAAACATTTTTTTTTTTATGGAGCTTATTTTTGTATTGAAATAAATAAATAAAGTTGTATGTGTTATTTTTCTTGTATCACATTAATCTGTTATTATATTCTGTATTATGTATAGTACCATCAGTTTGGATGTCTTCAATTGTCATATTTTACTGTGTTAATGTTTTATACGTTTATGCTGCTTTGATGCTAAAATAATTTCCCCTTGTGGGGCAAAAAAGATCTGAACTGAACTGAAATGTGTTGTTAGTAATGGCTCAACTGATCTATAAAGTGCTGGAAAGATATTTATTAACCATTAATGAATCCATTAGTCAGAACTTATCAACCATTAATAAAGGGAGTCATATTAGAAAGGTGTACCCAGATGTTGCCAAATTGCAGTTGTGGAAAGTAGCTAAGTACATTTACTCAAGTACTGTACTTAAGTACAGTTTTGAGGTACTTTGCTTGAGTATTTCCATTTGATGCTACTTTATACTTCCACTCCGCTACATTGAGAAGGAAATATTGTACTTTCTACTCCACTTTAAAGTGTAAACTCTGTAAAAGAAGCGATGTTTCCGCCTGCACGTGAAGGCAGCAGCAGATGCGGGTCTATTTGTTCTCCCGCAGGAGGGCGTTCCGCTGGAGAACACGCAAACACACCGAGGTGAATTATGCCGGTGTACGCGGGCACTGGCTCGTATTTAGACACTGTCAGAGCTTAGGTTTGCGTCTCAAGGGTTGTTTGGACACCCAGGATCAGGCCTTCCTTTGTTAGCCTTCCTGCTGGTATCACTGCCGGGGGAAAGGCGACGGAGGAGGCCGGGCTCGAAGACATGATGGAGGCTAACCGAGTGAGCAGTAGGACGGTAACGGTAGGCTCGCTCGCATTTCTTCCCCCGTTAAGCAACAATAAAACGCAGACAGGACAGGTTAAAGCGTCTCCGTGTACAAGTAAAAACCGTTTCTTTTAGATGGCTAACACCGCTTTAGCTTCTTTCCCGGACGTGTTTTCCTGCCCGCCGTCATCAAAAGCAGAGATGTTGGTTATATCTGTTTTTTTATCCACAGACACAATGATGATGGTGGTTTGGAGTCTCAGTCCTGGGATGGCTGGTGTTGTTGGTGACTTGACTGAAAAGAAAAAGAAAAAACATCACACAGCTAACTAACTATCATCTAAACTGACATTGTGTAGCTGTGTTCATCTTTTCGGCCGTTAACCCAGCAGGTAGTGGCCTTCAGGTTGACATGTAACGGTCACATCCACAGACACACACCGTTCACATGTCAGGCAGGATGCTGGGAAATCCTACTGACCGTAAACACAACAGCTCCTCACACATGAACCCAAAACCTTTTTTTGTTGTTGTTGTTGTTTTTTTACAGAGTCTCACTGTTTACACACTCAAATTCAGTTTAATTTCATTATTTTTCCAGTCACTTCAGTTTGCACTTCCAACACAAGATTTACAGTAATGGAAGAAGTACTCAGATCCTTTACTTAAAGATCCCCTTCAGACAGGTATGAAAACATAAAGACTGTTTGGAACAATATTGTGTGTTTCACATGGTCTTTCCACAAAAAAGTGTAATTACCATGTTCAAATCCTTAAAATGTCTATGAATATGCAAATATATTTCTTTTCCAAAGTTGAACTACTTCACAGAAGATGTCTCCTTCACTGTAAAGTCCATTCTCAGTGTTTGTGCTCTGGAGGATTTGAGTTTCCACATCTCACTTGTGCAAGATGAATATTGGACCAGGACTCCAAACTATGTGTGATGTCACAAATTATGCCTGTAGGCCTTAAAATCTGTTTTTTAAAGAGCTCAGAGAAACTTTCTACTTTCAGCAGATGAAAGTGAAAACAAACTCTGCACAAACATCATTCTGCTCAGAGATGCTCCAACATCCGACTGAAGGAACATGAAGAAAAACATATTTTTGAGTGGAGTTTAAGTAAAAGTACAAATACAATAATGTAGAAATACTCCATTACGAGTAAAAGTCCTGCAGGAATAATCCTTCTACAGTAAAAGTACATAAGTATTATGAGCTTGATGTAGTTAAAGTATTGCAGTAAAAGTACATAAGTATTATGAGCTTGATGTAGTTAAAGTATTGCAGTAAAAGTACATAAGTATTATGAGCTTGATGTAGTTAAAGTATTGCAGTAAAAGTACATAAGTATTATGAGCTTGATGTAGTTAAAGTATTGCAGTAAAAGTACATAAGTATTATGAGCTTGATGTAGTTAAAGTATTGCAGTAAAAGTACATAAGTATTATGAGCTTGATGTAGTTAAAGTATTGCAGTAAAAGTAGTGGTTTGGTCCCTCTGACTGATATATTATTATATATGACATCATTAGATTATTAATACTGAAGCATCAGTGTGTAAGCAGCATGTTACTGTTGTAGCTGCTGGAGGTGGAGCTAGTTTCAACTACTTTATATACAGTTAGCTAGTTTAGTCCAGTGGTTCCCAACCTAGGGGTGGGGCCCCTCCAAAGGGTCAGCAGATAAATCTGAGGGGTCGTGAGATGATTAATGGGAGAGGAAAGAAGAAAAAACAAAGTTCTGATACACAAATCTGTTTTCACTTTTTGGACTTTTTCTCTAATCTTTGATTTTTGCTGAAATATTGGATCATTTGAACATTTATTGAAATGAAACCATGTGAGAAGTTTAGATCTTTTCTCTAAATAATAAATAAATAACAGAAAGTACTTCCAGTACTTTCAAGAACTGCTTAAGACACAAAACATATGAAAAACACACACACACAAATAATGAGACTAAAAACAAAATGACTCCAATTATTTTACAGTTACACAAACATTATATAGTTTTATTTGTTTGTTTTTAGTTTAGAGCTGTTTAGTCGATTAATTGATTAGTTGCCGACTATTTGGTGGTTGCAGCTTCTCAAATGTGAGAATTTGAAACTTATATGTGTCACACATGACAGAAAACTGAATATCTTTGGATTTCAGACTGTTGATCACATAAAACAAGGCATTTGAAGACGTCACCTTGAGCTCTAAGAAATTATATCAGGCATTTTTCACTGTTTTTAAGTTTAAAACGATTAATCGATTAATTGTTAGTTGCAGCTCTATTATTAACTATACTAAAAGCATTTGTATCCCTTGGTTTCACACAGAAATCAAACCCTAAGATGCTTTTCCACCATCACAGATTTTATGACGTCATCTCTTCTGTGTTTTTAGGGGTAATTTTTACAAAGTGTTGGTAATCCTAGAATGGACCCCGCTCACATTGGAGGGGATATGTCACCTTTGTACGTGCCAAGAAAGAGAAAGTCAGTCCAGTCACAACCAAAAAGTGGAGTGCCATGTCCAGGTACAGTAAAAAAAAAAACATTTCTTGTGTGTGTTTTCATTATTTCATTATTTTTAATCCAGTTTCAACCTCTCTAACAGTTGTTCAGCGAATGCCAGAAAGAGCCTGTGAAGTGAACGCAGTGGGATTCTCTAAGGTGAGAATCAACACATACAGTAACGTCCAGAACGTGCGTTTCTTATGCATGTTTTTTTTTTATGGGGTTATATCTAAGAAAACTATCCAATAAGAAATGTTTGAATGTGGTTGTTCATGTCCCGTGTTCTAATACTCAAAATCTGTTAACTTTATGCACACCGCTGGATCTCTGCTTCACAGTTCTGTACTTGAATGTTTTAGAATGACGAGTCTCAAGCCCAAGATGCTCTAAAGATGAAAAGAACTTATGGTAGAAAAAGGTAAGACACCCAAACACCTGGCAGGAGTTGAGTTGTAAGGTCTTGAATTTGCATGACAAGTTGCATGATGCATAAATGATATCACAACTAAACACATTACACACAGACCATTATTGAGAGATAATGGGCCTGCATGTTATTACACTTTTCACAATTTCAGGTATACTGGAAACACAAGTGACCAGTTGAGGTAAGTCTTGTAGCTGGTTTAGTAACTCTGGGACTGGTTGTACCAGCTGCTTTCATAACTAGTTTCACTTATAACTGAAGTCAATCAGGTCGCACACAAGCTGTGTTTTAAAGCAAAACTATATATTGAATTATTTTTTGCACATAAATTCTTGATGGAGATTTTTTTCCAACAATACACACTAGATGAAAATAACACTTTTGCTGCTCAAAACTAGCTTGTATGCGTCTTCTCAGAGTTAAAAGGTCAGTTCAGCCCTCCTCAGCTGTGACAAAATGACCAAGACTGATGTATTTTCTGTTCATTAACCACCTCAACCCCCAACTGTGGGAGCTGTTGCCGTGCCAAGTATAAAAAGCAGAGCGCCGGCTGGCCTGCTCTTTTTCATAGTGATGGTCGTAGTGTCAGTGCATCTTTCTCCCTTATAAAGGAGCTTTCAGTCTCTTGTTATTCGTTGTCTTTCTCTTTTGTATGCGTCTATGGTTTCGTCTGACTTCACTTGCCAAGTGAAAACTGAGCACTAACCTCAACCTGTTCCACATGGTTGTTATTAAAATGTCTCTCTTACAGCCACCTCTGAGTTTCCAATGTGGAAAATTCTCTTGCGGTTGATGATGCTAATTATATTGATGCATATTAACGTAGAATCTGTTTTAAATTGGACTCAGTTCCAGTTGTGTGCTTCTCATATGCAGTAAGTCTCTATCAGCCTGCGTTCAGTGTTAAATAATCTTCATCTGTCGGCCAGTTTAAAACCTTTTTGATATTCATTTTGTAAATAATTGTAGAATTTTGTATTTATCAGGTTCGAGGACCTTCAGAGCGTTTCCATAGGAACAGTGGATTACCCAACCACCAGCTGCTCAGTGATGTCATCAGGGAGTCTGGCCAATGGGGCGGATCCAGGCTCAATGGCTCTGCCCTCTGCAAGGCTGCCCCCGAGATTAACGGCGAAGGATGTGTGGCCGCAGGGCCCCGAGGCCAACAGGGAGCAGTCGCAGCCCCAGGACCAGAGCTGGAACTCCAGCAGGGACCGGGGCCCCGACGCCTGGGCCCCGGGTAGAGACCGACCACAGGAGCAGGTCTGGAACTCTGGCAGAGACAGAGCGGGACACTCCAGTCAAGACCAGACATGGATACCAGGCAGGGACAGGGCCCATACCGGACCGGACCAGGCCTGGATGTCAGGTCGGGACAGAGGGCCTGAGCAGGCCTGGGCGGCCGGCAGAGACCGAGGCCAGGATCAGGCCTGGAATGCAGGCAGGGATCCAGGAAGAGACCGGGCCTCTTCAGGGCCAGAGCAGGCGTGGAGTACAAGCCGAAGTCAAGACCAAGCCTGGAGCAACACGAGCAGGGAAAGAGGACACGTCTGGAGACCTGGTAATCATTCAGACACACCAGGTTATTTTGTATTTCATGGCAATAGTCAAAATTGTACTTATGTGTACTTCAAAATGTGCTTATTTGTGGCTTCATTATCAATCAATCAATCCAACTTTGTTTTATATAGCACCTTTCAAACAAATCAAATGTTTTATTAAGCGATTGATAAAATGTACTGAATGAATTTGAAGAAAATATCTTCCTAATACTGGACCCTGATTGGCTGCTTCAAAAGAGGTAGAAATGCTACTTGGAGACTTTCCAGTCTGATTGATTGAATGTCAGTAATTAATTCTGAGTGTCTAATTATGAATCTTTTAATGGTGTTTGTAACTGTAAACTTTTCAAAAAATCTACATTTATGCCCTATCTACATGCCCTGATACTAAATAATAGTTTTATTCCTAAATTATGAGACCTTTCACACTGTATGTGTGTGAGTTTTATGAGTGAGTTTTGGAGATTGATTCCATTCTGTGTCGTTTTGAAGACTTTAACATGAAGAAAGTCCAGAGAGTGGAGATGGAGCGAAGCCCACCTGTCCCACCTGTAAATAACTTCCCACAGCCTCCAGAGGGCAGAGAGTCCTGTAAGTTACCCTCCTCTGTAAACTCAACAGGTGACACAAAGTAATGAATATGAAAATTTACCTTTGGACTAACTTCACCAATAAGTGTTTAAATAGAGATTATAATGGTTTATAAGCGCTGTCAGTATTACCACATGATGAGAGGACGGTACTACATCTCAGTGACAGCATCATTATTTTCTCATCGTAACTTATGTTCATATTGAACAACAATGATTAATCGTGTTTAGTATTATTGATAGATAAAGATAACTGCAGACTAATCATTGACAGTCTCCTGCTGTGGGATGCAAGTTAAAACTGTTCCCACAGAAGAAGGGAGACGACAGGGTGTTTATGTTTTATGTTACATAGTGTATTTTTTTATAAAATGCTAAATGTAAATACTGCAGGTTCAGATGCAGCCAGTGTCGGTGGAGTCCAGAACAACCCAGAAGCCTCGACTTCTCAGCCCAGCGAGGAGCAGAAACCACCGGTCCTCTCCCCCAAGAAGGAGCCTCCTACTTATCCTCCAGGTGACAGAGACTGACCGGAGGAGCAGCTGCCAACCACTGCAGTTTATCTTCTAACAGAATAACCTGCTTATCTCTGCTATCCCAGATGTTCACATCTGAATTTTATATCTTATAATTTCTAGGGTCTGAATTTCACCGAGCCAGTTCGAGCAACCAGATTTTTTATATCCAAATTTACCTTTGGGAAATTTGGATTTTACCCACCTAACTTGAAATAATCACAATGAGGAATATAAAATATAAAGACTTGAAATTATGTAAGGAGTCATATTATGTAAGGATTTCAGGATGATTTCTCCTCCTTTAAGACTATTTTTGAAATAAATAACTGTTTGGACATCCTGCAGGAAGTCAAGAGGAGCGTTGGCAGCTTCAGATTGTAGCTAAAGGCAGAGTCACCTGTCCAAAATGTAAAAGTGTGAGCAGGAAGACTGTGGAGGGGCTGAAGAAACACATGGAAAACTGCCGACTGGTGAGCACTCCATCAACAGCATTAATATTCAAATGCAACCTGCATATTATCCCAAAAGTCTAAGTGTGGAATTGACAAAGCTACACTGGTTATATAAGAAAAATACTCTAACTAAGCTGACATTTTTGAGTCTGAATTGTACATCTTACGATCTGTGGGAAAACAATGGAGAAAGACTTAAGGTGATACTCAGAAAAAAGGAAGGGAGCCGTCAAATATAAATAAGTGAGAGAGTTAATATGCTCAATATGTGCAGGAATACAGGCACTAAAAGGCATGAAGAAGAACACAGAAAAGGCTTGGATCAGCAGCGACTCTGGATTACAACACGTTTCAAGCTCAGCGCTTCTCCTCAGGCAGCATCAGATGAGCATTTGACGGCTCCCTTTTTTTATCTGAGTACTTTTTACTATCTACACCTAATTACAATGATAGTTTTGGGCAAACACAGACCACCTTTAATAGTTTGAACTCCACAACCTGAAAATGGCCAAAATTAAGGACACAGAACACAAAATATTAACAGGCAAAATACACTGATATAGTCCTGTACAGTGCTGGGGAAGTTTCATTTCTAATGACTCACTTGTCTTATAGTAATATTAGTACATGTCTTTACTGAGTTAGCCTTGATTAATATCAAGTATATCTGGTGAAGTCTTCCTCTTAAAGTATCCTGTAGAAATGATCACTCAATACCAAACATGTTGTTTATAAAGAAAGCTTTGAGAGGCAGGTAATGTAAGTATTATGTATCAGGTTGCACTATTAAGAGAGACATTTATTATCATGAGGTCACCACCACAGTAGCTACTTGTAATGTAGTTTAATTAACTTCCTCAGGTCCTGACTCTTCTCATCAGGAGTCAATGAAATGTATCTGTACTGTAAAGCTGCTTATTTTACAGCTTGTACCAAACAGCAGATGTAATGTGACTTGAATCTGTTGTGTGCAGCAACCTTTTACCTGTCAGCACTGTGGGAAACAGCTGAAGTCTTCAACAGGGATGAAGTATCACATCATGGCCGACCACAGTCACTTGGTAAGACTCATCAGCACTAAACCGTGGTGTGTGCACCTTCTTCCTCATGTTCTATTATTTCCTCCAACTCAGACACATTTTTACTTACAAATTTTTGGTTTTGCTACTAAATACTTAAATTTAAATTAGTAATTACATTACATCATCTCAGTGTTATTCATAAATGCACAGAAGACACCCACACTGACAGTCACACCATACATTTAGGAGTTTGAGTGGTGGATTGTGAAGTTTAATTTAACTTTTTCTGTTCGTAGCCCTCAGCAGACGATGCCAAGGACCTGGATGATCGTGCCATCAAAGACAAACTGCGTAAAATCCTGAAGAGACTCGGCAAATTAAAGTGCTCTAAAGAGGTAAACTGTGATCATTTGTGCTAGAGTTAAATTGTATTTGTTTAAGATAGGAGGTTTAGTAAGCTGAGAAAGGGGAGGTGAAAAAATGTTTTCTTCTTCAGGGCTGTAATGCAGCCTTCACGAGCATCATGGGATACGTGTACCACATGAAGAAGTGCGGGAAGGAGGAATCAGAGCTGGAGAAGATGCTGCTGAATTGTTCTCACTGTGGGAAAACCTACAAGTCCAAGGCTGGTCTGGAGTACCACCTTAAATCAGAGCATGCTCCTGTGAGTCCTATTTCATTTCATCTGCACATTCAGGTGTTTCAGGCTGACTGATCAGTCAGATATAAGCAAGTTTATATCTTATCTGTAGGGAGAAGTTCTACATCTATAAACTACAGACTGTTTATAGTGAGACTGGTGAAACAGTGGATTGTGCTGTGTGAAGATGTTTAATTATTTTTGTGGAGTTTCAGCACCGTCAGACTCGTAGCAAACACCGTCACTACTGCTAGCTACTAGATACTACTGCTGCTTTTGTAACGGGTTAATCCATCCTCCAGTTTCCTGTCACTTATCTAGTTCCAGGTCATGTTAATTGATTATATCATTATGAATTATTGTTATATATAACAACATATATTAGAGATATATGTCAATAAATTCAAACAGTAAATAATTTCATGTATGACAGTGAAAATGATATTATATTTTCAAACCCTTCATTAAATCTTTGGTGTAAAACTAGATCAGCTCTGTTACATCTCTACCTCAAATTTTATGGTGTTTGGAGCAAAATGAGTTTCAGCCCCATCAGGTTCATCCTCTCGTATTTCCTGTTACCCAGACGCCCCAGAAGACTGAGGAAGACGAGTCACTGAAGGCCCAGGGGGAGGCCAACCCCGAGAGGACGGCCAGCGGCAGGGTGCAGCGAGCCTCGGCACAGGTGGCCAACTTCCACCTGGCTGAGATCGCCAACAACGAGCTGCCCAAAGACTGGCCCAAGAGGAAGTTTCAGTCAGACCTGGTGCCCGATGACAAAAAGGCAAGAAGAGATTCAGTCTTAAACCATCAAGTTAGAGGATGTTTGTTTATTATACAGTGTTAAGTCATATACGTAGTGTAAAACTATTATAATTAAACCTGTTTATACCAAACGAGCAGACATGTGAAAAAGTAACCATGTATGTCAGTATATTAATAAAAGTATGCTTAAACTGGCCTTTACACTTTCATTAACCCCTGCTTACTGATGCTGTCCCTCCCAGTTAAAATATGCCCGACCAGGCCTGCCTGCCTTCAGCCAAGAGGTGCTGAGGAAGTGGAAGAATGAGGTGAAGCTGCAGAGGAAAGTCCACTGTCCCAACCAGGTAGAAAACAACACTCATGTTCTCAGATTGTGTTAAACTAAAGTAATCTCTTTAATCTCTTGATTTATTCATTCCCTGTTTAGCTCTGACAATATTGCATGATATCATATATATGATACTGCATAGTATGTATATTGTATGATACATAAATGATATCTGTCATTTCTCAATTTGATCGTTTTCTATTTTTTATGATTTTTTTAATTTAATTATTTACCAATTATTTTCTTTGTTTCTTCATTTATTGTTTATTGCAAAATAAGTCAGGTTTGGTCCTCCATATTCAGTATGTTTTAAACCAAAGAAAATCTGATTGAACCTCTTTACAAAAGAGCTTGTGTGAGCTGTGTAGAACCTGTATTAACGTTGTTGTAACTTCCGTTCTCTCTTCTTCAGGGTTGTGGCTCCACCTACACCAGTGTGTCTGGACTGAAGGCTCATCTGGGACTCTGCACACGGGTACGTCTCATTTCTCCTTTTTCTCAAATCCATCATTAAAAACAAGTTGTATGAATGTACATAAATTGTGCTTATTGGGACTGGTGCCAGAGTAATACACACCATGATGATACTTCATACAGCACACCATATTACACAACAGTCTAACCATATATCATTTAGAAATGGTGAGTAAAATCATATTCTCTAATTTCATGACCCCCGTGCAGATGCAGTGCGTAGTATTTCTGAGCCTATTAATCATTTTATGTCTCTATAATTCCATCTGATCCCATTTCAGGGTGACTTTGAGGCTGGAAAATACAGATGCCTGATCTGCAATAAAGAGTTTAACTCAGAGAGTGGAGTGAAATACCACATCAACTCTGTCCATTCACAGGTAATGACATAGTTGTGTCTTTCACATGGCATCTTGATTATGATGAGTAGTGTCTCTGTTTGTGTTGGCGTTAATGTATGCAGATGACGATGATGATCTTCCTCTTCTAACTGTCTCTGACCCTGTTCGTGCTGCAGGACTGGTTTGTGACAAACAAAAAAGCCTCCAAGAAATTTGAGAAGTTCCTCAAAAACCAGCCCAAGGAGTTTGTCCATAACGTGGACAAGCCGATCATGGATCAGTACAACCATCACCACCTCCAGCATCACCAGCAGCACCATCAACACCACCACCACCACCACCACCACCACCACCATCAGCAGCAACATCAACTCCAGCACCAACCCATGCAGCACCCACTGCAGCCGCTGCATCATCTCCAGCACCAGACCCAGCTCCTCCATCCAGAGCACCAGAACCTCCCTCCGCAGGTGGACACCCAGCTCCAGCAGCCGATACTCCACTACACCCCTCTAGAGCCTCCACCTGGCCCATTGTGGGTGGATATGGACAGGAGAGAAGCCATGCCGGGACCAGAGCAGGCCCCGATAGAGATGGAACTGGCTGATGTGGAGAAACCTGGAGAGGACAGCAGCGGGATGGTGGAGGGGAAAAGGAGAGAGAAGGGGGAGAGAGGAGGAGGGGAGAGGGGAAAGGGTGACGTGAAGCGGAAGGATTGCTTTGCTTTCGGTAGTGGCGGCGGCGGAGGCAGTGGAGGCAGCAGCAGCAGCAGTAGCAGTAGCAGCAGCAATACCGGCAGCTCGTCCAGCGAATCAGAGGTGGAGCAGCATGACCGGCAGAGACAGATTGACCAGTGGAATCTGAAACGGCCAGGCATCATGGAGGCCCACCCTGAGGCCGCGAAGCGACAGAGGAACACTTAAAAAGACTCTTTACTGAACACACATCAACCGTTTTCAGCCGATTTTTCACAGAGGTAGAAAAAGCATCGGGTGTCCATCCACACTTGGTTAGCCGTGACAATGCGACGAAGACGATAACAAACCTGCATTCTTCGTTTTCCACAAGAACTGAGACAAACAGGTGAGAAGGCAGCTCATGACGGAGATACAACTTCTAAAGTTTTGGAAGTTAAGAAAGATTTTAGGTGATGATGAGAGAAAACTTCAAGGTGTCAGTGTGGATATATAAGAATATATACAATTCTGCTTTAGAGACTGTTTCTCTTGAAATGGTTGTTACTGTATAGCCCTGAAAAATTTAGTATACCGTTTATCTGTGTGTTTATCTGTAACAGATTCTTCTTACCACCTTTAAATGTGTCTTATCTTTTAAAAAGTTTGATAAGCCCTTCTTGTCTTTCATGTCTACCTTAAAGGGAGGAAGTTACTTAAACTTAAGAGAGGATGCTACACTATAGTATATTATTTTGTTAGACTTGTCTAGTTGCTCTCTCTCTGAAAAGATTTTGTGCCTCTTAAGTATGACCTATATAACTTCATAATACCCATCACCACCAGACCTCTGGCATTGTTACTGTCAGGCCTTTTTTGGCCTAATTAATGTTGGAAGAATCTCTTCTGTTCAGTTCTCCCTGTTTTTGATTCCCCTCAGTCTGTCCCTACCTTAACCATATTTTCACTAGTGCGACTGTATATTCACAGAGCATCTAAGTTGACTGGCAATGTGAGAGTATCTGTTTCCATCTGTATCGTGGCAATTAGGACACTTTGAACAGGCACATAATGTATGAAGAACAAGACAAAAGGGAATTAAAGGCAAAAAAAAACATTTGGCATTAGATATTAAAGAAATAGTTACACATTTTGGAAATAACGCAACTCGCTTTCTTTCTAAAAGTGAGGTGAGAAGATTAATATTGCTCCCATGTCTCTGCATTAAATACCTGATTCAGTTCATCTATCTGCCCAGGAACTGAAATTCAGACCAGAAATAGTTGTTTTTCATTTCAAAAATTAGAAAGGATGTATTAAATAGTGAGTTTTAAAGGTATTTGTTGGCATATTTTGAATTTGGAGGAGGTGTAGGTGTTTCTCCCTGCTTCGAGGCTTATTGCTAAGTTAAGCTAATTGCTTCGATATTTAATGCTCAGACGTGAGAGAGCTATCAATCTTCTCATCTGACATTCTCGTAGAAACAAAGCAAAAAAAGCGTAATTCCCAAAATGTTAAGCTTTTCCTTTAAAAGTGCCATCAATGTGTCACATGTCGGCCTACCTCATTCTCTAAATGATCTTAACACACACTTTCCAGTAAAAAGAGAACAACAAAATAAGTACTTAATGCGATTACTTAGAGCTTAAAACTGACGGGGTAAAGCCAATCTCTAAATGTCGTTTTTTCGATATTTACTCCTTAAGTGTCTTAAAAGTTGTCGGGATGTGGGAATCTTCTATTCTGCATCAATTCATATTTTATCTTGGTTTCCAAGTAGAACTATACACAAAAAAGTCATATCAGCAGGGAAACAAGTAAGCACAGAAATATAATTGTTTCTTAAAGGCTGATCACAAAAACAGAAGCCAATAAATCCTCAACAACACCTCAGCAACACATTGTTGAAGAAAGTAATGGACTTACTATGGATGTATGGCGCAGGCACATGGTCAGAGTGGATGTTTATTGTTGGCCAGATGAAAAGAATTTCAGGATAGCATGAATCCTCCCGACCTCGCCGTCACAGACATTGACACGTGATGGTTAACATACCAAACTTTTAACATGGAGGGTGTTTTTTTTTTTTTTTCTATTCCGTTCATCCTTCAAAGACAAACCTGTGTTTGTCTAACAGCATATTTAACAAATAGCATGTAGCCTAAAGACAATGTACTCTGCATTTTGTATCTGCTATAGTGGTGTATGGTTATGGATGGTTGTCAGTCGTTTGTTTGTAATGTTTAAACACTAATTTGTTTTTGCTTTTTCAACTGTTTTGCATTTATGAATGTATTTGGTCATCAGTTTTCCCCTCTGTTGTGCACTTCAGTTAAAGGTGCGATATGTAAGAATTATGTCACAATTTTAGTTTAAAACATTCAAAAATTAACTAAAATTATTAACAGAATGTGAAGAAATAACAGTTTTGATGTTATGTCAAAGACTTCTATGAATTGTGTTGCAGAGATATCTACTGAAGCTAGTATGCTAACCAGCTAGCCTCGGCCCGTCCTGTCTTGTAATACCACTTTGTACCTCAAGAGGTGATAATGAGTCCCTGTAGTGTCTGCCCTCAGTCCAACATGAGACAAAGAAGAAGTATCACTTCTTCTAGGTTTGATTTATTCAAGCAAACGTTAGTTATTGCTATCATACTTAGCAAAGTCCTAGTTACCTAATTTGTTAGCTAACAGAGCACTGATAATGCACTATTGATTCAGCGCTAACGTAGCGTAGCTTAACATAACAGACACCCAAACTTTCTGGTGATGTGCTGCCACCAGTTGGTTTGGAGTGTGAAGTATGAGTTTAACTATTCTTACATATTCCACCTTTAAGTCCCTTTTTGTTCTGAAAATGATAATTAATTCGTACTTAATTTTCATTGGAAACATTCAAAGAGGATTACCCTTTAATCTGTGAAATTGTCTATAAAAAACTGTGGAAAAAATATTCTGCCAAAAATGTTTAGTGTATCTGGTTCTGTTTTAAGTGCTTTAGGGTCGGGTTAGTAGAACTAGCTGGTTTGACGTGTTTATAGTTGGTTATAGTGGAAGCTGGAGTAAAAACTCGGCTCCTTTCTCACCACCGTACAGCTGATCAGAAGTGGGTGTGAATGTCGGATCCTCGGTCTGAGATTGACGAGGTGGAGGGGTGGGGGGGTGGGGGGTGGGGGTCTGACGGAGTATAGTGGCCCCTTTACCATAAGTTCAAAAAAGAAAATGTCCTAGTACATGGGAAGTGTTTCAAAAGGCATGCTTTTGAATCAACATGGATGTCAGGCACTGAGTGAGAAATGATCTCTTTATGTTTTCATTTATTTAGTGAGAAAGCTTCATTTGGGTTCCCAGCAGCAGGAAGGTTAAAATCTTTGTTATATTTGTTTTGGTTTTTATTTGGGGTCCAAGCAGCAACAGGGAAGAAAGATTCTGGCTTTTGTTATTAGTATTATTTTTCCTTCTATACAGGTGACTGGTCTAAACTGTCAAGGGTGGCAAATTTTCAGAGTGGCTCAGTTGAAAGACAAACGTGTGTCTAACCACCAGTTTAAGCCTGTTTCAGCTGAGCTCCAGCCTGCCTCATCACTCTGAGTCTTTGTTTCCTGAATTGCACTGGCTGCTTGGACCCCAACATACCTGCCTGCAAGTATAGTTTTATATTTTTACTTAATTTTTCATTTAACCAGAATGGTCTCCTACAATCTTTTTCGTTTTCAATAGTCTTGGCCATGTTACTGTTACATTATTTTGTCTCTTATCTTTGGCACTAACCAGTTGTCACCTGTTTCTTTAGATTTGTATTGATGAACTTGATGAATGTGTTGAGGTGGTGCTTCACTGCTCATGCTGAATATCCATTATATTTTGATAATAATCTTACTAATATAATTATTACAGTCATTACTTATCACCTAGCAGTGGTTCTCAACCTTTATGGTTTGTAACCCATTCAAATTAAAATGAAGCAATGTCAACTGTACTTAAGACCCATTGTCAATGAGTGTATATATCTTTGGTTTATAATCAAGTCAACCATGAAGTAAAAGTAATAATTTGAGTAATTTTTAGATAACTAAATAGATAATAGTATCCAGTAATTCACAGAAAAGTAAAGATCTTTAAAAAAATCTATCTAATTTTGTATATCTGCTTTTTTCCTCCTATCCTGTTCATTTATCTTGGTTGAAAACCACTGACTGACCCTGGTGATCTTTCAGGATCTGACTTACAGTTTCTGTGCTGTTGAAATACTTCCCATGTCAACTTATGCTTGTGACCAAAACTTTATCACCATGCATGCACTTTGAACTGTTTGATGGCACAAAGGAAAATGTTGCTCAGCATTAAGACTTAACAAGTGTTTCAAAAAGCAGCCCTGATCCCTGAAAACCTGTTTTATCAGTATAAGTACACACGTGTCAAGATTTATCTTAATTTTGCTCAAAATCACACCAGAATCTGCATATTTCACTACGTTTTCATTATTGTAGCTGTTCAGGCTTTTAAAAAATGTTCCACGTTGCTTTTTACCTCGTCTTCCTGCTGTTGCTTCACTAAGATTTAGCATTTGTTCCTCTTAATGCTGGAGCACCATTTTATAATCCACATTTATTCAAAATAGAAAGCCTTTTATGTCCTTTTTTTGTGTTTTGTTGTCAACAGAGGAGTTGTCAGCTACTGTAGAAGAAAAACAGGTACATTATCTAACTGAATGACCACTAGTAAAGTCCAGTTTTCACAGCAGAGAGCAGTGCTGATTCAGCAGAAACAAGGAAAGATGAGGCCAGAAATCTTGAATAATCTTAAATATCAAGCTCGTCTGTGAACTTTGAGTTGGTCTTGACCTGCTTTTATAACGTTTCATCCATTGGCCACATTAGATGTGATGGTGGCAATGTAAGTAGTGTTTGTGAAGGTACAGTAAAGGAGACCTGTGAATCAATAATGATAATTAATGAAAAATGTTCTCATGTCTTGTTCCACCACCATCCATACAGACAATATACTGTATAAATAATCTAAGCCAGATTTAAATAAAGGTTCATTTAGTAGCCTTGTAATATTTGTAAACACATAAAGAAAAGCACTTAATTTCTCCATTTTGTGAGACATAATTTCTATTAAAATGAAAGTTACTGTCTCAGCCAACCCTGCATTAACAAAAGTCTGTATTTAATATGTTACAACTTGTTTTTTTTTTAGAAGTAATGTGCTGCTATTTCATAGTACCAGCAGTGTTATAACAACAGATAATTAAAAGTTTAATTCATGGTCATTATGGGCTCTGTGTCTTCAGTGATGATGATGATGTGGAGACTGTAAACTGGCACATAGAGCATCAGGTAAGACAAGCACAGCACCAGTATACCAGTACAAGTCCAGTACCTGCCTGGCTGACGTTTTGTATTTTCCAGGTTCCGTCCTCAGGTCATCCAGCAGAGTCCCTCTTCCTGCCTCAGTCGTCCTGCTGTAGTGGTCCTCACCTGTCATGTCGGGTCGACACAAGCGCTGCAGATGAGCTCCTGCAGGCCCTTTAATGCTGAGACTTCACCACTGGACTCCCCTGCATCATTCAAATTTTGGTAAAATGGTTCTTTGTTTTTAACACTTAGATTTTATTAGATCTTTTTTTTGACAAAACAACAGCACAGAACATAAACATTGCTTCCCGGCATCTTGAAATCCAGATGACAAGGTGTCTTTATACAGCACTACATAATGTGTATATAAGTTTCCTTAATTGGTGAAACATACAGCAGAAGGAAGGTAAATGTCATTTTAAGCAGTGAGGATGAGGAGAAAAGCCACCGACCACGTTCCTTATTCCAATAAGTATGTTTTTTGTCCATCTTGCGATGTATAAGTCATTTCTCAGTCTCAGTAGGAAAGTCAGTCTTTCCATCTCATGGATCTCTTTGATGATTTCAAGCTAATTATTTACTGAAGGCGGGTCGGTCTGTAAACATTTACGAGCTATTGTTTTTTTTGCTGCTACAGTCAATATTTTCAGGAGGTATCTGTCATTTCCTGTTATTCCTTCTGGCAGATCGCCCAAAAAAAGTGACACACACGTCAGTGAAATCTGCCGCCCAAGAATATGCTGCATGATTGTCCAAATACTTTGCTAAAATAGTTGTATCTTTGGGCAGTTCCAAAAAAAAAATGTGGTGCTGATTTGCCTCATCATGCCCACAACATCTCCAACATGTATGATCTATCGATATTAGATATGTTTTCATTTTAGGATTAATGAAGAAACAAACAAGATTCTTCCAACAGAATTCACACCAATACATAGAACAAGAAGTAGAGAAAATAGTTTCACACATGTTCTCCCATTATTGACTGGTTATTTATTGGTAAAATGGTTCTCAAAGTCATCCACCTGCATCCCTTCAACCAAACAGCCTGCTATGAGTAACATCCTGCTGTGCTGAGGCAAGTTTGTTTGTATGGCACCTTTGATCAACAAGGCAATTTAAAGTGCTTCACTTTAGACATAAAGCAGTAAAACAGTATTATGACATAAAATAAACAGACATAAAAGAAACGCAAGACAACAAGAAAAGACTTTTAAGAGGATAAAATTAAATTGAATATAGAAATAAGAAACTGGAATAAAACAGGAATATGACATTACAGTGAAACATAGTGTTATTTTGAATGGTCATTTATATTCACGATTTGTTATGAGAACTATTCTACACTTCATTTCTTACCGCTCGCCCTCTAGAGGGTCACGGTGGAGCTGGAGGGGAGAGGTGCCCGTCAATCACAGGGCTAACAAATAGTATAGAGACAAACCACCATTCACACCTATGGGCAATTTAGAGTCACCACTTAACCTAACCTGCATGTTTTGGTATGTGGGAGGAAGCTGGAGCACCTATAGGGAACCCTCGCAGGCCAGGGGAGAACATACAAACTCCTCCCAGCTGGCTGGTGGGTTTGAACCCAGAATCCTCTCCATGTGAGGCGACAGTGCTACCCACTGTACCACCACGCTGCCCTGTTCTACACTAGACACATCAATTAACACATTATGTTTGATAACATGTCTAATAACATGTTATAATATGATCATGTTTGGCAGTTGTGAAATTGTATTGAGATCCTTCAGTTAAGTAAAAATAGTAATGCTACTATGTAAAATTACTGAAGTACACTTCAAGTAAATTTCATGTATTCAGTCACCTATAAATAGTAAAAGTGCAGAATGAAAATATAGTATTAGCCTATAAAACATTTTGTATGTGAAATCTGCAGCATAACTAGTAGTGACAGCAGTCAAATAAATGCAACATGTTGGACTAAAAAGTACAATATTTTCAACCCTCAGGATGGGAAACACTGCTGCTGTAAATGTATTTAAACCCTTCAGCTGATGTCTGGTGAAGGAAAGGACTTCTGAAGCCGCTTTATTCACATATTCACAAACAGAAAAAGGGAAATGATGACTCTGCACATAGATAGTCAGGTACAATATTAAATAACATCACACAACTAATGATAAAAAATAAGTTAAATGTGTCATAATGTTTCTAGAATAGGAGTTTTTTTTATTTTCAGTTCTTGATAAATGTGATTTCTCCCTATAGAAGACAAAGATTATCATTCTGTCAGCAGCATTAACATATAAAACAGATAACAGTAAAACTATGTATTTAAATAATTTAATTTACTAAAGCAACTAAAAATCTTCTAGTGGGCGACAGTCAGCTGCATGTTTGTCCTGCTCACTGTTTGTGACGTTTTCAGTATATTTTTTGTGGACTTTGTCTCTTTGCTGAAAGCTGCAGTAACTGACGTGCTGTTATAATAGTACTAAGTGGCCTTTGTGATTATTTATTACTGATGGCTGTTGGGTCTTTTGTACTGTTGGCACTTTAAGGAGTTTTCATTTTTATTGCCTCGTGTTTTTGTCGAACACATTTCTCATCCATGTGTCTGGTGCTGTCTTTCAGTCTGTTTTAACTGTTTTATCCTGGCTTTGATTGTCTTTGTTTTTATGTTTTTTTTCTCTTGTCGTATGTGTTGGCATGTGGTGACTATTGTAGTTTCCCCTTTGGGGATCAATAAAGTATATCTACCTATCAACTAAGGCACCTAGACTCTGGAATGACCTGGCTGAGGGTGTTAGGCTAGCTAAATCAGCCTCATCTTATAAATCGCTCCTAAAAACATACGTATATAGACAGGCTTTCATGTGAATCACTACTTATGCACTGGTTTATTTGTTTTTGGAGCAGCTTATCTCTTGTATGACTCTGACCTTTTTTTCCTATTTTTGTAAATACTATTATTGTTTTATTATTTATATTCTCTATTTTTCTATCATTCAGCTCTATTATTTATTTAATTGTGGTCATTTTACATCACTGTACTGTATCACTTTGTAAACATTGTTAGCGCTATACAAATAAAGTTATTTTTATTACCTAAAGATTAACAAAAAAAACTTTCTGGGGGGTTAAACAGTTTAAAAAACATGTGTAAAGAAGATTCATGGGTTAGGTAGTATTTTGGGCCAGTTTTCTTGTAACTGAATATTTCCAACATTTTTAATCAGACACGGTGCAGCTCAGGATCAGGTCAGGATTGAACTCGTGGCTACTGCAGCAGTTGATCGGTGCAGTTCCCCTGTCCGCTGATAGGGGGCGCTGTGGGAAACCACGCTCCTACAGTAACATGGCGGTCTGATGTCAGCGGAATGTGAGTTTCAGCAGCCCGCAGCTCTGGAAACAGCGCTGGTGATGTTTGCTTAATAACACCCACTGTGAAAAAGAATAACGGCTGGATGTATATGTTGCCTGTTATGTGATCGTCTACGGTGTTGTTTCGGTTAGCGCAGTTTGGGATTCGATCCCGGGTGGACAGATTCTAGCACACCGGGTTCGGCAAGTTACGCGGCTTTTCAGCCTCCGCCACCGGGGAGGAAGCTACGGCTGTATGCAAGGTGAGCTTTTAACCGTACCGGTAGTCTCCGGTAACTCCCAGGTCGCTTTTTAAAGAGTATTAGTCATTTAACAGCAGTGTGAGAAGCCTCTTTAGCCGGTTAGCGTTAGCCGTGTAGCTCGATAGCGTGGAAGAGGGAAACAAACCAGTCAAGATACAAACGTTTATTACTTAAATAACTTGTAAAATGGTATTTTTACTGTTAAAAAGCTGTGCCGAATTAAAGGATGACCCCAAACTATAAAGAAACGTAAGATTTCGTTTTTGTTTTAGCCATGTAGCTTAGCCGGCACGGAAGACAGATTAAAACTGTCAGATTACTCAACGAGGTTTGGTTGGTGAGTCTTTCCATATGACAACGCGATATCGACGTGATATCGACGTGATATCGGTAGTACGTGACTTCTGACTCCACTTTTCCACAGTAATACTTTTAGAAAATCTACTCCGCGAGCTTTGAGGCCATTTAAGATACAGTAAAGACGTTTTTAGGAAGGTTATAACGTTAACGTTCACAGCTAGACAGACCATAGGAGGAAACACTGAGTAATATAGTAAAAATGCAGCGTTGGAAAGTAACTAAGTACATTTACTCACCTACTGTACTTTACTTCAATTTTGAGGTACTTTACATGAGTATTTCCATGTGATGCTACTTTATACTTCCACTCCACTACATTTCAGAGGGAAATATTGTACTTTCTACTCCACTACATTTATTTGACAGCTTTAGTTACTTTTCAGATGAAGATTTGACACAATGGATAATATAACAAGCTTTTAAAATACAACACATTGTTAAAGATGAAACCAGTGGTTTCCAACCTTTTTGGCTTTTGACGTCTTACAAAAAGCAGTGTGTAGTCGGGGTCACATTTCAGATGTCTATGAGTTGTTAACAGCTCCACCAAATAGTGATTTTTCCCTCTAAACTTCTCACATGGTTTCATTTCAATAAATGTTCAAATGATCCAATATTTCAGCAAAAATCAAAGATCCTTAACAATGTGTTGTATACTCAAGTAAAGTACAAGTACCTCAAAATTGTACTTCAGTATAGTACTTGAGTAAATATACTTAGTTACTTTCCACCACTGGCAATTTACACCTTATATTCTTGTCTTAAAAAGTAATGTTTTACAGGTATGGTTCATGTAAAGGTTAACAAGCACAATGTCTGTCTTTATTTCTGTTTGTCAGAGCAGCAGTGAGGCCGCAGTGAGAGGGAACTTTGCTCCACACATGAGGAGGCATCTAACAAGTCAACCAAAGCACAAGAAAGCCGGAGCCTATGGATGCCACTGACTCTGGACAAGGTTTACTGCCACTACTGTCATCTGTTACCAGTGTTTTTTGTGTTTGTTTTGACTAGCTGGTGGACATAAATGCATTGAAAAAGATGCTAAGATTAGATTTTGTTGTTGTTGTTGTTGTTTGTGTGTTTGTTTGAGCTGGCACATGTCCTGGGAAAAAATAGTAAATTAGTAATTCATCCTCCTTAATTATTGCCAAGTTACTGTAGAAATCAGGGGCCTGTTTCAGAAAGCAGGTTCAACAAACTCTGAGTCTAACCCTGAACTCTGAGTTAATGAACCTGAGATGGAAAACTCAGTGTTTTTGGTTCCAGAACAGCTGATCAGAGTCAGATCAATCAACTCTTGAGTGTGTTCACTCTGAGTTAATTGCGTGCATGATGAATGAAAAAAGCCATCATCAACAGAGCTCCAATACACCATAGCAACAGGTAAATAAAAGGCAGAGCCTCCCTTTTAATCCAGTGGAGGTAAATATATTAATGCATGTGTATGTGGACGGTGCACATTTATCTTTAAAAAAGAGCCCGAGTCAGAGCGGGAAAAGTGTCAATAAGTTGATACAATAAAGTTTTATTCAGTGTCCATTAATTCATCATTTACCAGACTAACATTTCCTTAATGGATGATAAAGTGGAATCTGACTGTGTATCAGGCTGCAGCTACTTTACATTTTAAATATATTTGTTCAGCTTTAATCTGATGGGGACAAAACACAGGAGGCAGCAACTGAAGATGAAAAGTTAAAGCTTTAAAACATATATAGATCAAAGACACAGAGACGTGACTGTAAACTCACAGTCTGATCCACTAATAATGTGTTTGTTGATTTGCACTTGAAAAGGCATCAAGGTTAAAATACAGCAGATTTGAAATGTTTAGACGTCTATTTGTATCTCAGCTCAACAGTATTCAGTGATGCTGCTCGATCCTGCTCACTCAGAAATATTAACATATAATCTCCAATATTATAGGATTGATGTTCAATCAGTGCAACCAATCACATCATGAGTGATAGAGATAATTATTCATTGATAATTCATCGATTATTAAAATAGTTGGTGATTAATAGTTTGAAAGTAATCGACTAATTGCTGCAGCTCCAGAAGTGACTACGAATACTGAATTTGTACTATTATATTAATATTGTTTGGTTATTGCAGACATTACATTCATCTCCATCTACTTAACACTTTGTGATGCTACATTGGACGAAGTTTCAGTAAAAACGTGCCACTGTGTCTACTAATGCAGTGCAAAATACACAGTGAAAGACATCAGGTCATGGATAATCTAATCTTGGAAGCTGCTTGGATTTAATGCGGCGTTGTGTTCATTTTCAGCAGATATATGTGAATATGTTTTGGATTTTACCCATCAAATGTTAACAGTATTGTTTAACGTTATGTTCTGTTACTTAGTGTGCTGAAGTAAATAATCCAAGAAAAAGAATTCATTTGTGCCCACAAATTATTATTTTGAGAGCTGAAATATTAATTTGCACAAATTACTAATTCAAGCGTATAAATGACTAATTTGTGCTCACTTTTTACATTCACAACAGCACCTGCCATATTATATATTATTATGCTTCAAAGTATAGTTTCTATTTGTAAGGATGTAACCTCTAAGAGTAACATTTGGTGAAATATAACGACATGATGGTAAGATTTGGTGTTTTTCGTTTAGGTGAAGCTATATTCTCTGAATTGTCTTTTTAATAGATTTTTATTTGAATGTATTTAATTGATTTCCTTTTATACTGTGCACTGTACAGCTGTGGAGTAATAACATCACTCTCCTTGCAGGGCAAGAGACGCCATCAAAGCAGTTGTGGAATTTAACACCCAGCTCAAAAGGACGACAACGGAGGAAAAACCCCAAATATTCCGATTATGAAATTGAGGACACGATTAATGTGCAGCAAAAACAACCTAGAAAGAGCTCCGGAGATGGAGAAGCTTCTAAAAAGACTGCAGCAAAGAGTGTAAAAGCAAAGAAGGCCACACAACAGCCTGCAGATGTACAAGAACCAACGGATGAAGCATCTCAAGAATCTGATGGAAAAACATCAGAGAAAACCCCTAAAAAGACAGTGAGGGCCAAGAAGACCCCGTCAAAAAAGACTCCCGCCAAAAAGACTCCTGCAGTAAAAGTTCCTACCACAGATGAGTCCCTCCCAACGGGAGAGGGTGGAGTTTTAGATACCACGCTGCAGGAAAATGGGACGCCAAAGCCAAGGAGAAAGTATGTGAAGAAGCAGATTGTACAGGAAGTGGAACCGGTCACAGATCCACCACCAGGTGAGGAGGATCCAGGGGAACCTCAGATTGAACCTGAGGGGGAGATCGAACCGCGTGGCCGTCGCAGGAGAGGCGCCGCTAAAGCGTGAGTCACATGAAGTCTGTCTCTGCATTTACAACATGCTGTAGTTAATCACATTTTACACTTGTATCAGCTCTGTGAGAAAAACTCTACTGAGGCATGTTTCTTCTAATTATAAAGTGTGTTTACATACCTACACACTCAAAAATCATTTCTACATAGATTTATGAGTCTTACCTTACTACTAGAAGTTTTTCTCTTCTCACAAAGCTGCTGAGAGCAACTTTTACTAAGGAATCGAGAGAACTCCTGAGCTAAGAGAAGACCTGTTACTATGGACGACATCATGTTTCATGAATTAATTTTATTACTGTGTCCACAGTGATTGGTTGACAGGTGACCGGTCTGTTTCTGTGAATGTGAAATAAAACAATAAATAAACAGGAGAAGATAGATTTTATACATAAAACAGTAAAATATTGACATGTCGAGACAAACATCACCAACCTTCACCTTCATTCATTTATCTCAGGTGATGATTATTTAACATACACTTTTTAAAAAAGTCAAACTGATTGGGGCCTGACGAGCACATTTTTGGTTTGATGAATAATTCTGACAAATGTCTCAGATATTAACAGTTAATTAGTCCTGTAAACTCTCATTTTTCTGCTCCATGTCCCAGTATTGGAGAGTCTCCAGTGTTATTGGATTGTTTTGATTTGTTGGTAAGCTAATTGAATCCTTATTGATTCGACCGCCATCTAAATATGCTTTAAAAAGGTTGTTATTGTTGTATTTTTTCCTAAACACTGATGCGATGACCCCATTACCTGCAGCAGCTGACTGATGTGAGCAGGTTTTAGTGACTCAGGATTCCTCTGAACTTCTCTTAGACTTAAGAGCTACTTTGTTTTGTGAAATACTTTGAGACCAAAAACTTAAAGTTAGGACTGAAACACTCCTTATTTTTAGGAGTTTGTCCTAATTTGGCCACTTTCAGCCTCAGGATGTTTTGTGAATGCAGCCCTAGTACAAAAAATATGAAGTATAAAAATGTAAATCTCTTTTTTTGAGACGATCACGTAGTCATTCAGTGTTAAAAATGTAAAAAAACTCTCTCAGGGCATTGAAGTACCTCCACATTTTGGCAAAAGAGGTGCTCGGTGATCCCGCTGATGAGTCAGGCTCCCAGCGAGGGGCCAACAATGACGTGACCAGCACAGAACCGGAAACACACCGAGTTACAAAGCAAAAAGGTACAGTGGAAATCCTGCTGAAATATTAAACCACTCATTTTATTCTTATATGCTGTCATTTCAATCAGATTTAGGCAAATTTATGTTTGTTTTTTGTTTTTTCAGGCCAGTCAATAGTTAATTAATGTCTGTCCTGATCAGGACAGTAAGCCACCGAGTTTACTGTCCCAGGGTGCCTTTCTGCTGGCCTTTGGCCATGAGGCAACCATTAGCATTCAACTTTACCATATCACCTATTGTAATAATTAGGGTAGAGCGATATGATGGCATAGATATGTAAAAGTACTATATCACCCATCTCTATATAATAGCATTAAAGATCTCAGCGTACTCTGAAATAAATGTTTCTGCTTTACATTACAGGTGGGCGTCAAGGCCAAAAGAGAAAACGTTGTGATTATGACAGTGACGCTGCAGAAGATGAAGACTTTGTGCCAGATGTTGAAGAAGAAGATGATGTTGAGGAGATGGAAGAGGAAGAGGCAGAGGACTCAGACTTGGAGTTAGACTTGTGGACAAGTCGAAGAAGTTCAGCAGCTTCTCACGTCAACAGGAGCACTGTTAGTAGTTTACTCATCTCTACTGCATCTCTTTTAAATGTGGTGGTTGTAAGTTCACTGAGTTTCAAGTTGTCATTCCAAAACAATCACAGCTTGTCAGGTCATTATTGATCAACTTCATCAACACCCCACTGGTACTATAGTGGCTGTTTTAACATGTTCTAGGTCTATAGGCCACTTAGTCTGCAAAGTATCTTATTTGTGACTCATGTTCCACTGAATTAAATCCAATTTTCATGTGTAAACCCAGTGTACTCACGTCCACAGGAGGCGGGCAAACGTGAAAACGTGTTTAAAGTTACATTAAGCCTGGTCCATTACTGACTTGATGTTGTATTCCAAACTGTAACACACGTGTTATTACCTGCTATCTCATGTACACATTATACACAGTCAAACACTTTTCCCAATCAGAACTTACTTGCAGATTCTTTCACATCTTAGCAACACTTAAAGCATTCTTGCACATTTTTGCATATTAAAGCTACCTTACAGCTCAACCCAGTGTCACAAACAACACAAATATAAAATGAATATATGTTCCTGCATTTCACCACCCAAGAAAAGAATAATAAGTATATACAAAACCTTAGTAAAGTCCACCTATAATCCTCTTCAAAATATTATATAAAATACATATAAAATAACTTAAACTGTACATAAACTATAAATACTGTTGCATGAGCTTAAATAATGTTAGAACATGCAGCATTTCATTGCACATGCACACATACATTTTTGCAGGTGCTGGGTAACAAAAAAATACACAGAACAAAAGAGTACCTGCACACTGCTGAATTATTCCCTAATTATCTTTAAAGGTGCAGTGTGTAGAGTTTAGTGGCATCTAGCAGAACCGACTTGGCAGAAATGGAATATAATATTCATAAGTATGTTTTAATATGTGTGTAATCCCATGAAAATAAGAATCGTTTTGTTACCTTAGAATGAGCCTTTATATCTACAGAGGGAGCAGGTCTTCTTCCATGGAGGCTGCCATGTTGCCCTGCCATGTTTCTACAGTAGCCTAGAATGGACAAACCATTGGGGGGGAGGGGGTCTTAATTTTGTCCTCTAATTAAAATTAAGATCTCTGCAGAGTCGATGTAACTGAAAAGTGAGCAGCAAGAAAATGCACAGAAGGGGGACAGTTAAACTCATCAAACCTCATCCAATCTCCTCCTGCAGGCAGGCATGAATACCAGAACAGCCAACGGACTCACCACCAGCGTGATGAAGACTGTTTGGGACTCCATTGAGACAAACAAGAAATTGTAAGTAGCTGCACTCGCTGTGGTTTTGTTTGTTTCTTCCCATCTTGGTTTACCGACAGGGAATATCATTAAATAGCCTCAGACTTTGAAATACATTAGGATTGCAAACACAGATTATGCAGACCTGCATTAATTTTTTAGAAGCCTGCGCAGGCCGACGTGTAAGTGTTGTCCTGCTCTGTTGTCACTAGGCAACCCTGAAGTCTGTTGACAGAGTACGTAACAGCACTAATCACCCTCTCAATGTACCTGTACTGTACCTGTGATGTTGATATTTTAAAATCTGTTTAAAATCATAACATTTTCCGCACTTAATATAGAAAACCTAACTCAGTCATGATATATATGATATATGCAGTATGTGTCACAAATATGTCACAAATTCAATGACGCTGAAGTGCAAAACAACTCTGTAAAAACAAGTATTTGGTTACTACACTGCTGGTTATTTTTAGCCCTGGTGTGTGTGTGTGTGATGCTTTATGATGTGTGTGTTTTCAGCCGGGAGGAGTACCACAGCAGCTGGGTGTTCCCAGAGTGGGTCCCTTCCACCAGTGCCTGGCACCTTGTGCCACAAAGGTAGTTTGTAATTACTGAGTGAATCCAGGTTACTGCTCTTATCTCAAGTAGCCATTTTTTTAACAGCTGATTATGTTTTTAAACTACTGTTTTATACTAGAACCTGGTCATTTTATCATTGTAGCATCTCACTGAGTTGTCAGGTGATGCTTTTAGCACTGTTGCATTATTAACACATTTCATTTACTTGTAACTTCACCAGTTGATGTTTAAGCAGTTTGTCAACCCTGTCAGGGGTTGTGCAGCGCTGTATGTGTCTCTGCTGGTATTCTGATACAAGTCAAACTTATTTTATATAAGTTAAATATCAAACGTTTGTGTGTCTCGTGTTGTTTAGTGATTTAGAGAAATATCTGCCTCAGGAGCTTCATTCAGCTGCTTTCAAAGTGTCCAGAGAAGGCCTCAGTAATGAGGAGACGCCTCTGCAAAGACTCAGCAGGTGAGACTGATCACTGATCATTTTAATGCATTCACTTTTTGTAATTCACCTTATAGCACTTTGCTACCTCTGTTTTGGATTTCAGTGCAGGCTGTCCTGCTAAAAGGGTTCTGAAATAAAGAAAAAACATGTTTAAAGTCAGAGGTAAATTTCTCATTTGTTCACCTTTTTTCAGGTTCGGGGTAGTGCCTGCTCACCCGGATCGCTGGGACATGTTCCTGTATGCAGGCGGACCAGTCTGGGCCATGGAGTGGTGTCCTACACCTGATGGTGCACCGGCCACCCAGTACGTAGCTCTGGCCTGCCATCGAGGGATGGACGACCAGCACTATATCCACAAGACTTACACCGGACCTGGACTCATTCAGCTGTGGGACCTGGGCAAGCTGGAGTACAACAGCAGGTACAGATGTGTGCACAGTGCGGTTTATGGATATTAATGACTATTTATCTGTCATTCACTTTTCTGGTTAAGCTATCAATTGTTAATAAAATTTCAGAAAATTGATGACAAATTGGTTGTTTTATCAGATCAACAGTCCAAAACCCCCAAATATTCAGTTAACAATGACATCAAACAAAGAAAAGCAGCAAATCCTCACGTCTAAGGAGCTGGATCCAGTGTATGTTTGCCACTTTTGGTTGATACGTAAAACAATAATCACAACTCAACCAACACCTAGTTTAACACTAAAGCTACCATCCACCTGTGTGAAGGAATATTCTGTATTTCACCATTTTTAATGTTCTTGGCTATTTACATTTGTCATTTGTGTTGACTTGAGTCAGAACAGTTTGAGATACCCAGATCTTTACTCTTAACTCTAGAAACAAAAATAATTAACGATCCACTTTTCTCCCCACATGGTCAGTAGAAAATTACCTTCTCCCCAGTTTTGCCTTAGTTATGCATTGTTCTTCCTCTTTGATGCTCTCTGCAGACCAGACTCCCAGCCAGTCTTGGCTTATGGCTTGGCCCAGGACAAAGGCTTCATCTGGCATCTAAAGTGGTGTCCATCAGGAGGCTGGGAGCTCCCCAGCTGTAGCAGAAAGGTGTTTTTATTACTGGGCTTCCACAAATATGAGTTTTTGAAAGCAAATTTGGTCTGAAGCTGCTGATAGCTGATATTGAAATTTATAAATGTGACTCCCGTCAGGCTCCTTTCCTGCCCAGACTGGGTCTTCTGGCAGTTGCCACCTCCACCAGTGTGGTCACCATTTACAGCCTGCCCCATCCCGATGCTCTGCACACCAGCTGTAATATCTCAGAATCTGGTAAGAGTGTGAATATCAAACTTTTTTTGTGTTAAGGTTTTTTACTTTGTATAAAAATTATGCACCAAATTTTGTACCAACGCACAACACTGACCAGATCAGATCCAGTAATATATATTGTGTAGGTACAGCTTTGTCACTACATATCAGTCATACCCTGCTTTACATCTTGGATTTTGGATCAAGTAAATGAGTAGAAATAAATCAGATACCAGATGACCCAGATGCTGCAGTGTATCCTGTGTTCAGCAGAGGGCAGTGTTGTCTTTCTAAATTTTGAAGTCATTATTGGTTACCTGGTTCCTGCTGAAGCCTGTAAAGACACAGGACTGCAGTACAGCAGTGCCTTAATGCTGGTTATTGTAAAAATTAACAGTTAGACTCCGTCTTTGTTCACATCTCAGTGAAATCTCCTTGATATTAGCTTTGCTGCAATGTTTTACACACCTTCATTAAAAAGACACATTAAACTACGGATGCACCGATCTGCCTTTTTCTCTCACTATACAATACCTCATCTCAGTATATGCAGATATTGACTACTGATCCTACACCAGTTCTCTCTTTTTGCCAAATCATGATCTATGTACCAAAACTCCATGGAACTCATTGGGTTAATTTGTAACTGACAGTAGACAAGCTGAATCTTTGTAGTGAGATTGGTGAAAGTGTTTTTAATTTGGATCTGTCACATTTGGCTGATGCGCTCGTTAAGGTCAGCTGTGATTATAAACTTAAAGAATTTAATGTGCAGGCTGGTGGTGAAGGCGTAGAGGGAGACGGTTTGTTCTCACACAGATTATCAGAGACATGTTAAAGTATTTGTGGGGATCGTCTCATTAGAATGATTTCAGGTTACAAGCATTCATACACACACTGATTAACTTGACAATAAGTATGTCATCAATCAAATGGCACCATATCCATCATATCAGACAACATTAACTGGACCAGATCACATATTCAATTAAAGGACAGTGTCCATGAAGACCCCTGGTATCCCTGTGTGTGTGTGTGTGTGTGTGTGTGTGTGTGTGTGTGTGTGTGTGTGTGTGTGTGTGTGTGTGTGTGTGTGTGTGTGTGTGTGTGTGTGTGTGTGTGTGTGTGTGTGTGTGTGTGTGTGTGTGTGTGTGTGTGTGTGTGTGTGTGTGTGTGTGTGTGTGTGTGTGTGTGTGTGTGTATTTAGTGCTTGGGGGTCTATAAAACTGCTTCATGCAGCTTTAACAACGGCAGCAGTTAACTGCTTCTCTGAAAGACTAGAAACCACACACACGTATACACATGCACACACACATATACACATGCACACACACATATACACATGCACACACAGCGGGCTCTCCAGGAGTGTGTGAGTATATATGCTGACATTATGGATGATGGCGCCTGTGGTCCAGTCTATTCAGATCACTGCGTCAGCAGCCGCTGGGGCTCTGCTGATAGAAGACTGTATGAATGAGATTAATGGCGAGCTTATCTGCCACATCCATCATACACAGAAACGTGTGTGTGTGTGTGTGTGTGTGTGTGTGTGTGTGTTTGCCCAGCAGTACAGTCTAATCTGATTAAACACTACACCAGTCTAAGATCATAGCATGTCAGTACAGCACACGCTTCTGAAATAAACACGCTCACATGCTCGCATCATATCACAGTAGAAACATCCCTCTAACATCCTATTAAGCCTTTTCTTATGTTATAAATCTTCTCTGTGGCACAGTGGAACATGAGTGGCTGATAGCTGTATTTGAATGCTGATGATTAGGCTTTAAAATGTGCACATATCCAGGGCTTCTCACTTCTCAGTTATACTCTGGTCACAGTTTTAAAATGAAATTAAATTCTTCTACATCAACTTGCCAAAATTTGTATTTATTAATTTATTTTGATAAAAGGCCAACATCAGCTCCATTCTTCACCTGAAATCCTTTCTATCACATCAGCGAGGGCCAATCTAAGCAAACACACTGCCTTCATCTGATTTAAGAGCGGCGTCATAGAGGAGTTCATGCACGACTGTTCATGTGTTATAATTTAAATGAAACACACTTTATTGTGTAACCGCAGATATAGACTCCACTGTATTACACTTGGCTTGGTTTTACAATTAAGAAAAAAATCCAGTGTTACAGCTTGGATATAAAAAGCCATATAAAGTCTGACATTTCTATTCTTTTTTTTAAAACTTTCCCTCCCATTGCTTCATGGCCTCTGATTTCCATTTTATTTTGCAGCTATGGGTCATTGGGTGTAGTTCCCAAGGAGCTACTCCATCAGCCCCCTACATCCAACCATAGGTTATAGTTATTGGATAGAAAGGTTGCAGAGCGCTCACATTTGAAGATGTCTTTCCCTAAACGCACACACACACAGATGACTGTACAGAGAGAACAAGATCTTGGCCTAATTCTGAGCTTTTGAAAGGTCAATGTGGTATCAAACTATATGGATAATTTTAGGCTAAATTAGCCTGGCTACTTGATTGGTTTGTGCAACACACCAGAGAAACACACCACAAGCACTGGCAGTGGCTAGATTACAGTCCTACAGGAGTCAAATTATGCTTTAAAAGACCCCTGACTGAACCTTTAGCACAACTGCTGGGTCAAAATGTATGATTTGTGGACAAAAAAATATCCACATCTAATAGCCAGATTGCCATCAATGTGGTGTTGTTGGTTTTATACTGGTCTTGCAACTTAAAAAGCATAAACCAGCAGGTCGCAACATCCACTTGGTTTCCTTTTTAGCCACACTAGCAATCTGACTTTTCATCTAGTGCCACCAGCAGGTCAAAATTTTAATTTGTCCAATACTTTGGTTTCCAAATACCCTCAAAATGAATGACATTCACATCTACTTCAACTCTACTTTGTGTTACGTGCTACTTTGCTACATGCTACCACACTAAACTGAAATACTGAATTTAATAAGCAATACATGAACAAAAACTATTTTTATGTAATTACTGTACCAACACAAACAACTGTATGTAACAAAAGAGAAGCTTGTTTATTCAAGAGTTGAAGCATTTAACAGATTCTTCTGACAGCAAAGTATTTGCCGTTAATTGCAAATTATTTGTGTGTGACTATTTCTTCTGACACCATCTGGCCAATTTTTACATTCATACAGCTGAAAAATTGGATCTCAACTTTTACTTATTTGTTTATATAAGGTTTTTTTTTACAAACAGGGAGATTGCAGCACACAGAATCTACCTTCACATTCACTTTGATCCACTAACTTGAAGCATTTGAAAAATGTTCTCATAAACTAATCAAGTGATGAGTGCAGGTGGGATGTGGCAATTTCTCTACTGTACACCAGCAAGCAGCTTGCAAACAGACTCAAATGTCATTTTAAGCTGCTGACTGAGTTTATTCGGCGGGGAGGAAAATATCTTTTATCAGCTCGAATGTGCTTCAAGGGCAGATGGGGAAACGTATTTTGAACAGGCCCTAGAGAGACTGGGGAGGGATGGAGATTGTAAAGGGACTTTTAACGAAGTGAAAAATGACCGGTGAATTTTTTTTATAGCTTCTCGCTTCTCTTAGCCAGACATGATGAGCACTAATTGAATGCAGATCAGCTATCTTACATGACCATGTGTGGAAATCATTTCTGTGTGATTTGGTATCAGCTGAAAGGGTTAAAGGTGAAATTGCCTTGGACAGGGTTGAACAGGGTGTGTCTGTGTGTGTGTGTGTGTGTGTGTGTGTGTGTGTGTGTGTGTGTGTGTGCCGGTCTCTCTCCGCCAGCAACAGATAATTATAAATGGCTTTTGTCCGTCCAGTCACCAGAATGAGGAGCGAGTGAATGAGGAGGCTGTTAAAGCTGGGGGGTGGAAGTGTAGAGGAGAAGCTTGGGGAGGGGAAAAAAAAGACAAAAGGGAGAATGTGAGACGGCGTAGTGAACGCACATAATTTACAGCACCGTTCTCCATCAGACAAGGATCTATAATTGAAATGACAAAGAAGATGCATCACCGAGCCAGTTGTTAGTGTTGGAAGCTATGAATTTAGGTCTAGTAGCTGACACCTCTTGTGTCCCTACTCTGTCAATCATCAAGGACTTACATGGGATTGGGCGGGGGGAAGGAGACGGGGAGGGTCACATGGAGGCCAAGTTAAAGTGCTTTAGTGTGTGTAGTACTTTTAGTCACTGCAAGAACCAATTTGCAATCAATCTTCAGTTTAGTGTTAATGCTTCTAATGCTCAGATTATTTTCAGATTAGATTTGAAACATAAGAGTTTACGGGAAGAGGTGAGTTCATGGATACTGTGACAAAGTGGGAGAGACCACACCATTTGTCCCACTTTGTTTCTTTCCATTGTCAGCTGTTTGTTTAGTATATGCAGCGTTGCTTTCACATATTATCACAGTCCTGAGTTTCTGTAGTTATATATTAGCTTGTGTTTCTTATCATACTCACCATGCTTTCCAGGGGGAGTCACCCAATGATTTCCTGCTTTTAAACTCTCACTGACATCACCGGTGATGTCATGGCTTACACCAAGTATGGGGGGGATTTATTTTACGTTGTTAAATGTTTGGTTTAGTATTTATATGATTTGTGCTTATTTTGGCTTGTAATGAGAATTATATAGTGCACGACGTGTTTTGTTGTAAACAATGCTGACTGATAAAAGTAGCATTGTTATATATAAGTTGGTATAAGGGAAAGGATGCCCCTGCAAGAAATGTGGTTCTGCCTATTAGATTGGAGGTCCTATTTAAGGGGGGAGATGTTGGTTTAGGAGAGAGCAGAAATGAGAGGATGACTGTAGTTGTGTGTGCATGATTGTGCCTAAGTTCAAGTTATCCTGAGTTAAGCCTGTTAATTTGAGTCTTATTTGCTTGCTTTCTTTTTACTCATTCTGCCTCCTAACACCTTCCTAGCCACTCTGGTCAGGCTTCCCAACAGATGCAAACAGGAATAGGTTTAGTAACATTAGCTGTATCAATGTTACTGTTATTTATTGCCACTTTCACACAGAAGCCCTGTGTACGATCCAGGCTAATTACCATCATCAGTTATACTAGACTGTTGGTCATGAGGAAATACTCTTCATCACTGTTCATACAAGACTGCAGTTCTGCAGCTTTAGAAATGTACAGATCACTGCTAAACCACTTTAAACCAGATGTTTAAAGTTATCTGTGTCAGGAGAATAATGGAAAATCAATTAGTTAACTAACTGAACAGAAGTTCTTTAATTTGTTAGGAAAAGAAAAAGCAATAAATGCAAGTATCTTCACAATTAAGAAGAGCAAAATAATGTCTGAGAAGATTTAAATACAGATCTGGGTTGTGAAGCCATGTTGGATAACGTGTGTTGACATTTTCACACTGACAATATGTTTGTGTTCATCCTGGATATTTTCTGTGGTCTGGAAGAAGTAAAACATCAGGACTTGATTTAAGGCTGAAGAGTCTTATATAAAAGTACTGGTGTGTGTTTTTCTGTGGCAGGGCTGAGTTGATGGAGGGTGTGGAAGAGGACTCTATTGATCTGAACTCTCAGTTAAAACTGGAGGTGGAGAGAGAACTAATGATGGGGAACAGTCTGACACCCTTTGTTGTTATTGGATTTTGCATCTATTAAACACAACAGTGATTGTCAAGGCAGGCACAACACATTTACTTCTAAAGTGGTGCTTAACATCCAGTAATTCTTAACCACGTGGGGCGGGGCTCTAGAGATGGCAGTGTCGGCTGGTCCGTCAGTCTGTCTGTCTGACATTAATGTTCCTCACAGAATGAATTGTACCTTTGGTTAAAGGAGACATATCATGCTTTTTGTGATTTTCTGTTATTTCTGATGTCGGATGTTAAACCTGGTCAGTTCCAAAACTTCAGGTGAACGTGTGTAAAAATGCTCCCTGCAAGTCAAAAGTCAGGGTCTGGTCTGAACGCTCTGTTTGCAGCGTCTACTTCCTGCTCGTAATGACATCAGATTGTTCGTGCATGACCACAAACTTCCGTCTGTTGCTAAGCTTTGTTCCACAGGTTGGACTCGGACTTGAACATGTACTGATGTATTTGAGAAGTTGACATTTGGTGTAAAAGAGGAGAAAAAGAAGTGAAATCCTGCTGCTATAGTTTGTTTACGTAGCCTCTGGAGCCGGAGGAAGCTTCCTGAAGCTGACCAATCAGAACAGAGCGGGCTCATCAGGAGGAGGGCCTTAAAGAGACAGGAGTTAGAACGGCCTGTTTCAGACAGAGGCTGAAGTGGGGGGGTACAGAAAACACACATCTCAAAAAGCATAATCTGTCCCCTTTAACCAAAGGTACTGTTTGACTCACTACAGATTGAAACCTGTGCAAAGCGATGGAGGCTGCTCAGTTTCGTTCTGACTGCACCATTAGACAGATGAAAGTTTAGCAAAGTCTGAAAATGTAGAGCCGAGCCTGTGATCCTCACTGCTTACATGCTATTATTGAGTTGTTTGCACCACTTGATGTTTTGAAGTAAAATAAAAACTGTGAAAATGTCTGCCACATAAATATACATCCAACACTAGATTCCAGCTTTTTGTACTCTGAAAATTCTCATGTTTCATTGTCTATAGCGTGTAACTACGTTAAGCAATTAACTGTAATTCATAAATATAAATTCTAATGCTTTGTTTTAATTATAATCAGCAATAAACACTTCCTAATCATGATTTATGTTTCACACAACAGGAGAAGCCAGCCAGCTGCCGCTCATTTACCAGGTGGGTTTATATTTGAAAATCTTTTTCCGTCTCTTATTTCATCTGAACATGGTGTCATGGTGCTCTGTGAATGAGCCTCATTGATTCTGCTCTCCTACACGTTAGGTTGTTATATATTTGTATGCTTGACAGTCAACATGAAAATATATTGTCCAGCTCTGCTCTTTACATTGTAGGCACAATGATTTTTGTAAGTAAGTGTAAAATCATAGTAGTCTCAGTACACTTTACAAGAAGGTAGTACACAGATATATAGTAACAGTAAAATAATAAAATGAATCAAATAAAAAAATGAATTTGTTTGTTCCTCCCTTGTTTTCTGTAGGCAGAGGGAGTGTTGACGTTGAAGCTGGGTTCCTTAAAATCCCCTCGGCATGAAAAGAGTGGACAGGTCCTGTCTATGGATTGGCTGCCTGGAAAACCACACAATATAATGGCTATTGGATTCTATGATGGTATGAATTGATTTCCTGAGCAGTGTCTTGATTAATTGGTTCAGTGTTTGATAGAAAAAAAAAAGAGCAGTCTTGATCCCTTCAGGTTCTTCTTTATTCTTGTTATTGATGGAAAAACTATTCTCTTCCATTAGAAATGGCACTTTTCTCTTTTATACTTTAATACTCAGCTTAATTTGTGTCCTGTTGTTTATTGAAAATTAAAAGACCACATTCTTGCTCTCCCTCTCTCTCCAGGTGTAGTAGGTTTATGGGATCTGACCACGAAGTCTGCGCTGTTACGTGTGCGGGAGTCGGACAGGTCACTGAGCTTGCTGCCCTACAGATGCTTCCTGGCTCACGACCAGGCTGTTCGGGCCCTGTCCTTCTGTCCGGCCAACAGGTAGACACTTTCACCCTCATTACAGTTTTGAAGAGCTCATGGTGACGTCTTCAAATGTCTTGTTTTGTCTGATCAACAGCCAAAAATATTCAGTTTACTATCATGTGTGACAAA